>CM063510.1:149731788-149744288 GCA_032207245.1 Pardosa pseudoannulata
AAACTTCATTTAAAGATTTTATAGAAGTAGATGAATCAGTGGTAACAAACGGAACATTATTAACCGATTCCGAAATTTTAGAAAACCTTCACTGAAATTCTGAGGATGAAGAGGATCATGACAAAAAGGAAAACATCGGTGTAGAAAAAGTTGTTATGCAATTGAAAAAAAAAAAAAAAAAAAAAAGAAAGAAAGAAAGAAAAGAAAAACATAAAAAGCCATTGAAACACTAAGAATTTTTTCTTGAATCTCAAGAAAATATCGTACAGGATTGTTTCGCCACTGTGTCAAAACTACAAAAAAATGTCCAGCCTAAAAAAGTTTTACATCAAAAACCCCCAACGGATTACTTTCTGTAAAGTATGTAAATAAAACTAAAAGTACTTCAAATTTTCAATCTTTTGTATTGTGTAAAGAAATTTTTTAATCTATTTTCATAAAACCTGCGTATCTCGAAACCTGTTTATCTCGAATTTTTTTTGTACTCCCAAGAGATTCGAGATAGACAGGTTTGACTGTATATACATACATATATATGTATATATATATATGTATATATATGTATATATGTATATATATGTATATATGTATATATGTATATATATGTACTATATATGGACATATATATATACACACACATATATATATATATATATATATATATATATATATATATATATATATATATATATATATATGTACTAAATATGGACATATATATACACACACATATATATATGTACATGTATATAAATGTACTATATATGTACATATATGTACGCACACACACACACATATATATATTTATATATACGTATATCTATATATAGGTACTATATATACGTATATATGTGCGTATATATATGTACTATATATACATGTGTATATGCTCACACACACACATATATATACATATATATATTTATATATGTACATGTATATATTATATATTTATATATGTACATGTATATATATGTACATACACACACACACACACATATATATATATATATATATACGTATATGTATATATATATATGTACTATATATATACATATATATAAGCACACACACACACACACACACACACACACACACATATATATATATATATATTTATTTATATATATGGATATAATTATATAAATATATTCATCTGTTGTTTTTATTCTTTTATTATCTTGTTATTACAGTGACCAATATTAGTCGTTTTATATGGAACCCAGGGAGCTACCCTTTTGGTGAGGTTGCTTTGAAATTGGGTCTTTACACGCCAATATGTGAATGAGGAACTGCATCCGGACTCGAGTGACGGGCAGGAAAGCCCATTCCTTGACCTTTCGAGGCTGAAAAGACTATCCCCTTTATTCGCATGGTCGGCTTCTGAGATCCGCTCGCCCCCATTTTCGCATTCGAAAGGAGGAAATCTCCACTTTCTCCTGTAATGATGACAGAATTTTTTGGGTTTGGGTTTGACACTTCTTTTGGGGTTGTTCTCGAAAGATCTTTAATGGCAGATGCATATAAGGGAATATATATATAATATATATAATAAGGCGGACTTCACGATCGGTGGTTGCATTCATGGCCCATAAAAATGGCACCGTTTCAGCTAAAGACCTATATTAAGATAACGTTGGAGGACGGGTTCCCACTTCATCGTAGGGACAGGACAAACTGAAGGGTCAGCAAGTTATATGTAAAAGACCCTTAACACCTGGGTCAACATCTCGATCAAAATCTGTGGGAAAATCGTTAGAAAAATCTGTTTGCGATAGTGTGCATCCCCTTTTTGTTTGAAAATATTCCTCTTGTCCGCTAGGGCAATGTAGAGTTATAATTGGTTAGACCCCTTCTCTCAAAGCGTAAAATGTAGTCACAGTGGTCAATTTAGGTTAGTGATTAAAAAGGGGAAAGCGAAATGACGCGGCAATTTTTAAGCCCTTGACTAAAGATTTGAAAACCCCTGAGAATTTTCTCTGGATGTCTTAGGGGTTTTATTTAAAATGCCTACACTAGTTTCCCGATTCAGCTTACTTTTCCTTACACACACACACACACACACACACACATATATATATATATATATATATATATATATATATATATGTCACCATCAGGACGTGGTGAACAATTTACCATAGTGTGGAAGCTACATTAAACGAAACTCCGGATATAGGTCAAAGTTCAAACCCTTCACTTACTGTGACAGATGCGAAACACTTGGTTTCCGTTGACGAGAAAAAAAAAAAACAAATTCCAACCCTAGTCGGTCTAGTGTTTGACTGCGAACGCCGAGGTTGCAGAGATGACTCATCAGATTTGGTTTGTTTTGAGGGATCAATCAAGTACTGGTAGAAAATTTTCAGCTGATGATACTTAATGAATCCGTTTTTTTTTATAAGACATTGAGGATAACTTCCAACTATTCCCAACTTTAATTGATCAGCAAAAATAGGTTTTTGCGTAACGACTTGTAGTAGGAACAGATAAAACTTTTTATTTGTGCAACTGAACCTAAATTTGTTTTGATTGACGTATTTAAAACTGTGTTACTTCATGAGTTTCCAGATAAAATACCACCAATTTCCATTCATAAACAACTCGTAAACAGGAAAATGACCTCAAGGGAAAGTTTTATGCAATATTTTATTGCAGTGCGCGAAATTGCGAATCGTTGTGACGGTGTCATTGATGAGGCTTGTTTCATTCGGTATACAGTACGGGGAATAACAGGTATTCCATTCGATAAGATATTACTCCACGGTGCAAAATCGTATTCTGAATTCAAGGAAAAACTCCAAACTTATGAAACCGTAGTTAGTGCTAGAAATACGAATAAGCCATATCCATATATTTTAAAAATACTATTAAGGCAATGGACGAAAAATGCACAGCCAACAAAGATACTCAAAAATTAATGACGCTATTCCATTTAAAACTAAACAAATTTGTTTTAATTTCAGTGACGTAGGACATCTCTTGGCTTCAAGTGCTTGGCATGTGGTATTTTTGGACACAAATCTACAGATTGTAGCCGTTCAAGGAAGTTCACATTTACCTGCTGGTGTAAATACTGTACATATAAAATCCTCTCATGTAGCCTCCACACTATGGACAATTATTCACCACTTCCTGATGTTGACCTTGGACGATGGTTCACGGGTTGCATCCACACGCTGGGCCACTAAATGAGCCTAGCTCGTGGATTCGTTCATAGTGTCTACTGAGCACTTTAGTTGCGTATCTGGATGCCTTTGATCTTTGGAGAAAACCCACTTCCGAAGCCATACCCCTCCAGACGGTGGTTATGGCTTACAGTGGACCATAGTGTGGAAGGGCCTTAATGTAGCCTCCACACTATGGCCAATTGTTCACTACTTCGTGATAGTGACCTTGAACGATGGTTCACGGATGGCATCCACACGCTGGGTCACTAAATGAGCCGAGCGCATGGATTCGTCCATAGAGTCTACTGCGCACTTTAGTTGCGCATCTGGCTGCCTTTGATCTTAGGGGAAAAACCGCCTCGGAAGCCATCGTTCACCAAGGCTATTTTATAGTCTGCCACTATCGACCACGATAAAGCATACCCCCTCCAGATGGTGGTAATGGCTTGCAGTGGATCATAGTGTGGAGGGCCTTCACGGTAACATGTGCAAAGAGGTCATTATTCTTAACAGTTCAATTTAAGGATTAATTGATACAGGAAGCGAAGTCGCTCTAATGAATCAAAACACATGGATTCAACTTGGTTCTCCACCACTTTTAAATAATTTCGGAGTATTATCTGGTTTCGCCTATTTTCAAACCATTATTAACATTGATAACCAGAATTTTCCATTTCAAATTAAAGTAGTTCCAAATCATTCTACGCAATTTTCTCTTATTGTAGGATGCGACGTAATTAAGAAGGCGAAACTAACCATTACACCAGACGGTATATTTTTTTCAAAACTTCATGAATAATGCCTTGAATCTCCTCCCGATTCTTTCATTTTCAATACATGACGTTCCGGATTTCGATATTAGTCCAACTGTTTCGAAAGAAACCCGTGCTGCAGTAGATATTTTGCTGCGCTCTTATGTCCCAAATAAAACAAAAGCGACGGATATTAAAGTTAATATCACTGTAACAGATGACAAACACAATTTTCACCCACCTAGACGTCTTTCTTTTGTTGAACGAGAAATCTTTGAGACACTAATAAACGAGTGGTTAAAACAAAAAATTATTGAATCTTGTTCATCTCAATATGCCAGTCAAGGTCTAGTTGTGCTCAAAAAAGACGGTACACCCTGTGTCTTCATTGATTACATAAATTACATAATACTTAATCGAGTTCTAATTAAGAATCATTTCCTCTTCCCTTTATTGAGGATATTCTAGATAAACTTCAAAACGCCCAAATTTTAAGTACTCTTAATCTTCGTAAAGTAGTTTTTCATGTGCCAGTAGCTGAAAAAAGTAAATCATATACAGCTTTTATAACTCACAACGGACAATTCTAATTTCTTAAAATGCCTTTTGGTCTTTCCAATTGCCCATCAGTCTTCCAGCGATTTATAAACTATGTTTTTCGTGATTTAATTGTGAAATGTTATCTTTTGCCCTACATAGATGATATTGAAATTCTAGCCAAAGATAAAGAAAAGGCCTTTCATAGTCTCTATATTGTGCTCAAACTTGTTAGTGAATACGGTCTAGAAATTAATTTTCGTGAATGTCAGTTTCTTAAAAAAAATCTTGGACATATAATTGAAGGTGGTAAACTTTTTCCTTCCTCTTCGAAAACAAAATCTGTAATTAACTACCCCGTACCTAACAATGGAAAACATGTTCAAAGCTATCTTGGTCTCACGGGATATTTCAGAATATTCATCCCCTCGTATTCCAACATAGCGAAACCCTTAGGGATTTACTTCATTAAGGACACCCCTCTTCAATTTCAGGCTGATCAGAAAGTCGTATTTCAAAATTAAAGTATCTACTTTCTCAACAACCCGCTTTAAGTATTATTAATCAAAACAGTCCCATCGAAATTCATACAGATGCATCAATTGACTTCTTAAGGGCAGTCCAACTGAAAAATCCATGAAATATAACATTTTTCATCCTGTTACTAAATGTCGAAAAAAAAATCATCTGACAACAAACAAAAATATACCAGCTATGAACTAGAGGTTCTTGCAATTGTCGAAGCATTAAAAAGTTCCATATTTACTTCTTTGGTTCACATTGTAAAGTTATCACAGACTGCAACGCTTTTGTGAAAATTTTAGATAAAAAAGAACTCAATTTACGTATCACTCGATGGGTTCTATACCTCCAAGACTTCGACTATGAAATTGAGCACTGTACCGGCTTAAAGATGGCTCACGTGGAGTCCTTAGCAGATATCCGTGTTGCATGACAATCTAAGACAGTGTTTTCCAATTTCGCAAAGCCCAAGAAAAAACTGATGATCACATTTCAGAGATAAAAACATTTCTTTTAACAACGCCATTTTATTATAATTTTATAGTTAGGAACAATCAATTGTACAAAAACATTAGCGGAATTCACTTACTTATGGTACTCGAGGATATGCAGGCAAACATAACAAAAACAGTTCACGAAGGAGGACATTTTGCTGTAGTCCACACCCAAGAACTTTTAAACAAAGAATATTTCATCCCAAAATTGAAAGAAAAAATTGAATGGTGCACCCAGACGCAACTGAAGTGATAAATCGTCTGGAAAGCCAAAGATCAGTCTTCGGAAATCCTTCTCGGATCACCTCCGATCGAGGCATTCACTTCCACTATATTTATAAACTATTGTGACTTACAAAAAATAAAGTATGTTGTTATTACAGCTGGCCTTCCGAAATCGCACTACCAGGGTGAACGTTTGAACGTTTGTGGGTCTGAATGTCCTCGCACCAGGAGGTCACCACGTGTGAGAGAGGAAAAATCCCACTCCATAGGATGTTCCAAGTGGAGGGGTTTGTTTTGTTTGGGGTGCTATGTCTACAGTTTTGCTACACGCGGGCTAATGAGACTTGTATCTACTGCTTAAAGTCGAATCTGAATGGTTACGAACATCCATGCCATAGTAGAATCAGAACCCACAGACTGCGGTACCGAAGAACAGCGCCTTACCCATTCGACAGTCCTTCGTTATAAAAGGAGGGGATTCTCCAGCGTGGTTATCAGAAACTCTCTACACTAGACAGGGTAGGTGGTCAGTCGAGAGGTATCGAGACCGTTGCCTTTCGAAACTGCATTTCATGTTTTTGTTTCTCGCTGCTGGCTTGGAAGTTCACATCCTTTTGGCTCTGGTTTAATGAGTCCTCATATTAATTTCGCTACATTTCATGACGTTACCTCCCTCTAACGGAAAACGCTTTGTTAGTGTATTAAAAGATTTTAATGGAGAGCTCATGAGTCTCTCATGTCTCAACAGAAACCACTATCATTTTCTTAGAAATATCGGAATGAGATCTATTTAGAAATAAATTTAATGAAATCCAACAAACATTAGAATAGAATGCGAATGAAACTAAAAGCCGCAGTCTGATCTTCCAAACAACCTAACTTTTTTTCCATGACGTTTTCCCGAACAGAGTAATTTTATGAGTTTCAACAGTATTTCCATCCTAAGGAGATCGAAGGAACGAAGATGGGGTTCAAGCCAAATGCCATCTGCGTACTTCGTTACCTTCGGAAGAGGCAGTGCCACTTCTTATGCAGACATTATTTTAAAATTTTTCAGGTATGTCAAATATTGGTAACAATTCGCTCTTACCATCTCCCGTCAGTCGTAGGCGGTGGCTGACCTTCTGTACCATATCGTAGGATTATTGAGTGATCTATTGTTCAGCATGGATTCGAGAATCGAACATCTGTAATTGAGAATCGAAATACAGTGGACTCCGCTTGATGTAGCCGAACGATGGCTGAAAGTTAGGGTGCTGGCCTTCGGAACCTGAGTTCGTAGGTTCGAATCCCACTATGGCATGGATGTTCGTAGCCGTTCCGAATCGGCTTTAAGCAGTACGTCCCGGTCTCATTAACCCTCGTGTTGCAAGAAGTAGATCGTAGCGCTCTAAACCAAACCAAACCAAACCGCTTGATGTGATCAGTTTGTGACACCGTAATTTTGATAACAATAACCGATTGATAACAATAAACGATATGCAAAATTAGATAAATTTACCCCCCCCCTTTAATTCACAAGAACTAAATTACGAACAAGAACTATTTATGGACTGTACATTATTTTTTAAAACATAAGAATTGTATACATCATTAAAGAAAAGGAGGAGAAAAGAAACAAAACAAAAAAAAAAAGTGTTATTAAGAGATTTTTCCTTTCCCGGGGAAGTTGTTGCACATGTTTGTTTTGGCAACGTTTCGTTTTCCCAACCGTGAGTTGAAATCGAAAATGGACACTTGTCTTCTCAAATGTTCGAATATTTTTGTAAACAGTGGCAACCCAACAGAACTTAAAATTTTTTTTTCCGATTAATGAGATAGGCATCGTTATAAGAAATTACTAGTAAACGCGTGAGAAGTTTGCAAATTGTTTGCACAATATAACACACATGCATATATATATATATATATATCTATATATATATATATATGTATGCATATATATATATACGTATGTATATATATGTATATATATATGTATGCATATATATATATATATATACGTATGTATATATATGTATGTATATATATATATATATATATATATATGTATATATATATGTATATATATACATATGTATATATATGTGTATATATACATATGTATATATATATGTATATATATACATATATATATGTATATATATGTATATATATTATATATATATATATATATATGTATATATATATGTATATATATACATATATATATATATATATACATATATATATATATATATATATATATATATATATATATATAATATATAATATATATATATATATATATATATATACATATATATAAAAACATATATATACATACATAATATATTAATATATAACATATATATATATACATATATATATATATACAATAATATAATATATATATATATATAACATATATACGAATATATATATACATATATAAATATATATAAATAAATATATAAATAGATATATATACGTATATATACATACATATATATAATGCATATATATATATATATATAAATAAAGTGCATATGTATATACATATATATGTGTGTGTGTGCGTGCGTATCTCATGTTTTTGTAAGGATAAATTAAATTATTGTAATTAGATCTGAGAAAAAGCCATATCCATTAATCATCTGTAAGTTCTAGGAAATATTTCTTTTTTGATAATAAATTTTTCTATCAAATGAAATAATTTTGTTAGCCCATTTCTTGTTGCTAGCTACCATGCCAAACAAAATGCAAAGGCAAAAACCACATTTGAATCGTTTACATTAGGACTTTCGTCGAACCGATGCTTGAAAATCCCTGTGCACCTAGTTTCATTTATTTTTAAGAGCTCCGAGGGATCTCTTACCAGAGGAAGACCAACAACAAGATAACTCAATGACGTTGAAAATGACCTTAAATTTTTATGAACTAAAGACTGGCAGAGAGTTGCGCTGGACCGTGTGAGTTGGATGGAGCGTACTGTTAAGGCGGCTAAGACCTGCAATTGTCACGCTATTAAATAAAGAAGATAGAAAAGAAGATTTTTAAGCAAAGAATAGTAAAATTGAAGTGGATGGTAAAAGTTTTACCACTCATATTCCTACTGGAAGTGCTTCTAAACATAGCATAGCCATTAATAATATTTATTTATAAGCAACCATACATTGGTCAGTCTAAGACAGGCTCTGAGACTCAGCAATATGTTATTTCGATTTACTTTAATTTTTTCGTCACTTTTTGTAAATAAATGTGTTGTAACGATCCGTTACATGACCCTAGCAAAAGAAGAAAGGAAGGTGACCTTTCGCAGCGGACAATTACGGTTAGCGGCAGGTAGAAACGGGCGGTCCTAACAACAGCTGTTTGTGTACTAGGTCTAGTCAACAAACCTACGACTCACGCTTAAAGAGACGTAATTGAAAACTGTCAGTGCGCTGGAGCCAGCGCGTCTGAGCCATTGTAAGAGCTATTTGAGTGAAAAGACTCGGGTAATGATTATTAATCGATGGACGCTGTAGTGCACATATGGCCCGTTAGCGGTAGCGAAAAAGGAATTTAAGTAGTTTGGGTCGGTTGATTTAAAAACCTTTCGGCCACGTCAGGAAACGGATCAGCTGATCCAGGCGGGAAGTGACCGCAAGATTGCGTCATCCTGGTTCTGGAAGGTTCCGGAAGAATCACGTGAAGGGAACCGGGACCCCTATAAAAGAAGATTGGCTGAGCCAAGAAGGAGCTTTTTCTTGAGAGTTGCTTTGGAGCTGTTTGTGGAGCTCGAGAGGAGTCCACTCGTCTCTCCGATTTCCGGAGTTTGCTTGTTTTAGAGACCGCCAGCGTCTCTGCTTTGCTAAGAAGTCGACTTTCGACTTTGGGATCTCATTCCCGTTATCTTAATACTTTTTTCTACTTCGTGCATAGAAGTAGATCGCTGAGAGTGACCCTTACTCTCATTTGGATCGTCTTGCATCCTGTAGTTTCCTCAACGAACTCCAGCTTGATACGCACTTTGAACGCTTGAACCTTAGTGTGAAAGCCGACTGTACTGATCGTCAGCCCGGAGGTTATAGTGTCAGCGTTTCGTACCGGCACTAATTAGCGAACTGTTCCAGTGATTTAGAAGAACTAGCTTCACTGTACCCACGCATTGTAATTGTGTTAATGTTATCTCAGCACGAGATCCCAGAAGATTTAGAATCTACTGAACCTGTACATAGCTGTACATAATTTATTCACCTGAATAAAATATTTAATCCAGAGTAAACGGTTGTCCAGCCTGTGTCATTGACGGCTTCGCCTATTCCCTACTCCAGGACGTCACAAGCGGGATATGTCACCTGGATGCGGAAAAAGGTAACTTCCGAAGTTGGAAACAACGGCGAGAAATTTGGACGAGATCCTCGGGAACTGCTTCAGAGGCGTGGTCATACATAGCCCCCGGAGTGGGGGTGGTTTACATACGATGACTTCTTTACTCAAAGATGTTCAAATTTCATGAGGAAGGGTTTGTTCCAAATACAGCCCTGTGACGACTTCAATATTCTCAAGTGAGGTAGCATGAAGAATGGATCACAGTCAAAGATAAAATTGGAAATTCACTTTTATTCTTGATTAACTACGGCTATTTACAAAGGAATGTTAATTCCCAAATTATAAAGAACTGCAAAGGATGGTTGTCGATATAACTTCCTCACGACGATCACAGTCGAAAGAAAAACAAGAGATTTAATAATCTCTTAAAGGTGGGGAGGATTTTCAGGGTGCAATCAAACCCAATTTATCCCCCGTTCGGTATCCGAGACTCTGACGCTCCCTATATGAGCGGACTTTACGAATCTCCCGAACTAGCAAGCTGACTCCGGTAACAAAACGCGAAAGCCTCCACGAGGTCAACACACCTACGTAAAAAAATGTCGAAAAGCTCTGAGTCGCAAAATTGTAGGCTTTTTATACCTGGGGGGTCAGTTACGGTCCCGCCAACTGTTTTTGGGGTCAGTTAAGATCCCAGTTACTTGAGAACTCCAGCTAAAGTTATAGTTATATACTTTAGCTGAATTCTCATTCGCTGGCTGTCCCCTCAAGGAATTTCCGAGCAGTCATTAACGAGATCCATCAGGGGCGTATTCGTCGTCTATTCAGTGCGATTGTCAAGATACTAGACTTTGCGACGCCCCCGCTATTGTCTTGGTAAACAGGTGTACTCTGATCAGCTGTTTTGGCGAGTGCTCGGACAAAGGGGAGTCTTCACAACCCAGATATTTATCGCGTAGTTCTCGTTTATATTTGAGTATTAACCTGTGATCAAATGTATAGTGGTGATTTTATTTTGATTGCGTTGTGTAAAAGTATTTTTGTACTAAATTTAACCACAGGTTCTGAGAAACTACAGACATAAATATAAACTAAAAGCTAAATTAACAGCATCCGAAACTAGCTTAATATAAAAAAGTAAATTTATTATAATATATATACATCTATGTACATACAAAACTTATGCTAATTTTCATAAAATAAGCTTTGTCAACATCTTCTAAATTAGTTCTGACAATTTTTTAATACTTAAGTAAATTTTGTAAATAGAGCGAGGACCTAATCTCAATTTCAAAATATATGTAAAAGGGGTACCTTTGGAGTAAAGATGGTGTGCCCGGAACACTGCTGGATGATGGGTATCTATGGATATTTCGTCCGTCTGGTCCGGGGTTTCCTCCTGAGTGTTTGGGGTGCGGCCGTGCTATTTGATGCAGGAACACTTCCTGTCGAACTTTTCTGGACTCTCGAACTCGTTCCGTCGGACTTTTCTCCTACTCTAGACTATCGAACACCTTCTGTCAGACTCTCTCCTCGTCTCGACTCTCGAACACCTTCTGTTGGACTCTTCTGTAGCCTCGACTCTCGAACACCTTCTGTTGGACTCTCCTCTAGTCTCAATTATCGAACACTTTTTTTGGAAACTTCCGAACATCATCTCAATTTTTAGATTTTTCATATTTATTTATTTCAACCTTGTCCCCTCTTCCTTCTTATCGTCCAATCGGGATAGTTGTAAGAATCTCATTGGTCTGCTTAAACCCCGCCTTGAGACCGCCAACGTGAAAAACCTTATCCCTTCTAATTGGGCACTGTCCCTTAGGGACTCATAAATACTCCACAAAGGTACATTCTTATTTAATGTCAAGTACGGAGACGGGATTCTAATCTGGGACTGGGATCAGAACCCCGTCCGAGACCACCGTACAAGACAACAATATCCGTAAAATATAAATTTATGGTCCTCTATCCTTTACAAAAGATGTCCGATTTAGATCCCGAGCATTTTACTTCTTGTATGAATGAATCAATTATATTACTGATCTAAATTGCCTCATCACAATATTTACTATGGACAACCCAAAAGACTCTCCATAAAACATGTAATTTGTTTCTAGAAAATGTATACATATCTTTAGTAAATTTATACGGGAAAAATTTAAATTGCGCTATTTATTTTTCTCAGTATTCTGGCTTCTTGTAGTCAGGCGTGGAACTTGATATTATTGATTGGCTAAATACATTATCAATTTCTAATTCAAAGTCGGCGATCCTTTCCACGATTGGCTCGTTATCCATTGATTTAAATTGGCTTCTTATCTATTTATTTCTCTTTATTTATAATTTTTTTATTCCTTTATTTAGAAGAATTTGGAACGTACAAAGAATGCAGATTGAAATTTTAGATTGTAAATATTGAAGCTCTAAGTTTTATCAGAAAAAATATTTAACGAAACCTGTTAATCACATGAATAAAAATGAAAATGAAAGAAATGGTCAAAACG
>CM063510.1:149749288-149751788 GCA_032207245.1 Pardosa pseudoannulata
TTGTTATTTTAAATATATTACATATATTTTTTGTTTTAAAATAAAAAAATATTTATTGATTGAAAATATTAAATTTGAAAAAATTATTAAAAGCTGGTAAATTTTTTTAAATTTGTAATAATATTATATAAGTTATTGGTAGTTGAAACAAGAACAAATTTACACTGTTACGTAATCTAAAACCCCTGATATTTATTGCTTAATAGGGAGAGAGTTACGGAATCTACACTCTGAAAAATACACACTGCTAGTGCTCGTTTGGGATGGACTATATTCCAATAATTCTTTCATTAGTGGTCATTTCCGCGACATCGTTCGTCCTGCTTGACGTTTAACAGCATTTCATGGTAAAAGAGTTTACAAGTCGCGGCTTCCAGATACTTTTCTGTTTTATATCGAGTCATGTGGACAATTCGTGATACTGAGAAAGTTGAGCAGTGAGTCTCGAACTTATTTGGGCGTTTTACTCTTTATCGGATTAAGCCATGATGGGTCTCTCGTAGACCAGTTCGTCAGACTTGATGGCCAGCTATCGCCATCATATGGAGTAGCCGAGGCTTTTAACTTGCTTATTTGTTAGAGAAAGGGGGATGTAATCTGCTGGTAGTCTGGTGCGATCTTTCACCTGGTGTAGACTATTGTAAACAGTCGGATATTTCCTTATTATCTAATAATTCATTATCTGTACGCACTTACTCCTGTGCCAGTACTGAATCCCATTGTCTGGCACTCTAGGGTTTCAACAAGTATGGGTTTTTTCATCATTCTTAGTAAGTTACTTGTTGTCATGTTTAATACTCTGTCACACTCTCGGTGTGACACACTGAGACACCTGCGTTTGAGATCGTCTATATTCCAATGATTGTTTCTTTTGCAATCATTTCCGAGACAACGTTAGTCTTGTTGACATTTAACAACACTTCATGCACAGAAAGTTTACACGTCACGTGCTTCCACATGTTTTCCTGTTATATTCCCAGTCATATGGGAAATTCATGGTAACGAGAGAGTTGACGTTTCAGCCAGAGAGGCAACAACCTCTTACACTGGTCCTGTACTCTAAAGTGATATTAAAAAAGCCATCTCCTTAATCACACACAATTACTGGAATGTTGAATGGAACGCGAAAGCAAACTTCATTTTATTAGAACATCGATCAACTTCTGGACAACTTTCCCTAATCGCACAGTGGATGTTATTTTAATAGGTCTGCTTATTGGACAAAGTTGACTCGAACATAACTTAAAAAGGATTCTACTCGACAATATTCTCTGTTGTCATACCCTCTCGTTATTTATCTTATTTTATCTTCTTGTATGACTTTTACACGTTTGTGTAATATATTTTAAAAATCTTTTCATTCCGTATTGAACGAAGTTTTAGGTGAATACCCTACCCCCACACTCCAAACTGTTTGACTTCCCAAGTCGTATAGACAATTTTAACTTAGTGTATACATTTTTACAACATTTTATATTGATAAAATTTTTTACCACTTTTTATTTGTAATATTCTTTTTAAATTTCCAATTTTTCCTTCTACTACTCTTACGTTATGTACTATTTTTAATTAAATCAGAAAAAAAATTCTGTCCTCAGCGATTATAAACGTTCAAAAAATTGATTATTTTTTACTACTGGTTATATTTCTTTATTTATTTCTAAACACATTTAAAAAACAGCTTTTAAAAATTTGCGGTAGATTGCGAGCAATAGACAAAATAGTGTGTAGATGTAGGGCATATCCGGAGCTTGTTTACATTCTGGTTTGGTTTGGAGTGCTACGGTCTGCTTTTTGCAACACGAGGGCTAATCAGACAGGGACCTACAGCTTAAAGCCGATTCCGAATGGCTACGACAACCATGCCACTGTGGGATTCTAACCCACGAACTCCGGTACAAAAGGTCAGCACCCTAACCCATCGGCCATCGTTCGGCTTGTTTACATTCTGGAAATTTTATGTAATCCATGCAGTGGCGTACAAAGAAATTAATTTTGGGGGGGTGCATATTGTCATTGCCAACAAGGGCACCCATTTGGAGAGGGCAGAAAGGGCTTGAGCTCTCTCCCCATTTTGTAAAGTCAGTTCTTTAAACTAAATTTAACACTTAAGTATGAAAATAAAACCCATGCATACGAACATTTTAATATATATTAAACACACCTCTCCTAAATTCTCTCATACAGGCGCCTATAATTGCCATGAAAAAATAGACTTCTTTAATTTAGTGTTAACATTATGTAAAAATTAAAGAATACGTTACATCAATCTAAATTCTCCGTTGTAAAACTATTTATGAACTGATATAATTTTTACCCAGCTATAACAATTAAGAAAATATGGCCATTTAAGAAAAATAACAGAGATAGTATGAAAACAAAATTTTTTACTTACCAGAATGGATAGAATCCTGAAATCATATCATTGAAAATGAATAAAATACCATTTAATGATTGAAAAAAGCAGTTGCAATTTAAAAAAAAGTGAAAAATATTCTGT
>CM063510.1:149759288-149771788 GCA_032207245.1 Pardosa pseudoannulata
GAGGCCTCTTTTCGCGCCCTTCTTCCTAATTCCTGTATCCGCAATATCAGTACACTAAGATACTGCATCACCATGCTTAGAGCATATAGTATTCTGTAAGTAACTCGACAATGTGGTCAGCATAATTCAGAAATTATGACCTGTGAGGCTAATTTCTACAGCCCAGCCAAATTGACCACCGATCGATTTTTTTTACGCTGCCTTCAGCACCTCCTCCCCGTTGTTTAGAATCTTAACTTTTTTACATTTTTAATTCTTTATTTCAGGACTAGTTTCTTCATCTCTGAAATTAAAGCGAGGTTTCAGTAGGTATTTTGAGCAAGCCGAATCACGGAGGTACCACAGGGTGGTCCAATGAACCTTCGCAGTGACTCACGAGCGATGGTTCCTTGGAACTGTTGTTGTCGCCCCAAAAAATTTCCTTTTCCTCTAGGCTTTTCTGATTCCGTCTCGAAGTGCAAAATGCAAAATTCATCAGGCTATAAGGATAGACCTCTTTTTGGTCCGCATGGTTTGCGCTACCCTCACTAACTCCGGTCTCAAAAGAGGGCCGCTAAAGCTTCCTTTAGTCTTCCAAATTCTTCCAATGACCCCTACTCTGCTGCGTATCCTCGCCTGTGACTTCTGCGACGCGATAGGAGCACGCAGGGCGCTTTGAAGATTGCTGGCCGGGTGGGATGGCCCAGTAGTTGGGATGACACCACTGCCGGGGCAAGCCTGGAGGAACTCACGGCCATTGGGGCCGGATTCGGGCTTGATTGTCTTCTTCAATTGAGAATGGTCTTCTACCATTCTTTTATACTTAGAGAATTGAAAAGTTAATGAAATTACAAACACTTATATATATGATTTCACTTTATAAAGGTTTTTATATTTTTAAATGCTTTCTCCACAAGAGGTATGAATCATGCATTACATATAATCCTATATTCATGGAAGATTTTGTTTCGTTTAACTTGGAGAACTGCGGTCCATCTTTTGCGACCAAGAAATTAATGCGACGTATATCCACATACATGAATACGCATTTATTTTAAACAACCATCCTTTGAGAAAGAAAAATTTAAATGCCCTCAATATTAAAATTTTTTCTATAAACTCTGTTATAGGATTTATCCCTCACTCTCTTTCTCTTACCCCCCCCCACACATACATGTATGTATATAAATGTATGTGTGTGTATGTGAAATATATACAAAGGAAGACTCTTATTTCTTTAATGTATACTTTTGGAATAAGCAAAAAATTGTCCTACTCCTCTTTTTTACACAGAGCTGCTGCCATCTAGTGAGCTACTTATCACATACAAACTGAACATATATTCTAGGTCAAGTTAGGATAAAAAATAGCCTTTAAAATCAATATATTTCAGTCTTACAGCGTTATTATAAGTTCTACACAAACACACACACATATATAAATTATTTGAACGTAATGCATAAATTACTTCAATGTAAATTTTAAATAATAACACATAATTTTGTAGAACTCTACTGAAATTAATCTGGAAGATTCAAATTATAGAATAACTTTTATTAAATTAAACATATAATTTTTAAAATTTGTTTTAATTTTTTTAAAAGTATGTAGAGATGTATTTATAAAATTGTTTATTAGTTTAATAGCGGTATATTTTATTACGAGAGGGTTATGTTTAAAAATTCTTAATTATAAAATCAAATTCAATTTATAGAAATATTTACTGCTCATTCTGTACTAAAATTTATAAAAGTACTATAAAGTTAATAAAATGGAATTTATTGTATTAAAGAATAAATCTCTACTTATATGTTAAAATATTTCTACAAAAAAATTGTTGGGATAGTTCACTACCAGTAAGAGTAAATTCTACATCATACTCCTTCCACTATATATATATATATATATATATATATATATATATATATATATATATATATATATATATATATATAATATATATATATATATATATATATATATATATATATATATATAATAAAAATTGTTCTTTCTTCTCCAAATAAAGTCTGTTTAGTTTTTATTACAGTCAATAGAGGGCAGCACTAACAGATTTTTTAATATCCTTGGCCATCCTAATTTATTTTCTAGTATTCATCAGCACACGTAACTTTAATTGAGAATCAAATTCCTATTTGTTTGTCCTCCTTCCCTCTCTCTCATTCTATATATATATATATATATATATATATATATATATATATATATATATTTATATGACTCAACTTAATCTGTTTCTATATGAGAATATCTTAATTCTATATTTTTATTTCATTATCGTCTGCTCTTATTCTTTTACTACTAAATGCTTCATTCCATTAATTTTAATAACATTAATTTCAAACAGTTCAATTTTATTTTTAATGACGTCATACTTATTGAATTTTCTGGGCCGTAACATGAAATAACGGATGGAAGTTTGGGTTGAGACAGTATCAAAGGTTTCAGAAAGGTATGGAGAAATCATTTCTTCAAATCTATTCTTAGGGCAATAAGGCGATTTCACGCAGCACGGAACATCTCAATGTGTAACAATTGTGGTTTTAGTTTCAAAAGGAAGGACAGTTTTTTGTTTGCTTATTGGCTGTTGTAAACAGGAAAATGAATGGGAAGGGCATTATAGTAGTTCGTGACGTTGCACGAAATTGCTTAATAATTAAAGAAGCTTGACTGCAGTTTAGAGTGGCGGTGGAATTTCTCTTTTTTATATTTATAATTTTTTTTTAAAATTTATCATCGCCAAGTGAGTTTTCTCACATATTTGCAAATTTGGCGCTATTCCCACTACAATTGTGTGTAAAATGTTTGCATACTGTTTTATATATTTTAATACTTATAGCTTACACTTTTATTTCTTTTTCATTGCTTTTTTAATGTATGTACACATATTTTCTCGTAAATTTCCGTATGATGTAGAAAATTTTAAAAATTGTTCTTCATACGTTTGCAAAATTAAAAAATTGGTACAACCTGTGTATAAAATTAATCCAGTGTTTTTTATAATTTTAATACTTATACCTAATGCTTTTTATTGCATTTGTATTGCTCTTATAGTTGTTTATCGTTGTCATCTTAAATGGCATGTTGGCATTATAGGCTTCAAAAAATATCTCCAAAACAACAAGGAGGCACCATAAACTGTAGTTTCATCACTAACGGTGGTATTATAAGCTTCGCAAGATGGGAGTTCTTTTGATCCTGCCAAAAATTTTATTTTCACTTGGCGTCATTTTGGCGACCCGTTCTAATTACGCCACTCGGTTTAATAATATGCCATTCTATCATTACTACGGTTAAATACCCTATTCCAATAGGATAGTAATAATACCTTTAAAATTGAAACTGTTTATTATGTTATTTTGCTTCATTCGATTGGCAGATAAAGTCTAGATCCTCTCCAAAATATTTTCAGTGTATGTTGGCAAGATTTGGTACAGTTATTAAAATGTGTGTATATCACTATGTATATTAAATGTGTGTGTGTTGGAAGATCGTCTTCAACCAAGAAAAGGCCGAAAGATGGCCAAATGGTTACGGCGCTGATCTGTAAAACAGGAGTTCGTGGGTTTGAATTCCACTATGGCATGGTTGTTCCTAGCCGTTTGGAAGCTGTAGGTCCCGGTATCATTAGCTCTCCTGTTTCAAAAAAGTAGACTATAGCCCTCCAAACCTAATCAACCAAACAAAAAGACAATTCCTTTCTTCGAAACAGAACTGCAACCAAGAGTTTGACACCCTTAGCATTACTTTAGGACTATAATGGCAGAAAAACAAGGTGAACAAGGTGGCTTTAAAACCTAGAAGAACTACCATAAACAGGGCTTCGAACCGGAACTGAACCGAAAACCGGAAAAAAACCGTTATTTTGGTCGGAACGAAAACCGGAACTGAACCGAAAAAAATATCGGTTTATTTCGGTTCGATATATCTTTCAGTCGTTTTGTTACTGTTACCAATTTATCAATATTTTCTAATTTAACGTCAACTTTATAATTACATATCCGCACTTGTATAAGATTGCAATGGTGGTTTTGGCAGCTCCAGCTACACAAGTTAGTGTTGAAAGAGCGTTTTCAGGTTTGAAATTTATTCTCCGAGACAACAGAAGTAATCTCAGTGAAACCACGTTAGAAGATATATTAATAATTAGAGGCAATTTTCATATGTTAAATAAATAATATATTTTTTACATAATTATTGCAAGGCCAAGTGCACGATGTGAGAGTCAAACGACGAATGTGGGTAATCATGAACCTAGTTGTCAAATGCGATTTTGATAATGGATAACAATGCCAATGCTCGCCGCTCTTATCGTACCTGCTGTTTGTATCAATTCACATAGTGTACCAATTAAAAAAAGAATAAAATCTTCTAAATTTTGATAGAATTACATTTTTTGTTTATGATAGAATTATATTTTTAGTACAAATAAGAATATACATAAAATGAAATTATTCATTTGGAACTGAAACGAAAACAGTTATTTTTGGCGGAGCGAAAACCGGAACTGAACCGAAAACCGTTATTTTTGGCGGAGCGAAAACCGGAACTGAACCGATATTAATTTTTTAGTTGAACCGGAACGAAAACCGGAACAAAAAAAATTACGGTTCGAAGCCCTGACCATAAAATTGTATTTTATAAATGACTGATTAGGTCATTCTGTTTTCGAATTTTGGTGTCATAAAAGGTATGTAAGTTTGTAAAACAAATATAAAAGGATATATCATAATTCCTTTCTCAACATATTTTTATTTTCATATATATTTTATAAAATCGGTTTAAACAAGTAATACATAATTTTTTTTTTAAAATCAGTTCCTACTTAGGTTAAGAAAGAAAAATTTTATTTTGGTTACTTTTTATTAAATAATATGAACAATAATATTAATAATATATTTTATTAAATAATATGTGAAATAAGAAAAAAAAATATCGTCTAATCATTTCATATCCCAATTCTTGTTACTGTTTACTATAAATTGAATGGGGACGCATTGGAGAAATCAGAAGTTTTGTTCCAAGAGCTTGGCGCGAGTCTTCTGATGAAACTAAAATTAATGAATTAAATTTAATTATTGAAATAATATTTGAAAGAATTGTATTAACATCAAGTGTCATCCACTACAAGTTTAAAAAATGTTTTTAAACTTGAGTGGATGAATAAAAAAGAATTTTATGAATGATTGAAAATTTGAACACTATATATATATATAGAGAGAGAGAGTGTGAACTAATAGTAGGAATTGAAAAATTGGTTTAAACTCCTCTGGTCTATACTGTTGCATCCATTAAATACCTTTAGTATTTACCAAGTACATTTAAACCTAGTCAAAACTTGGAGCGTCAATTGTTGCACACTCACACACACACATATATACATATATATATATACATATGTCAGGTTTAAGAGTTAAAACTCATTAACGATAACGTAATAGGAGAAAGACACACCCTCGAGCGGAACTATACAAACTGAAGAAGACGATGCGGAAGTAGACATAGGAATTTTTCTTAGGTAGCAACTCCAAAAAACAGTTCTGAGCGGGAACTCGGGATGATGACATCCTCCACGCTTGTCATGACAAAGTATGAGAACAAAGGATTTCTAAATGGCATAGCCATGGACAGAAGGACTATAATAAAGATGTTTTTATTTATGAAATGAAATGTGTCTTCCATGCCTTAACCACTCGTCCATGTCATATATATATATATATATATATATATATATATATATATATATATATATATATATATATATATATATATTCAATACACAATGTGATTGCATTCAGTATGGCTGTCCGTTTTAGGACGTATTTATGTATGCAAGCAAAACTATAAAATTGATGTATGCATTTAACCCCTCAAAATTAATCCGACGGTTACAAATAAACTTAGCCTCCATTATTTTTAATTGCCCGGGCTTGCTGGGCAATGAAAAGGCATATTTAGGATGCAGTTGCTCCATTCCAAAAAGAGCAAGTCCAACGCGGAACTTTATTTATTTTTTTTTGTTGAGGCTGTGAAAAGAACAGTTTCAAGAGCAGAGCAATGAATGATTCACAAAAACATTTTTCTATTACGAAGTCAGCACCGCAGCGAGTGATGACATGGAGATATTCCCAAGAGAGAGTAGCTTAGTCGTCAGTGATATTAACAGTCAGAAAGGAACTGAGATCACTGGAAAAGTTAACCATTTTTTTAGACAGCTGGAAAATGGGTCGAGTGGACAGAAAATGAACATTATTTCAGAGTTAGCTTTAGGAGACTGCTAAAAAGAATTCCAAGCAGCTAACCTTCCTTTTAATTCTAAGATTTTGTGGCAAGGTAAATAGATATGAAAGACTGAGAATGGGAAAAAGAGAATCTCAGATAGGTATTTTAAGTGTCACAATTTTGATATATTACATGTATGTATTTAGTATGCATGTGCAAGGAAAATGTTTTTATAATTTGAAAGTTCAATGCGCTTTGCATACTAAGACTTTGAAAAAAAACCGGATTACGTCATTAGGCAAAGTCATGATGCATTTTACCTGAGCCTTGGCAAATGAAGTAAGTCATCTTATCAAAATCGCCAAAGGAGCCCTATTGTTTACATCCGTCTTTATTCCCTTGCCTGTGGAATATATTTGAGAAAAACGTTCCCAAAATGGAATTTTTTTCTCTTTAATAATTTGTCTGTTGTTGTTATAAAATGTTATAATAGATTATTTTTGACAAAAAATAAAATTTTAATCGAAGTAACTACTATTTTCAATATTTTCCCATACATGGGAGATGTTAATAGATTACAGTCATTTTTTCTCAAATGACAGCAAAATAAATCCAATGACATTATTTTGTGGATAAATATAATAAACTAATACAACAATTTTATTTTCTCTACAACTGTCATGAATTCCACGTCCCTTAGATTCCTTTGAATTTCACGAATTCTGTACAGTATCCGAGAAATAGAGACAAATGGCTCGAAACAGCCGAACTTTTTGAGGGAAAGTATCCTTATCTATCAGAAAAATGGCAAATTAAGTATCATGCATTGGATCAACCAATTTCAGTGTTTCCGGAATTGAAATATCGTTTTTTTCTCTTTCCCGAACTCAGGCCGGGTATTGCAAAGTTGGCTTATTTGCTTTCCCGAATTGAGTTCGGGCGTCGCAGGCAAAGGGTTAATAAATACACAGGGTTAATAAATTTGAATTGACTTTTCTTTCTGAATACAGGTATATACGACGATGCAGTTCTTATATTTTCAAGTATCATGACATATCATGTCCTCTAACACATTATGTTTTTTCGAGGATTTCATAACTTTGAAGAGGCTCTACTGTTTTCGGTACAGCAACAAAAAGCTAAATTGTAATAAAACGTAATGGAAAATAGTGAAATAGCGATTAATAAAGATAGCTGCAAAAACTCTTGTTGAACGAGGTTACACAAAATCAAGCTCGTTGGGCGTCACGTCGTTATGACGACCGGCAGAAGAACAAATCGTATTTGATTTCCATTAAGGTCAGAACGGGAGAAAACAGTAGACATGATTCTATACGTATTTCGATACAGACGAAAGCTACCTTTTTATTATTTTACACGTGAGCTTAACACAAATTTTCCATGTTAAAGTGTGTTCAACAGAATTCCACGTGACAAAGTGATAGCATATATTCGTATGTATGCTTACAGTGCTAGTAAATATTTTATTTCTATTAAATACTGAGAAAGTCTTTTACAAATAATGCTTCTTTTTTTATTATTATTTCCATTTACTAGGTTGCTTTTATAGTATTCGTAACTTCCAAGCCACAGATACTTATTGACCATTGTCCTTGGAGCAATACAAAGAAAGAGGGACCTCGCAATTAGAATCAAAGACAAAGTTAGAACGCCCCAAGGCTTGGTCTACAACTTCCAGAGGTGTCGTTTTGGAACATGGACGACATTGTAACCCCGAACCTACGAGGGTTAAAGCTTTAATAGTGGCAACTATTTATTTACATGGAATACAAAAGTGATTTATGTCACCATGTTTTACTGTAATTCAATATAGTCGCCAGCATTGTATAACCAACAACGTTTCCAACAATGTGGAAGTCACAGAACACCTGTAGCAACGCCTGTTCTGTTGATAGTTCGAATGGACCGGTCTATTGCCATAAGAATCTCTGGAACAATTCCGAAGCAAATGCCAGAAAGTAGTTTCTTCATCATAGGAATTAAGACAAAGTCACAAGGGCTTAGATCTGGGACACAGTCGTATGCGCAAATCCTGTCTTTCGGGCCAGCTTACGAATCGTTTGGCATCGATCACTGTCCATTAGTGCGGCAACAGCATGCACCTCTCCGCCGCTGACACTAGGACAACCTGGCCGATGCATGTCTGCCACATTTGGGTGTCCTTCATTGAAGTCTTTTACCCATTTTGCTACAGTTCTGGAAGGCAATGTAGATTCCCCGGAAAACCTCTTGAAACCCTAGATGACATTGTCGTGCTGTACGACTACCGGCACATTGAATTATTATCCATTTTCGTTGTTCTTGTTTTGAAAACGTCCTGACAACACTTACTTTAGACCGCAAGCTAATACAAGGATCAGTTCTTCTCGTCACTCCTCATCGGTATGTCGTAGAAAGGACGAGTCTTTTTGCTGAGATGTAAGGTAAGTATGTAGCTCACGTGTGGTATACGCGACATTCTTTGGTTTTGTTGCGTAGCGTTTTTACAGCAGTGTTGACACTATTAAAGTTCCAACCATTGTATTTTATGGGGACTAGCTGACATTAAAAAACACGGAAGACCATTGGCCGGATCGAGCCTTGAATTTATAACTATCCAGTCACAATATCGATGACTTTGCTGACTGACCTACCACGACTGAATAAATATCCCCAATTAATTTCTTTTTAGGTTAAAAAGCTCAGCGAAGATTTTTAAAATTGAATGATGCGTAATCGCATCTTTTTACGATGGGGGCATGCGCAGATGTTATGCTAACTGCTTCCTGTAACGTCACAAATCCTAGTCTTTAAAATTTTAACTTGGCTTTAAAGTGTTGGAATGCCGAGTGAAACATTTTTCGTCTATAATTACAAAACAACAGATGCATCGGTCAAGACACAGGGTGACCTGACGGAAAATGTTTCCGAAATGATAGAAAATATTTTAAAATAATTTTTGTTTTAGTCAGTGAAGAACTAATGTAGAAGTGGACCGCTTCCTAGTGTCTCCCCATCACGGATAACGTGGAAATAGATGTTCCATTAAACATTAAAATTTACAAAAGAGAAAAAAAATTAAATTTAAAATAGAACTCTAATTAGCAGAACAAAATTAGCAAAATACGAAGAATAAAAATACACATATATTGAAGTTTGAAGAACAACAAACTTTGGCAGTCACGTGGTCGGGACTTGCCATGCTTCTCTTCTAATCTTGCCGTATTGTGAGTTTAAAAGCCTTAGCACAAAGCTATGATTTTAACAGAATATCTAATCGAGGTAATGTTGATAAATTCCAAAGGATCAATATATTATAGAACGCATGTAATGACAATAACTGTCTAGACATTGTCTAATTAGCGTATCGCCGTTATGGAAAGGACCCGTCAATAAATATTGAAAGGTAATGAGTGGGTTAACACCGGAATGATTCGCTTAAAGTGAAAAGTTATACTTTATACTGGATATACTCTAAACTGGAACTACAGAGCAATTTGTCGCAACGTCACAAACTACTATAATGCCCTTCCCATTCATTTTCATGTTTACAAAAACCAATAGACAAACAATAAACTGCCCTTCCGTTTGAAACTAAAGCTAGAATTGTCATAATTTGAGAATTTTCCCTAAATCGTCTTATAGTGGTAGTTGGTACCAGAAGATAGTCTAGTCGAGTAGATGGTTCAATATGACCGAAAGAGATAGCATTTACGCCTTTTGTTTTAGTGTCTACTGGATCAACAAAATAAATAAATCAGATTAAATCATATTTAATTCATCCTCAATTATCTTTTATTTATTGAGTGTGTCTTTAAATTCTGCATCTTATGATATGCATGTAATGACATGATAACCAAACTAACCAACTTAATTATATTTAGATTCCAAAAGAAAATTCTGGTGATTCTGTTTCTAAAATGACAACTTTTGGTAAAATTCCTTTGTTTTTCCTCTATCTGTGATAACCTTTGGCGACTTCGAGAACACGCCATTAATTTCTGCTTAGCTGAACTGTTTTTATATCACTCTTTTACGTAACATACTTTTACTTCTTTGAGTCATCATTTGGTATTTTTTAATACTCTGAATAGTTCTCTCTCTTGGTTAGATTAACCCTCTATAAGCGAACGTAAGATATATTTGTGGGAAAACGCCAAAGATGTCTGAACATTGGAGTTTTATTACTGGAGCGCTTCCAGTTTGAGAGGTTTGGTTTGGTTTGGTTTTGGAACGCTATGGTCTACTGTTTTGCACACGAGGGCTAATGAGACCGGGACCTGCTGCTTAAAGCCGATTCCGAACGGCTACGAACATCCATGCCATAGTGGGATTCGAACCCACGAACTCCGGTACCGACGATCAGCGCCCTAACCAATTGGCCAGCGTTCGGCCATATGTTGAGTAATAGTGTTCTATTGTCCTGTTTTTTTCACTTTTCTATCTCCAGGTACTTCGCATAAGATGCTTTTTAAGGTGTTGATCTCATAACTGGATGATTGCGAGTTCGAGGCCAAAGATCCGCCATGTTCATTAATAGGTACGTCAGATAGGTTCGTTGTCGCGATACCCTCTAAGTTCTCAAACGATACATCTGGACGGGGCATGCGCAGCCTTGGGTTCTTCTGCTTGGTCCCTGCTTCTAAATGACAAGAACCCATAGGGGGCAGTGTTACTCGTAGCATTTGTTAAGCGACACGTGCTCTTCGGGTGATGCTCTAAATGAATAACAGCTTCGCAACCGTGTTTGGTCTAGAGATATCTGTTTGTATTGCTAGCAGCATTGGGAAAAAATGAATTTCAAGAGACAGCCTAAAATGTGTTAATAAAAATACTGTCGTCTTTAAAATGTTCGAAATCCACCCCTTCCTTCCCTTTCGATTGTTTCATGCCATTATTTCAAGCCTTATTTTCCCCGGTTAAGAGAAGGCGATTAAATTCATCAATTTATCACATTATAAGTAGATCGAAATAACATTTTTTTTTCGCATTATGACGTCATTCCTTTAACCATCTCATTGAATCATTTCTTATTTGAAATTATTTCAATATCGTCTGCATTATTTTCATGCGTTTCATCACTGAACTTAGATATTACGTGAATAATTTTCTTTTATATTTGGCTTAAATAATGGATTAGGTACATATGTGATAATTTTAAATTGAATCATTGATGATTTTTCAATTCTTTCTCTGATTCTGGAAAATTAAAAATTTTACTGATCACGTCCTATGACGGGCTACATGCTAGTCATTTCTACATAAGACCTAGGGACGAGACTATAAATACAAAAACACGAAATGGCACCAGATACAGTGATATTTGATAAAATCGTCATGTCTGGTTTCGGGTGGAACTAATTTTTGTTCTTTTCTTCCAATTTTTTAAGTGACTCGGAAGGCACTTAAAATAATGGGAGGTTTTAGAAGCGTGTACCTGGGATGGAGCTTTTTTATTAAGCCTCGTGGGATTGCATCCGTGTTTGTTCGGAACTCGATGTAACGAGGTGATAAAAACCGCTATTAGCGCCTCAAATCTTCTCCTCTTGTTTTATTTCTCTCCCTTAAAGTGAGTCCGGAAGTTAGTGAGTTGTACCGATAATGATGTAATAGGATAAGTACAAACTGTCTGAGGTAGTGATTCTATTCACTATTTTTAACGTCACCTGATGTTTTCTAGATATTTAATATTAAATTGAAGTATCACCTAGAGATGTAAGAATGGCATCTATATCGATTTGGAAAATCTCGTGGTTTGCCAAACCCCGCACTTCCATACGATTCCTCTCAATGTCGTGTACCGATGAATCGAATAAAAGTTGTTGTAATGGAGATTTTATGTCTCAAAAGACATTGTGCTCTTCTAATGAGAGTATTAAATAATTAGGCTGTTACAAACACGGATTTTTCCGAGTGGAAACTTTACCGTCGCCGCCATTAAAATAGTAGTCCATTGGAATAAACTAGAGCTGGCATATTAGACGAAAAAAAAAAAAACGATCGGGAAATTTACCGTCGACGGTAGTGTTAAGATTCGATATATGTTTTAATTGTAATCCACCAATTCTTCTCTTTCATTTTTATTATATATAGTTTGAACTACCAGGAGCTTTTGTAGTTTAGTTTTAGTAGCTACCTATGTTGCGTGTGTAATTTTTGATGTTGTTTAATGTGTTGCTGTCGTAATGTTAATAATAAAATTATCTTAAAGTAAAAGTCAGAGTTCTCGAGTACTGAATGTCTGAATGTCGAATCATCTTACACATTCCATTCAATAT
>CM063510.1:149776788-149781788 GCA_032207245.1 Pardosa pseudoannulata
AACATTAATGCCATCCTATACAGATGAGTTAGATTAAAAGTAATGAATGCATGTTCTCATTTTCGTTATTGCAATAGTAAATATATCAAACAAAAAACTTTTGTAGCTTGTGATCCCATTATGATCCCAACATGAAACTTTGAGGATTAATTAACAATAATATGAGCAATTTTTGAGATTTTTTTCAAAATTTTAAAAACTTAGCTTTTTGAGAAATTTAAATTTTAAATTTTAATTTAAATTTAAATTTTTAAAAAAATTGTCAAGTCATCATGTTGTATATCATATGAAAGCCCATTAAAAAAGGCTTTAATAACACCTTGCACATATCTCTAGCTTAATTAGGTGAGGAGCAAGTGTAATTTAAAGGTATGCCTATAGTGTACTTTTTAGACAAATCTGGCAACTTTAAAGCCTTATAACTCCCAAACCAATTTTTATTTGAACATAAAATTTGGGGATTTTCTTTATTACCATGAAGTCACTTACTATACCAAATTTAATCAAAATTGGAGGGGGTCAGGTAGAAACCTTGTGTCGATTTGGTATGGAATTACCCTTCCTGTACGATGTTTACGAGAAAAATAACGAAAACAAAGTATGACGTACTGCTGGTGCAAGGAAAACTTTTTACATATAACAGCATTTTGCACGAAATACTCTCTAACAGTTCGTAATACATTTTTACATCGGTACATCAGTACATGTCGCAGTAGTCACAAAATACATGGCAAATGCGAAATTAGCTGCAAGATGTAGCCTTTTAAATACCAGTTCAACGGCGGCTTAAAGTCATTCCATGGTTCGCGCGCATGCATGACGTGATATGCGCGGCGAACCTTTTAAACATTATTGTCTGGAAAGATATGCAAATACTGAAGTTGATTATGTCCAGTAGAGTGTTTTTTCTTGCACCGGCAGTGACGTCATACTTTGTTTTTCGTATTTTTTTATCAACTATATCGTACAAATCTTCTTTCGGCAGTTTTATGTACTCGCAACGAAATCTAGCTGCTGAGAGTTTATTCTCGTTTTGTTTTAACAGACAAATAAACAGACATAAAATCAAACACAAAAAAATATATAAATATATTTTAATATAAATATATATATAAAAATATATATAATATCTATATATACTATATATTATATATATTTAATGTAACCCGAGTCCATAACATATTACGATACATGTCACAAGGTGGTGCTAAATGTGTAAAAGTCACAGATATTGGGTGAACTTACAGGCAAGTTCCTGCCTAAAATTATCTACCAATGTACCAATGTGGTCAAAATCACTTTTTCAAATAAAAGTTCCAGTTATTTTAAATAATACAGAATTTAGATAGGAAATAAAACACCAAATAATTATCATTCAATAATTTATAAAATAATTTTCATCTAGGAATAATTTTAAAAATAAAGAAATTAAAAATATATGTTTACAATGTACATAATTTATATATCGTTAATCAGATTAAAGTAAAATTTATTCGTCTCCGCATTTTTTAAAAATGGAAGATCTCTTTATTTTCATGATTTTATTTATTTATTTATTATTTTAAATATTGAATTTGACATGTTTTTTTTTCTTGAACATAGAATCTGTTCAAGGTTTCTCCATACATTTTGTTTTTTTGTTGTAAATCTATTCGTTGTTCAAAAAATAAAATTAATTTATTGCTGAAAAGTGTTCGAATCTGAATAATCTCTCTCTCTCTCTTTTTTGTGGTTACCAAATAAACAAACTGTTTACATAACATGGCATAATACATGGCATGTTCGTAAACAGAATCGGATGACATTTTCATGAATAGTTTCACATTTCAGTGCAGATGACTTTATAAAATTGCAAATATTTTTCGGCGATAAAAAGACCGCTCACGGTGGATAAGTAGAGTACATTTAATGATTATCAAGAAGAGTGATAGTTAATAAATAGCTATATATCATGGAAAAAGCGTGCAGTAAGTTCAAGAAAAGGGAAATCAGAATTGAACAATTTGGATTAAACTCCCAAAATGTCATTGACTGGACTGCTCTGATAGGTTTAGGGCCGGTCTCACAAAGTCGTTTAAAGCTAACGCGATTAAATAACCATGCTACGCAATTTTGTTTAAACAGAGATTAATCAGTTAGCGAAACGACTTTGGTGAGACCGGTAATTGTTGTTACAACGAGATTCAAGACGTGTGTCATCGCGGATGGATTCTATTTGATGCCAATTTTCGACAGTGCACTAAATTCCTATGTTTTTTTACGGATTTAAAAGTGACACATAGAGAGTAGAAATTCTAAGACAATGAAACTGAAATTCGTTTGATTTAATCGAGAAAAGTGAAATTCTGCAATATTTTTCTCGAGGTTCTTATATCTGTTTATTAATATTAATGTTTAATCTTCATGATACCGTTCTCATCAAACAACGATCTCGTAATAGAGCTTGTTAACAACAATATTTTCGTTAAATATTCACGTCAATATTGTTTAAAGTCCTCCAATTCTTAATTAATATCTCTTGTAGGCCAACTATTCTTCTGCTGGTTGCTTCAAAATGACGGGGATCCACTTAAGCATAAGTCGTACTTTCACCAATGTGGTGCTCGTCATAAACGAAAGGCGCATTACTTTGCCTTAAAACGAGTAGCCTCCGACTCAATCGTGATTGGTTTCACCAAGTGGCATAAGGCAACAACAACAACAATTCAATATCGTATTTGTAAATATAAATGTGTTTTTTTTAATGTTATTTGTGCTTTGAATTAATTGTCGATATGATTTATTTGTGAACCCTCAGTACCTACCTGTAAAATATCATACGGAAAAACGCATGAGTATATTACAAGTGTTAAATGCGCTATAAAGTAAACAAAAATATCAGCATTCTGAGTCCATTAATATGAAGACATCTTTTTCTTACCTTTTTATTCCTTTCTGAGCACGAAACGCGAGCGCAGATTAGAAACAAATTTTTTGTCTGCGGTTACACTTGAAAGCAATGGTTGGAATTTAAGGTATTAATGACTTTCAAATAAATTATATAAAAAAACCAATTTGGAATTTAAAAATGGCTTAGAGGAGTTTTGTGTCACAACGAATCCTTGTAATAAATTCCTTGCATGTACTTCTGTTAAATCGTTTTTACAGGCACAGACAGGCCCGACTTACAGAAATGGGGGCAAAGGGCCAACCCATTCATCCGGGCCCCCTCACTTAGGTCACTAAATGTACACTATCAACCCATTTATTGTCACATGTCACCCAGTATTACATAAGCATAAACTTAGAAACAAAGCACTACGTTATAAAACCTATTTCAAATTTTATATGTATATATATGTATTATGTATGCATGTATGTATATGTATGCATACATATATATATTATATATATTTATAACACACATATATATATATTGTAAAATATGTATATGCATATATGCATAAATATGTATTACATATGTATGTATATATACAATATATGTATACATATATATAAATATATATATATATTACAAAAATACATATATATGTATATATACACACACACATATATATATATATATATATATATATATTATATATATATAAATATGTACAGGTGGTGCCTACGGGGAGATTGTTATATGTAATGATGCTTAAACTATGGCCGGTAGAGCCTTTAAATTGACTCATCCATGTAGTTGTAAAATAAAAATTAGTTTAAAATAAAAAAAATTATGAAATAAGTAAAATTATAAAAAAAGTTAAAGCATATATTGTATAAAATGATGCATATATTAGAATATGTAAGTCCTTACCCGAGGAATTTTTATGCGAAAAACAGAATGTAGCGGCTTGTTCTACATTTTACCAGCATTTACAAAGCTTTTATATAATACTCATCGCAATTAACAAACTCGCTAATGATACTGAATAAGTCAAAAACTAAAAGAAGAAATTGTATTTATGATTTTAGACATACGATCATGTTTTTTAACTTGAAATAACAGTTAATTTAGATTTTTGACTGGGATGCTCTTGCTGTTTGCTTATAAATCACTTACAGACACACAAATACTCCCCTTTATTAATACAGAATTAATCAAAAATAAGCTGTTGCTATGAATACGTTCATCTCGAAAAGATATAGTGTCCTTAAAGGATTGATATATCTCCTCCCTCCACAAGTTTCTGTTTGTTCATCTATAAGTAGCGATTGATATAATGCTTAAGTACACACTTGGTGTCACTCTGACTTGTTAACGAATTCCCGAAATGCAGTACTGTTAATTTTGTGTCCATCATATCGGTGGGACCGAACAGTACAAACATCGTTTTTCCCCCGACTGAGTCTTTTAATTCGAAACGTATTGACTGACCTGGCTCTAATTTATTCGCGGACTAGACATTGCCATTTAGAAGCGTTCCAAAAAGAATATTCGGAGCAAGAATCTATTTGGGCGCATCATCGCTTTCCCCGCGCTAATCACTCTAATAAACCTTTCGGAAATTTCAAACTTTTTTTTTCTTTTGGAGATGAGACCCATTTGCGTCATTATCGGGTGGAGTGCTTGCTCAGGATTTACGGCCCATTATCTTTCCAGAAATCTTCTGGTCGCGGATTTATTAACAGAAACGTTTTTCTATCAAACTGGATGCCACCCACCTTTTCGATTCCCATTAAGTGAGCGCACTTCTCTAATATTGGAAAAATCTTATAAAAACCACTTGAAGAATTCTGTCCAAACCAACGTTGGAGCTGTCTGTAAATGATATCCCATTTTTTTTTCAATATTTCGGATATCCTCTCCACCCCTTTTGTCACTAAGTGTCACACTTCAATCTACACACTCACCCCTTGTCACATGTCACGCAGTATTACATTAAGCATAAACTTGCATTTTAGAAAAAAAGCACTAAGTTATACAACCTATTTCAAATTTTATATTTAAATGATATATGTTTATATGTGTATTATGCACGCACACACACACACACACACATATATATATATATATA
>CM063510.1:149789288-149791788 GCA_032207245.1 Pardosa pseudoannulata
GGAATCGAACCTCGGACCTTTGTTGCCGGAGTGCGAAGCGATACTCCAACGCCACTAGGCTTAAATATGATAAAGTATTTTTTGAAAAAAGGTACTGATGGTGGTGGGGTAAGGGGTGGTGTTGGTGTTGGGGTATGGGGTGATGGTGGTGGGTAGGGGTAGTGAGTGGTGGTGGTGGGGTAGGGGGGTGTTGGTGTTATGGTAGGAGGTGATGGTGGTGGGGTAGAAGGTGATGGTGGTGGGGTAGGTTGTGTTGGTGATGGGGTAGGGGGTCTTGGATGGTGGTGGTGGTCGTGGAGTAGGAGGTGGTGTTGGTGCTGGTGTTGTGTAGGGGGTGATTATGGTGGGTGGTGGTGGGGAATGGTAGGGGTAGTGTAGGGGATGGTGTAGGTGTTAGTGGAGGTCTTGTAGGGGGTGGTAGTGGTGGAAGTGGGATAGGGGGTGTTGGGAATAGGTGATGTTGGTGGCGGGGTATGGTTTATGTTTGAACTGAAAAAATTGATTATATAAAAATACTTCATTGCTGAAAAAATAGAATATTTTTTAATAATAAACACAATAATTAATAAAAATTGCATCAGAAAATTGTTCCTTTAAAATCGTTTGGATTAATTAGATAAGAATATATAATTCTATTACAATGGCGCATCCTGCCTCAATTCATGTCGCCAATGAAAGGAAAGAAAAAATGTGAATACATTTGTGTTTTAGACATCGCCAGAAATTTCACCAAATTTGTCAAGGAATACCCTTGTTGGGTTTCTAATGATAAACAAAAATTCATATGTACTTATAAAACTTTGATTTCTTTATAGTAAAGTAAGTTGTTTTTAAAATAATTATCATTAATCTTCAATGTAAAAACTAAACATGAAAAAACTAAAATTAAATTAATTCAAGCAGTTGAAATTTTTCTGTTCTCTAGCTGAGCGCATTTTATTTCATCCACTTCATGGAGTTTGTCATTTGCTTGTGATTCAAATTTATTAACATATTTTACAGGCATTTTGGGTGCTACTCTACTGTATTTGAGCTATTTCATAGGAGACCAACGTGTCATAATGAAGTCGTCATTATGAAGCAGTCAGGGTAATCAGTTAGGGTAATCTGTTATAATTTCTAGAAATAAATGTAAAATGTACCAAATTTAAATATCACTATATCACTAATGGACCATTACTTAAGTAAATCGCTTATTTTTTTAAATTTAATCATGAATGATTTGCTTGTGTATAAATAAATTTTTTTATTGCAAAACGTATAGCAACGCGTTAGTTTTTATTAAGAAATGAACAATAAGGCAATTTGCCGCAACGTCACGAACTACTATAATGCCCTTCCCATTCATTTCATGTTTACAACAGTCAATAGACAAACAATATACTTCTTCCGTTTCAAACTAAATCCAGAATTGTCATAATTTAAGAATTGACCTACTGCGTAAAATCGCCTTATTGTGACATATAAAAATATTGATAACATAGTGTAAAAAATTATATCTACCAAATGATAAACATCTAGTTTAATTTATCAAAACCTATAAAAAAAGTTACTTTTTGTATAAGAAATGGCAACTGCGAAATACGAAAGATAATTTGTTAGAACGTGTCTCGTTTGGAATTACGAAAAAAAAAATGTCGCCAAGATAAATTAGAAAAAAAGTGATTTTCTAAAAAATATGAGTTTACCGTTTAGTGGATACCAAAATAGTCTCATGTACATAAACGCCATCGTATATTTATATATTTACACTTGAAATTTAATAGTGTAGATATTTTTTTATGTTACTTGGAATAACAAATAGCAAGCGATAATTATGCAAATTTTGAATAACACTGTCACTTTTTGACGCCAACTAAGCAATGGAAATGCTGGTGCCCAATATTAAACTTGCATTGTGGTCGGTTCTTTGGTCGGTTCGGATACTGCAAACAGACAGGAAATTCCTTCCTATTTAGGAACTACTTTGATATATCCCCCAAATCGGAAATTTGGCGACCTTTTCTTCTCGCCAAGCAAAATACCTGTTTTTGGAGCCTTTTTTTTCTCGCCAAGATGGATTCTCGCTAAATACAAATAATTAATACATAAAAAATACGGAATCATTAAATACAAAAAAAAGAATACCTAAAAATACAATAAATACATAAAAAATACAAATAAATGACACTGAATAACATATTATATGCAATTTACACAAAAATTTTAACAAATACAATTGAAAATACGTGTCGGCAATCTAATAAAAAGAATTATTTATACAGAAATTTTGAATTCCTCCCAATTTACCCCAGCAGCAATTTCAATAAATTTATTGAAACAATCAACATTAGCAGCTAAACATGATTTACGAAACATGTACATCGCAAGGTAAAATTTATAATCTGCCTTGCGATCAACTTTAATCAACTTTTCAACAACACTATATACAGTAGGCATATTGAAAGCTAAAAGATAAAAATAATTAATAGAAAAAAATATAATTGGAAAATACAACCAG
>CM063510.1:149796788-149824288 GCA_032207245.1 Pardosa pseudoannulata
AGCATTGGCCGTAATTGGAATCAGAGCCAAATAAAGATATTTTGAACTCAAATATAAAAGTATGAGGAAATATTTCTATTAAAATACTAATGTGATATTGAACTGTTATATGTTGAGCATAAAATCATAAATTGGTTCATCATAACAATTGGCCCTTATCCTATAAAAGATCCTCACGCAATCTCTATATCAACGAATTACACTTTTCATATAGGAACATTTCACGCAATGTCTCTTTCATGCGCTGTTATTAAATTATTATTATTTTTATTGTATATTTTATTGTTTTTTTTGTTAAATAAAAGCAGTTTTTGAAAATACTTTTTATATTTATTTTATTTTCGCCCTTTTTAGTTTGGCATTTCGTAATCAATTTTTATCCTTGAGTTTTTCAATCTATATTACATCAAACATCAGACATTTGCAATTCCCTATATAAACATATCCTAAGTTATCGGTCCGTCTGTCTTTGAATTTATGAAGCTGTTGGACCTGGAATAGATAGAGACATCCGTATTGTATTCTCGAAGAGTTAGGGTTAGCAATGTTCGAAATCCACCCCTTCCCCTCTTTTCTAGAGCCGAAAGATGGCCGAATGGTAGAGCGCTGCTCTTCGGAACCGGAGTTCGTGGGTTAGAATCCTGCCGTGGGCATGGATGTTTGTAGCCGTTCGGAATCAGCTTTAAAGTGTAGGTACCGGTCTCATTAGCCCCCGTGTGCAAAACAGTAGACCGTAGCTCTCCAAACCAAACCAAACCAAACCAAACCCCCATTTTCTAGCATTTAATGCCCTTATTTCAAGTCCTATTTTCCCCGGTTAAGAGCAGGCAATTCAATTCATTAATTTGTCACATAATTAATAGATAAAAGTAACATTTTTTTTCCTAGCCTTATGAAGTAAATCCTTTAACCCTCTCATTGAATCTTTTCTTACTTTAAATTATTTAAATATCATCTGCATTATTTACATACGTTTTATCACTGAATTTATAAGATATTGCGTCAATAATTTTCTTTTATATTTGGCTTAAATAATAGATTAGACACATATGTGATAATTTTAAATTTAATCATGGATTCTTTTTTGTTGCAATGAAAATTCTATCATCATTGTGAACAACAAATTCTATCTACCTCTGGGGTGGAAAGGATAGTTTCACTCCTTTACTTCCATTAATTACTGTGGCAAAAAAAATTGGGAAGAATTTAAAGATAATTTAAACGTAGATAAGTAAACGTTGAAATATCTTTCTAAATGAATTCAACGTGATTCTAAACTGCATTCAAGTATCGGGAGACTTTAGAGGAGTATGAAGATGAACAAATTATTGAGCGTATATCAAATAATTCTCAGCCAAAATACAAACCATTTTTTTATCTGCCTTATAGGGTACTTTACAATTTTGGAAAATTAAATATCCACCCTTTCCCCCTTTTCTACCATTTCATGCCGTTAATTCAAGCCCTATTTTCCCTGGTTACGAGCAGGCTATTAAAGTTATCACATAATAAATAATATTTTCTTTTCTAACATTATGACGTCATTCCTTTAACCATCTCATTACATCACCATCTACACAATCGTCTCATAACTCATCTCATTTAATAATTTCTTATTTTAAATTATTTAAATATCTCCTGCCTTATTTTCATGCGTTTTATCATTGATCCTAGATATTACGTAAATAATTTTCTTTTATATTTGGCTTAAATAATAGATTAGGTACATATGTGATAATTTTAAATTTAATCATCGATTATTTTTTGTTGCAATGAAACTTTTATCAGGGGTATTAGCAACAAATTCTGTCTACCTCCTGGGTGTTATGTCAATGATAGTTTCACTCCTTTACTGCCATTAATTACTGTGTCAAAAAAATTGGGAAGAACTTAAAGATAATTTAAACGAAGCTAAGTAAACGTTGAATTATCTTTCTAAATGAATTCAACGTGATTCTAAACTGCATTCAAGTATCGGGAGACTATAGACGAGTATGAAGAAAAATAAATTATTGAGTGTGTACCATAAAATCTCAGCCAAAAAACAAACCATTTTTTTTATCTGCCTTATAGGGTACTTTACAATTCTGGAAAATTAAGAATTTTACTGATCTTGTCATATGATGGGCTATATGCTAATTTTGAAGAATTTTTATTAAAGTACATATATATTAGGTTAGGGAAAAAGAAATCCATTATTTTTGCGTGAAATTAAGGACTTTATTTAACATGTTTCGGATTGTCCGATTTGGGTCAAATATATACCATTTGTTGTATAATTTATTGCCATTTTAAAGGTAGCTTCTTAATGCTTGTCTGATAGAAGTATTGGTCCTTATTGTCGAAAAACTCTAGTAATCGATTTTCACAATTTTCTCTTGATTCCAATTTCTTATCATTCAGGAAGTTTTGCAATGCGAGAAAAAAGGTTTTAATCGCTTGGAGTAAGGTCCAGATTATATGGTGGATGCATTAAATCTTCCCATCCAAGCTCCCTGAGTTTCTGGCTAGTCACTACAGCCGTATGTGACCTGGCTTTGTCCTGATGGAACACAACACCTCTTCTGTTGGCCAATTCTGGCCATTTCTGGTCAATCGCTAGCTTCAAACGGTTCAGTTGTTGAAAGTAGAGATCTGAATTTAGTGTTTGGCCATACGGAAGCAACTCATAATTAATTATTCCCTTCCTGTCCCATCAAATACGCAGAAGAGCTTTCCTGGCCGTTAGTCCTGGTTTGGCCACCGTTTGAGCTGCTTCACTACGCTTTGACAACGATCGTTTTTGAACAATATTGTGGTATTTGACCTATTTCTCAACCCCAGTTACCATCCGTTTCAGAAATGGGTCGATTTCATTCCGTTTGGCCAAGGCTTTGCAGATGGAAATTCGATCCATCATATTTTTTGGTGTTAATTGGTGTGGCACTCAAGCATCGAGCTTCTTTTGGAATCCAATTTTGCGCAAATGGTTTAAAAACTGCTTTATGGTCGATCTTTAGCTTCTGGGCGATGCTACAACTACTAACATGCCGGTAAACATCGATTATTTTTTTGATTTTATAGACATTTTCGACGACGGGCCTGCCTGTGCGAGGTGCACCTTTAACATAAAAAATGTCTGGGAATCAACGAAACCAAAATTGCAATAATTAACTGTTATAGTATCGGCACCATAAGCACCATTCACAATTTCAGTTTCCTGGCTTGCATTTTCGCCTTTATCAAAGAAAAACTGTGAAATATGCACAATTTTCTCTTTGTTTACTTCCATTTTTAACACCTTGTAACTCACAACTGAATGGACCAAACAGTAAAAAATGCTTTTAGTGGTATCACCTTGAAAATAAGCATAAATTTAAAATTGTTTGATCAATACTTTACGACATATCAATCACTACAGTCATCTACCGAAAAAAATAATAGACTTCTTTTTCCCCAACCTAATATTTATATTTACAAAAATGGGATCTCCGTTCCATTTCGGTGCAAACTGTAAAAGGTCAAACCTGCTGGATCGAGTCCTACAGTCTCGAGTGGAAATGATAACCCTTCGGTTATAAGATCGACGAGTTTTAACGAACTGAGCTACCGGGACAATCCTAAATGATTACGGTTTGTAAAATCCCCGACCGCAAAATAAATCAGCAACTATTTCGACCGTAAAATAAATTGCTAATATTAGGAGGGAAATTCATTTGTGTCAGGTTTTAAAAGTACCGTCCGTCATCCAGATAACAAACTGTCCCCCGCTCTGTCGGAAGCGGGGTTTGATTCGGACAGTTTTGATTTGTGGTGCTCAAAATTTTTCCCTGAAAGAATCGGATAACGTCAAATATAAGAAAAAATATTTCGCCGTACTGTGCTTTTTTTTCATCCCAAAAAGTCCCATTCTACACAAATATAATTTATCTTTTATTCTCACTACTTTATTGTATTTACGGTAGTAAATATCACCATTTAAGCAGAAAATTTTAAAACTATATTATTGGTATGGGTCACTTTAACCCTAAAACCATTTTGTGTCTAATTTTTTCAAAAGGATACTGTAACATCGCAACATACATACACATCTGTGTTTGTGGGGGCTTAGTAAAAACAATCGCTTAAAGTCCTAGACTTTATTATCTCGACTATATACAAAATATACAAGATATAAAACAACATCATTTGGGAGAGAGAAACAACCTTCTCTACCCTCCAGCCCCCAACAACTAACTCCTTCTTCTTGAAAGACCCCTCGCAAAAAGAAGGGGAGAGGAGAAAAAGGACTGAGAGCAGGGGAGTGGTCAGCGGACAGGACTCCTCAATGATAGCCGGCATTCCACACAGATGTATACAGGGACATAAAAAACCGAAACCCCTCTGGGTCCGGAAATCCTGCTTTTTTCAAGGGAATAAATTCCCACTGGTCCTGAGAATGACCGACCCTCTCTGGTTCTCTTGTGACCAGCTGCCACAATACTAACGGAAGTGAAATACACTGGTGTGCAAAACTTAAGGAATAGGTGTGTTTTTTGCCATAATTTCATGAGAAATCATCTGAGAGACACGAAATTCAGAAATGAGGGAGAGTATTATGTACATAAAGGATGACGAAAGCATCAGCGCTGAAAAGGAATACATTGCATACGGTATGGCATCAAACAAAAACAAGCTTTATTGAACGCATTGTATCGTGACTCATGATTGTCTACCCAAGAGGAAAAGCAACAAGCAGATATTCCTTAACCCCTTCCAGGTTCATTTTATTTCGGGATCATGGGTCAAAAAATGTCAATTTTTTATGCTTATTTTTATACATACATAACTTTTTAAACATAATAGCATCATTCGTATACAAAATTTCCTAAAAATTAATGTAAAATAATCAATTTAAACAAATAAGTAATTTACATGTATAGTTGGCGTTCTGTACGGCAGAAATCATTAGACTTTAGGGTCAATTCACACGAACTATAAATATAAAGCTTAGAATACCTAGCTTTTATCTTGAATTAAATTTTATTTATATCTGATGCATTTACATAAATGATTATGAAATTATTAATCAAAATTTGGTCTTGTATGATACAATCGAAAACACGGTACTGCACAGAGACCAACATCGCAATCTGGACAGTAGAACCTTGTTTCTCTCCCTACCTTCTTCCCTCTGCTGTCTCTCTTTGAGCATTAAATAATCTAGAAGCCAGATAAGTAAACAAAAGCATTCGAAACCATAAAAAGCACATGCGAAATAATTCGGGAAAGACTCATTGCACAGTTCCCGAGCTACTCTCGGGATGAGCCAGGATGGTACATTTCGCCTGTCCGAGTTCAGCTTGGGAAAAACCAGGAAGGGGTTAATAGGGGATATGCTTTCCCCTAACTGCAGGGGTTGCTTCGCACCGTCTCCGTATACTCAGGACCAGCTGGTCCAACATTTCTTGTGGTAGGAGTGCCCATTCCTCAATCAGCATCTGTTTGAGTTGTTGGGTGTTCTCCGGAGGATGTGCTTCAATGCATCTGTCTAAAGCATTCCACGCATGTTCGATGGGATTTAAATCAGGGAAGTAAGCTGGCCAATCCATTCGAGTGATATTTTCACTCGAATACATAATACATTCCCTTATTTCTGAATTTCATGTCTCTCAGATAATATCTCAGCGAGTTATGGCAAAAAACCCACCTGTTGCTTAAGTTTTGCACACCAGTGTAAATTTCTTTGTTTTTTCTAATTTGTACCCATAAAAATTTAATATGAAAATACAATAATCAGAAAATACAATATAGAAGAATCTGGGCATATGCGAAAAATGGTTCATTACTAAGCTTCTAAGTGTGGATACAAAACTGTAGGAATTTTTTCTAACTGTAAAATACCTGTAAAATAACTGTAAAATACCTGTTGCTCAAACTGCGACTGAACCGTGTTAGAAACCTTGACTGGTAAGAAAATAAATAGTTTCATTAAAGTTGTCTATATATTTTTCTTACGACGCATATTCCCCTATATAATAATAGCTTAAGTTATCTATCCCCGAATTTATGAAGCGGTTGGACCTGGAATGGATAGGGGCATCCATATTGGATTCTTGATGAGTTAGGGTTAGTAAAATTCAAAGCGAGTCTTTAAAACGTTTGAAATCCCCCCTCCTCAACTTTTACGAGCTTTTAATGCCCTTATTTCGAGCCCGATTTTACCCGGTTAAGAGCACGCTATTAAGTTTATCACATAAGTAGGTAAAAATATTAGGTAAAAAATGTAATATTTATATTTTTTCTATCAATATTAAGTCATTTCTTTAACCATCTCATTTAATCATTTCTCATTTAAAATAATTTAAATATCGTCTGCATTATTTTCACACGTTTCATCACTCAACTTAAATATTACTTAAATAATTTTCTTTTATATCTGGCTTCAATAATAGATTAGGTACATATGTGATAATTTTGAATTGAATCATCGATTACTTTTTGTTTCGATGAACATTTTATTACCGATATTAACCACAAATTGTTTTCATAAAAGTCTATGAGTTTATTTCACGGACTAATAAATATATAGCTTTTATGTTATATATTTTTGAAAACTGAGAAGTTTGTTCGTTTGTGTGCTCTTTTTTTATACATAAACACACGGTTTTACTAAATGAATTCAACGTGATTCTAAACTGCATTCACAGAATCGGGAGACTTTAGCTAAACAGATAAAAAAATTATTGAGCTTCTACCAGATAATTCTCAGCCAAAAAAACAAACCATTTTTTTAACTGCCTCATAGGGTACTTTACAATTCTGGAAAATTAAAAATTTTACTAATCCCGAAGCATATGATGGGCTATATGCTAGTTTTTAGGTATTGTAATATATTATTATTTTTTATCAATTATTATATTACTAGCATATAGCCCATCATATGACGGGATTAGTAAAATTTTTAATATTCCAGAACTGTTAAGTACCCAATGAGACAGGTAAAAAATGGTTTGTTTTTTGGTTGAGAATTATCTGGTTCACTCTCTATAATTTATTTATCGTCATACTCCTCTAGAGTCTCCCGATCCTGTAATGCAGTTTAGAATCACATTGAATTCATTTAGTCAAACCGTGTGGTTATGTATAATAAACAAACACACAAAAGAACAAACTTCTTAATTTCCAAATATATATAAATTAAAAGTTAGATATTTATTAGTCCGTGAAATAGACTCCTAGACTTATATGAAAAGAATTTATTGTTAATACCGGTGGTAAAAGTTTCATTGCAACAAAAAATAATCGATGATTAAATTTAAAATTATCACGTATGTACCTAATCTATTATTTAAGCCAAATATAAAAGAAAATCATTTACGTAATATCTAAGTTCAGTGATAAAAGATATTAAAATAGTGTAGACGATATTTAAATAGTTTAAAATATGAAATGATTAAATGAGATGTTTAAAGGAATGACGTCACAATGCTAGAAAAAAATGTTATTTTTACCTATTTATTAAGTGATAAATGGATAAATTTAATCTCCGGCTCTTAACCGGGGAAAATAGGGCTTGAAATAATGGCATTAAACTCTCGAAAAGGGGGGAAGGGTTGGATTTCGAATGTTTTAAATCCGACAGTATTTTTTGCTGTGATATGAAGCATATTTATACAAATTTATTTTAGAATCGGATCGATAGTTTAGGAGAATATAAACTGTATTCGCTTTGAATGGATGCCTCTATCCATTCCAGGTCCAACCGCTTCATAAATTGGAGGACAGACGGACGGATAACTTAGGCTATTATTATATAGGGGATTTAAATGCCTAAAAATGAATAAATATAATACAGTGAATAAAATACAGTGTACTCTCTGAATAACAACATGGATTCATATTAATCGGGATTAGTTTGACAAATCCAGCTGTTTTAGGTACACTAAAACTCCAAGAGGTTAAGGGGACAACACTTCACCTTTAAACCTTAAAAAATGCGATTTTTTTATTTTTTAAATTTTTGGATATTTTTCAATCGTTTAAAACAAACACCATCGAAATATTTGAATTAGAGCTTGTAAAAATAAGCTTTCTTCATTTAAAAGCTCCCAAAAAAACTAAAAAACTTCAAATACATTTTACTAAAAATGATATATTTTCAACTTGCGCGCACTCTAAATAAAAAACTATTGCACCTATTGGTTTCAAATTTTCACAGTCAATATGTTATACACCTACAATGAAACTCTACCTACTTGTTTTGTTGTTGTTTATTTCATTTACTAGTATTTATAGAACTTGAAATGGAATTTTTAAACATTTATTTTAGCTTCTTTGATAATTCCACCCCTGGTGTCCTTTTCCTGATACTTTATAAAAATGTAAATAGGTGGAGAAAAATACCTAACAGTTATTGTTTAAAAAAAAACAAAAGTTGTGAATGAAACTCTGTGTTGCTGTAAGTTTTTAAAGCAAGCTCTCATTTGTAAGTTAATATAAAAATTTCTTATTCAATTCCTACTATTAGTTCATATATATATATTCCCTATATATAGTTATATGTCTCATTCAAAATTTCAATCATTAATAAGATACTTTTTATTCATCCACTCAAGTTGAAATACATTTTTCTTAAACTTGTAGTGGATGACAGTTTTTTCAAGTATTATTTCATTAATTAAATTTAATTCATTAATTTCCATCTTTCACTGTGAACTTTGGCAATAATGGTGTTCCCAGAATCGAGCCAATGTCAGCGCAGTTCCCCACCAAACGCAGCTACGGTACTTCTGAACGAAAAAAAATCTACCATTTATACTATCATAGGCATCAACAGTACAAGAAGCAAGGTAGCACTGTGAATTATGCAGTAATATATCTAGGATGAAAACTCTTCGCAGCAGGTCGAACATAGGTTGCCTTGAAATCACTAGATGGACTATTAAACCCTTTCGCGCCTACTGTCACAAATACGTGCCAGCAAGAAACGCGCTCACTTCCCGGCCGACACACTGGCGTGCCAGAGCGTTTTCTCGTTCACCCCCGACTGTCACATATGTGTGCCAGTGTTGTGGAACATTTTAAAACTAAAAGTTTTGACACAAGATGGCATTGTATGTCCATATGGATTTAGATACATGTAGATTTGACCTTGTACTCAATAGAAGAGTAGTATGATACACATACAAGTGGTTTTTGATTATATAAACATGAGGGAAAAGGAATGTTTCCAATTGACATGTTTTATGACGGCTCTTTAAATTCCCACGTGGTGTTTGTTTATGTAAGCAGGGGAGTTTTATTTTTGCTAAAGCGTTGTGTATTTCGGTTTGCAGTCCAGTTTTTAGTACAGAATTAGATCTGACAGACTTGATTTTTTTTCTCTTTTTATTGTTAGATTTTCGAAGTGTCGAAAGTGTTTAACTGAGCTTGAAATAGCTGAAATGACGCGAAATATTTCAGATTTTCATTCTGAAACAGATTAGGATATTAGTAATAGTGACACTATAATATATTCTAATTGTTCATAATGGATCTAGTGATTCTAATGTTGAGGAGGACATTTCTGACAAACATGATGACGATACTTCGTTTTTTCACATTCCGGAAAAATCCTCCAAAACGGCAAATGAGTTACTACGAGTGCAAGGACTGTAAAAAGGGATTGTTTGTAGATCCCTGTTTTTAAAATTTTTATACAAAAAAAAGTTTAAATAACATAGTATTCAGTTTTGAATGCTGAAAGTCATTAAATAAAACTAAGTAAAAAATTAAAAATGTAAAGTGTAAAATATATATTTAAATAAGAAATAGCTTAAGTAAATAAAGTATCTATAAACATATATAAATCCCATTCCGTTTAAATACTTTACGCAGCATTATTAAATAACGTGCTGCTACTTCGTTAATTTCATGATTTAGGCGTAATAGCAAAAAAACCCACACTCGCGAAAGTGACTGCCGCCTCAGAGAAAAGCGCTTCCCATCGCGAAAAAGGGTTAATCGAAGAACTGGACTGCTCGAAACTCACTGGAAAAGTTCTTTGCAATAATGAAGCATTACAAGAGATGGACAGAATGAGATCAAAATCATCTTCATAAAATAGAAAGTAAAAAAAGAAATAGAAAGCTAATAAATAGTAAAAACAAAAATAATAGTCTGACACCATATATAGAAAAGAAAATGGAAAATTGCAAGGAAATTAGCTTTCTATTTGGCCACCTAATATTGTGATTCTGTCATGTGTATATACATATTTATATTAATTGTAATTATTTAATGAAATGTAACTAAAATAAAAATTTTTATTTGTTGTGAAATTGGGAAGAACTTGACGATAATTACGACGTAGCTAAGAAAATTTTGAATTATCTTTCTAAATCAATTGAACGTGATTCTAAACTGCATTCAGAGTAACGGGAGACTTTAGAGGAGTACGAAGCTAAGCAAATTATGCAGCGCGTACCAGATAGTTCTCAGCCAAAAAACAAACCTTTCTTTATTTGCCTTACAGAGTAATTTACAATTCCGGGAAATTAAAAATTTTACTGATCCCGTCATATGACGGTCTATATGCTAGTTTACGATAGTAATTAAAATTACGATATGGCGAAAAATGAGAAATAAACCTTCGATTTAAAATTACCCTTAATGTCAGAATTGACAAAAAAATTATGCTTCATTAAGGATTTATTTTCTACATTTTTCTACTGCCTCAAAATATATTTTTATCATAAAAACTTACATTTCTTTAAAATACCTATTTTTCTAAACCAAAATGCCATTTTGAGCATTGACAAAAGAGACGTACACTTGTGAGAGAAAATTGCACAAAACAATAGTTTGGCCAGTCATTAAAAAATAAACTAAACCCCTCTTCATTTCCGAATTCTAAAGGTTCGGAGGCCCTACAAGCGCATTTAAATACGCTTCTTGGTTTTATTGTGCTTTTCCCCTTTTTTTCCTGCCGTAGCGTGGTTTGTCAAAATAATCAACAATTCGGAAATTTAAAAATCCACCCGGGAGTACAGAAATAACGGGATTTTAAAATCTGTTGTAATGTTGGAAAAAAGATCCTTTATTGTAAAAGAGAAAAAAATTCTTTTTACTTTTGACGTTTGGCCGGAATTCATTAATTTGAATCGACACATTCATCTATATGTTTTTATGAAATAATAAAAAGAAGGCTGTAAACTCTGTTAATTGAAATCTCTGAAGAAAGGGACTGCTTTGGAGAATTTATTGTAGCTTAAGTGGTGATAGGTTTCATAAAACAAATCCGGTTTCGTTTGTTCTTAGTTGGGAGGGCTACAATTTACTCTTTTGCTGCACTGTTGTGTAGTGATCTTCCGAACACCTTATTTTCACAACATAAGACAGTTATTGCTTGTGTCACAATTTTTAATATTTATCAATTTGTGCATTACTTGCTTTCAGTTTACCTGATCACCATTGAGGAGTGTAGGGTTTTGATCACTTGGATGTTCAAGTCAAACTGTTCAACGGTTGAAGTGCGTGCCTTGTCATGATGTGTAGTGACTTGGAGGGGCTTTGCACATATTGTATCAGTTGAATGGTTATCCGTGTCTTGTCTCCAAAGGAGCGATTACAGCTGCTCTCTGTGTCCCAGGGTGATAACTTTGACCAATGGAATGTTGTGCGTTGGTGAGTTGCATACTATTTGCTTGGCGTGCTTTTGCCGTGCAAGGCTCGGTGGATTACAAGAAATAAACGGTAGCTTCTCCCCATCAGTTTTTTTTTTTTTTTAAAGGTGGCATTTTTGGTTTGAGCCATTTTTTTTCAGGATTCTTTTCCTTTTTGGGTACATTACGAGATGGGTGTGTTCCCAGTATGTTGTAACTTGTTTTTGATGCTTGTTAATATCAAATAAATGTGTCATAATGTAATTTTGGTGTCAGTATTATTTCAGTACTAGCATATAGCCCGTCATATGACGGGACAGAAAAATTTTTAATTTTCCAGAATTCTAAAGTACCTTATGAGGCAGGTAAAAAAATGGTTTGTTGTTTGGTTGATAATTATCTTGCAAACAAAAAATAATCGATGATTCAATTTAAAATTATTTCATATGTACCTAATCTATAATTTAAGCCAAATATAAAAGAAAATTATTTACGTAATATCTAAGTTCAATGATAAAACGTATGAAAATAAGGCATAATTTAAATAATTTAAAATAAGAAATGATTCAATGAGATGGTTAAAGGAATGACATCATAATGCTAGAAAAATGTTATTTTCCTCTAATTATGATGTGATAAATTGATAAATTTAATCGCCTGCTCTTAACCGGGGAAAATAGGAGTTGAAATAATGTCGTTAAAAGCTCGAAAAGAGAGGAAGAGGTGGATTTCGAACGTTTTAAAGAAGGAAGTATTTTTCGCTGTGATATGAAGCCTATTTGTACCAATTTATTTTAGAATTGGATCTATAGTTTGGGAGAAGATAAACATTACTCTCTTTGAATTTTGCTAACTATGGATGCCTCTATCCATTCCAGGTTCAACCGCTTCATAAAATCGAGGACAGACGTACAGATAACTCAGGCTATTATTATATAGGGGGTGTTATTCAGTATTAATTCTTGCACGTGCTTCCCTTTTATATAGACTTAGCGTCCCTTGCGGGCAATCGCTGGCCCCATTTTCTTTTGGAACTTGGGTGATAGCATTATACGAAAATACCGTAAATTATCACACTTGGAACAATTTGCCATGATCTTAACTTACTATGCACGAAGACTCAAGAGATCGGGGCCTATTGCTTAAAGCAAATTCGGAACGGTTACGAACATCCTGCCATTAGCAGGATTTGAACCGACAAACTCCGGTACCGGAGAGCAGCGCTTTACGTGGTTCGGCTTTTCGCTTTTGGAATCGAGGCCTGTTCTTAGAGCGGACAACCCTCATATTTATCCGGGGCTCCGAAATTCGGAAGCGGCATTTTGGCTGCGAATGAGAAAATATGTTCATAACCAAATTAATCGAAATTTATGCTTATCGATTATTTTTTCCCCTGGAAATAGATCGTTCACATTTATCACGAAAAGTTAAAAATATTTGCAATTTTTAATTCTAAAGAACGTGGCCCTAAAAAGTGGTATGTTTCCTTAGATAACCAAAAATTCTATACCTGTGTAATAATTCCACGTCAAATGAATCGAAATTTATATCTGTCGATATTTAATTTCAATAAAAATTGACAGTTCCTATTCATGGATAAATCCTATTGGATCGGATCTTTCCACAAGATCCTGTTGTTGTTCATTCCAATAAAAACACTGTCCAATGCCTTTTCTTATTTTAATTTAACGAAACAAAATATTTACAAAATAGTTAACTTCTGCCACATGGCAGTTAAATGTTACCATATCAGCTCGGGTCTCATGCGACCATACCTCACAGAGGCCGTCTTACAACTGCTGTGCCTCACATGCAGAGCCACCTGCCGGCAACACGCCGCGGGCGGAGAGGATCAACCATCTATAAACATTTTCAAATCTGATTTCTGAAGAAAACGACATTAAAAAATCGATTTTATTAAATACCCCAAAAATCTATATCTATGTATTAAATACATGTCACGAGAGAACGGAAAATCTCAGCATCTAATTTGCGAGATGGATCTCATTATATTTAAAAAATAGGGAGGATGCTACATTGCCTTTTATTTTGCCTTGAACCCTAAAGAGAGATTGGTAGGAAAAGGCATCCTTATAATAACTGCAGGGTTGCGCGTTCGAGTTAGACTTAGTTAGTTAGTTTCGTAAAACAGATTCATTAACGCAATGTGCAAACCATACATCTGGGTGTTATGAAGACTTCAACGTTCTTGAGTGAGAAGTAGCGTGAAGAAGGATCACAGTCACAATAGAATTGGAAATTACTTATATTTTCTGGAGTAAATACTAGTTATATATACAGGGGTTCTAATCTCCCAAAACAAGTCGAAAAGTAAAAGAATGGTTCTTGCATAACATTTCCATGACGATCACAGTAGAAGAAAAAAATATTAAATAATCTCACAAAACGGGGAGGCTCTTCCAGGGTGCAATGCAAACCCAATCTATCCCCCGTTCGGTATCCGAGACCCTGCCGTTCCTTATATGAGCGGAGCTTACGAGTCTCTCGAACGCAATCACTAAAAAAGTTGGCTCCAGTCAAAAGTCGCGGAAGCCTACACGAGGTCAAAGCATCTCCGTAAAAAAATGTCGAAAAATTCTAGGCTTTTTATACCTGGGGGTCAGTTACGGTCCCGCCAATCGTATTTTTGGTCAGTTACGATTCTAGTTACCTGAGAACTCCAGCTAGACACACACAAGATTACAGCTATTTTTTTAGTTGAATTCTCATTCGCTAGCTGTCCCGATTGAGGTTTCTCCAGGCAATCCTGCGGGGGTCATTACCGCTACCGATCAGGGGTGTGACGCCTATTCAACCGAACTGTCACCGTCCCAGACACTATATCTCCGTAGTATTGTAGCCGGTCGGAACAGGATGCTTCAAATTAGCTGATTTCGGTCATTAGTTCTGGACAAAGGGGGGAGGGGCGGTCTTCACAGTGTGTTTTGCTTCATCCTGCTTCAGAATGACGAACAGTCAGAGAGAACAATGTGACTCGTGCCTGTAGGATTCCTTAAGTTACACGTGTTTCCCGGGTTGTGCTATATGGGTAACAGCTTCTTAGTGGTATTGGGCACTGAGATATCTGTCTGTATTGAGAGCTGCATTGCAAAAAAATACTTTTTTCTCTCCTTTTTTGAATGGTTTTAATCAAACGTGCTATTTTATTTTCATAGATTTGGATCTATCAACAATTTACATCTTTTTACAATAATTTTTATCACAAAGCAGGGTGAGCCACTTTTCTTCTTTACGTTACAGCTACAGGCAAACTGCTACAAATGGTCTTGGTTGAATGTTAGATAACGAAAAAAGTATATTCTCTCGGATGGATGAAGGTTAAAAAAAGAACATTTCTATTCGAATAGGAACCGATAAAGTTCTAGAAAGCTTCCCCGATACTCGTAAAAAAGAACGTTTACTGACTCATCGACTCCGAGCTTCGAAAATCGAATCTCAAATGTTTCAACTTCGACGGTGTCTTCCTCCAGAATACTTTCCTTTTTCGGTCGACTTTTCGACGATCCGCGTGGGTTAACGACAGATTTCACAGATGCCTCTTTTAATTAGGGAATAATCGACCGCGCGATACGAGCTGTCAGACAATTTCTGAAAACTTTTTAAGAAAATTCTCAAACAATTATGAGAATGGAGAGTTTTAAGAAGCGATTGAATGAATTGTGTTGCAGTTTGCGCACACAAGCGGTAAAATATTTTAAACTTGATTTAGATAAAAGTAGGGAAACGGATTTCTTAGAAATAAAGGGAATTCGGGGAAATAATTGAATTTCTGTCAACGACTTAGTCAAAATTTTTTTTCGGAAAGGGTCCAAATCTTAAGGGGTCAGACGAAGGTCACCTTTTAAGTTTTTACAAATGACCAACAGAGCGTCTAATGAAATTTATCTTCAGGATATTTGTAAAACTACATTTTTTTTAATCTTGGAATCAGTGGCATCTTAGAAATCATCTGCATATTTTGTTTACATTGAATGTTTAAAGACCCGTCCATACTATGGCCCACTGCAAGCCATCACCAGCGTCTGGGGGCTATGGCTTATCGTGATCGATGGTGACATACGATAAAATAGCCTTGGCGGACGATGGCTTTGGAGGAGGTTTTTCTCCAAAGATCAAAGGCAGTCAGATGCGCAACTAAAGTGCGCAGTAAACTCTACGTACGAATCCAAGTGCTCGGTTCATTTAGTGGCCTAGCGTGTGGATGCAACCCGTGAACCATCCTTCAAGGTCACCACCAGGACGTGGTGAACAATTGACCATAGTGTGGAGGCTACATTAGAAATCGTCTGCATATTTTGTTTGTATTGAATGGTGACCTTGAACGATGTGTCACGGGTTGTATCCACATGCTGGGCCACTAAATGAGCCGAGCGCATAGATTCGTCCATAGGGATTACTGCGCACTTTAGTTTCACACCTGGCTGCCTTTGATCTTTGGGGAAAAATCCGCCTACGAAGTCATCGTCCACCAAGACTATTTTATCGTCTGCCACCATCGACCACGATAAGCCATACCCCCTTCAGATGGTGGTAATGGCTTGCAGTGGACCATAGTGTGGAGGCGCTATTTAAAAAAAGGAAGTGAGTGAAAAAATGGAGATACCTCGAGAATACTTCCGTTGGATGATTTTTTACGATTTTAAGAAATGACTCACTCGACGAGAATGCATAGAATCGTTTAGTGAAAGTTTTGGTAGTGAAGCACCATGAGAAAGACTTATAATTGGTTAGCAGAATTTCGTCGCTGTCAATCAGTGATGAATCTCGTGAAGGACGACCAAAATCGGTAGTGATTCCAAGTACATCGATGCTGTGCGCAAGGTGATCGAAGAAGATCGGTATGTGACGTATCGTGAGATGGAAGCATCCCTTGGCATATCATAGACTGCAATACATTCGATTTTGCACGAACATTTAGCTGCTAAAAAGATTTGTCCCAGATGGATGCCACAAAACAGTATCTCAAAAAGAGGTTTGTGCAAATTGGTGTACGGAAATGCTAAAAAAATAATTCAAATTGGGAACAGCAAAATTTGTATACAACATCGTTACACGCAACGAAACTTAGATATATTCGTATAAACCGGAAACTAAATAACAATCCACACTCTGGGGTTTTAGGATGAAGTGAACTCTACGAAAGCCCGAAGCACTTCCAAGAAAATGATTGTTTGTTTCTTCAGCCTAACAGGACATATCGAAACCATTACTTTAGAGTATTAGAAAACAGTTAACATGAAATGGTATACAGAAATTTGTTTGCCAAAATTTGCCAACAAAATCAGGAAAAAACAACAAAAACCGGTACATCAATTTTCATTACGACAACTCCAGCTTCCATACAGCACTTGAAACAATTGATTATTTGAAGGATAAAAATATCGAAATAATGTCCCATATTGTAATAATTTGTTGCCTAATGACTTTTTCTTGCTCCTTTATACCAAACCAAAAATGCACGGAGAGCTATTTTCATCACCTGAAGACGCTGTGGATGCCTTCCAAAACCCTGTTTCTGATATATCAACTTCAGAATGGAAAAACCTTTTCAAGAATTGGTTTGAACGGATAAAAAATGTATAAATCTTAAAGGCGAATATTTGAAAAGCAATGAAACAGTTTGTTCCCACAAAATTTCTTTTTTTTTTTTTACTAGATTTTGTAAAAACATAAAAGGCAATCCTCATACGACTCTTAAAAGTCGGAAAAATATAAAATAATTATATTTTCGACTTCTCGTACCTTGAAAACTACCAGTTTTACAAACATAAGTTTGTTAACATAGTTCACGATATTCATTCGACATCCACGTGACATCCAGGATGTACAGTGAAACGTGAGGGACATCATCTTAAGGAATTAGATCGTTTTGTCTCGTGTTCCAGTTTTTCCCATGAAATCTTTTTCGAGTTAAAAGCCATTCATCGGTCGAATTATTTCTCCCTCGTTGGAGGTGCAGGAATCGAATGGGATACCACCCCGAGTGACTGTCCTGCCGTTCCTGTAATCACCGGTTCCCTTTCATTCGTCATTAATAACGAACCAAAAAGACTAACTGTTCGTTGTCGAATTTATCATACACCAGCTCCGTCCCCAAATTTTCGAGCGAGCGAAAACGAGGGTCGTATTTTTCCTCGACGTAATTGTGGCAAATCACAGTTTATGGGCGATTTGTCAGGCTCGTTTGTCACCCGGGAGCGCGCTTATTACAGACAAAATGGACACACTTCTCGCCTCCCCTACCCCCCTATCAGAGAAATGGCGAGGACGGTCACAAAAAGGGGGCGTCCAGACGGAGAACAATTTCGAATTCTCTCCCGCCATTTAAACAGAGCGAAGCAAGGACTGTCCGGTTGGAAAAAGCTCGAAAGGGTGACAGGGCTTCTGATATCACGTTCTGATAGACGGCGCTATTCGGTTGAGAGTTATTGCAGTTATTATGATATATAACTATGATTATAAGGAATGAAAGAGATCAGTAGATCAGTCTGCAAAGGCAGCGATCTCGTAACCGAAGGATTGTGAGTTCGGAGCTCGAACTGGTTAAAGATACACAGAGTTCATTGATGGTGGATGGGGGACGTCAAATTCGGTTCATGGTCGCAATGTCCTCCAAGTTCATAAACATTACCCATGGGTGTGTTCCTGCTTGGTTTATGTTTCTGAATAACGAAGAACGATGGCCGAACGATGGCCGATTGGTTAGAGTGCTGGCCTTCGGTACCGGAGTTCGTGGGTTCGAATCCAAATGTGGCATGGATGTTCGTAGCCGTTCGGAATCGGCTTTAAACTGTAGGTCCCGGTCTCATTAGCCCTCGTGTTGCAAAAAAGTAGACCGTAGCACTCCAAACCAAACCAAACCTGAATAACGAAGACCCTCTTTGTCGTTCTTTCGCCGTAGAGGTTTTCTTCAAAACTAAACTGCGCCCTTTGGCCTTAATTCGAGTAGCGTCTGGCTCACGTACTTGGTTTGTACAAGGGTCATTGACAACAATAGGCATGAATAAATTATATGAAAAAGTGAATGAATTAAATGAATTTCATTACAAAAGACGCTATCCCATAATAAACATTCCATGGTCTACAACAAAACAAAACAAAAAATATCGACGCATTCTTATGCAGTTGTAACGATGATTTTAATGTCCCTTTTTATAAAATAAATATAATAAATCTATTATTTGAGGAAAATAATTTTAGACTTTTACTGTTCGTAAGATATCATTTTTCGCTATTTTTTTCTTGTCAATAACACTGTAAGTATTATGCGCAAATTAATAGAGTCTATCTATTGTAAAAAATTTGATCTCAGTACGTACAGCGTTGCTTTCTGGTACATGGGTCCGAAACCCACTCTTGGTATGTATGTTCGCAATCTTTCGGAATCGACTTTAAGCAGTAAGTTCTGGTCTTGTGAACCCCCAAAGCAAAAGAGTAGACCGTAGACCACCAAACTAAAGCACAGTACTGTGATTACATAGTGCTGGAAAACCCCTTTCATATTTTGGGGTTTTCTTCGCAAATATGTGGTATGCACCTTATGGTGTAGTCACGCCACACCTGTAAGGTATAAGGCTAAATTTTACAATGACTTTCTACAATGTTATTCACAAACCCCGTTTAGAAATTTAAGGCTTTATCCAAAAAGAAGGAAAATGCGGTATATGTGTAAAGGTGCCACACCTGGTAAAGAAAAAGAAAAAGTATTATAAGAAACGCTCAAGCCTCGCACATTCTTAGAAATAGAAGTTAGTAGCTAGGTATTATGAAATTAAAGAAAGGACAGTCTGAGGTCCGAATTATATAAAATTGTGGTCAATACTTCAAAAGAAAACCGGCTCGTAAAACTTACGCAAAACCGCGAGCTTTTGAAAAACACGATTTGAACGGAATTTAAGCCAGGTGTAATTGGTACAAAGATACCGCACTTATAGTAAATAGATTTAAGAATGAGAAAGTATTTTCGGAAAATCATAAAAGAAGCCGCGTCTACGAATAACTCCCTATACCCCTTCAATGCATAAAAGAAGGGACAGTATACAAAGATATCGAGAAGGAAAAAAAAAGGAGGGGGGATAAAAAGAGCACGTTTTCAAGATGGGCATGTTTTCGAGAAGGGAGTTTAGAAGAAATAAAAATATAAAAATGCAAATAAATAAATAAATAAATAAATACGAGCGTGGGGTACTAATCCAATGAAAAATCAGAATTTGAGAACTGACCACCTGAATTTTCAAGAGTGGATAATTTCCCAAATGGGACGGAACTAAGGAGGGGCTAAGGAAAAGGGTAAAGGATATATATACGGGGGAAAAGAGGAGAGAAAAAGATAGATAGAATGGAGATAGTGATATAGAGAAGAGAATTTGTTTTTTTAATTTTTCGCAGTAAAATTTTCTGCGGCCTTTTATTATTCAGCTTGTTAGTAACTGAGATTATTTTAACCAGAGTCAAGATGTCTTTTCCTCTGCAGTGGGGTAAGTTCTGTTTTTACTATTTTTTAAAGCAGTGACAATTGAATTAATATTTTGTGTACATATGTAAATAGTAAATAAATTCTTTTTTTTAAATCTAAATTTTTTTTGATGTCTTAATGAAATTAATTAGTCTGAGCCTATAACAAGGTTAAGAACCTGGGTAACCTTCTGGATTTAAAGTCAATTAAATTAAAATAAATTATCAAGAATAAAATGAGTAAAATTAGTATTTAAAGTAAAGGGGATCGGCTCAGCAATGCCTCAACAACGGCATAGCAATAGGATTTCAAGTAAATTTTTCAAAAACTTCCAAAAAGCTTCGGGGTCTTCCGGTTGGTCTAAATGACGAGGACCCACTTTATTTGTATTATTTTAGGGAACAATATTGGCCGCCTATTGGTACCCCATAATATAAAATGGCCAACAAATATTTACGTCTTGCTATTGGCGAAAGCTATACGAGCAAGTGCCCGGCATTGGAAATAAAAAAGAAAAAAATAACCATCCTAAAAAAGTCAGTAGTCATCAATGGGTTAAAAAGAAGGCGGAAAAACACGGTTTCAAGTTATTGAAAGTCGCCATTTTCCCCTCCCGTCGTACGATTAGGACCGGAGAAAACTTTGGACGCGTTTTCTCTCGGAGAAAAAAAAGAAAAAAAAATGCGAAGAAAAGGAAAAACGAAACTGTTGTAGGAAAAATCCTCTCTCACTCGCTCTCCTCGGGAAGAAGGCTCGGCCTCGAGCGCCCTCTGTCGGGGTCGGAGGGGAAACACTCCCATCGTCTGTGGCACTTCATTCCCGAATCCCGCGCGGGCTGACGAGCCGTCCACTTTCTCGAGCGAGTGATTGTTTTGGTGCGCCGACCAAAAAATGCTAGTGCCTCCCAAAAATGAGTAACGAGTGACTCCGAACGGGTTTTTGTTTTTTCGTTTGTTTGGAAATCTTTTTATCGCTTTGGAAGTACCCTCGGGACCGACTGCAACACGGTAAGTGGAAACTTTCACTTGCCGAGATCGTTTGTAGTTACGATATTATTGTACGTGCTTGCTTCCTTTTTTCTATTTTATGCTGTCGTAAACATGACATGGGATTTTGGTGCTTTAATAATTTCTCCAAAACGGGAAAATGAATTGAATGGTGTGCGCTAGGCTATGATGTAGCCAGAAAATTTTGTTCAGGGGAGGGTCCAAAGAACAGTGAAATTTAAATTTCACTTAAAAATATTCTTTACATGCATGCATGCATGCATACATTATACATGTATAGTTTTGCTTGTTTTTTTTCATAAATATGCCATAAAACGGATCGGCCACGCTGTTTGAGGTTGCACTGTATCTTGCAAAATATATTTGCTATTACTTTGTGCGTCTTTTAATTTATACTCTTAATATTTACTAGGTTTAAGTTTGTCTGGCAAATACTGGATCATGTTTAATATACGCCCCATTATTTTCCAGCCAAATTTAAGCTAAGGTACTTTGATGAATAATAATTTTTTTTATAATTTGAGAAAGGAATTACGACGTATCCTTTTATTTTTCTTTCACAAAAATGCCTACTTTGTACGACATCAAAATGCAAAAAGATAAAGCATCTATAAGCTACTATTTTACAGTAGTAGTTCTTGCTTTTATTGCCAACTAGTTCAAACATTCATAAGCATTGCTAGTCATGTATCAGAAATAATTTTAAATTTGTCAACATCTTGTGACCAATTCTACTATGAATATATTTTTTTTATGGTTAAAAACGATCTTTCCACTTCTGCAGTGGAATCTAGTATTGCACGTAAATTTTAATAAGTTTTAAAATGGTCTTGTAATGAAAACTTCGAAAATATTTCGGGGACGGTCCAGACAATCTGAACCCCACCCCCTCCTTTAAATACGTCTTTGGCGCGAGAATGTAATCGGTATAGCGCAAATGGATTTCAGTAGTATCCCCTAACTTTTTTGCAAAATAACAGCGATTAACCTTTTAACAGTTGCATCATCTTTAAAACTTCAAAAATTCAATCATTTTAGTTTTATATTTTTTAAATTTCTGAATAGTTTAAAACTAACCCCATCGATATATTCGAATTAGAATTTTTGTAAAATTAAACAATCTTTGATGTTTTTTAAAGAAACTAAGAAACTTTAAGTGCTTTTTACTGTAAATGTTGTTCTTGCAACAGTAAATAAAAGAACAATTGCAAAAATTGATTTCAAGATTTCAGAGTAAAAACTTTATAGACCGACGAAGAAGTTGTACCTACTTTTTTTGACGTTGTTTATTTCATTTAGTATTTATAATATTTGAAATGGAATTTTTACACATTATTTAAGCTTTGATAGAAAATTTAATACAGTGGTATATACTTTTTTAAAAATTTAAATGGATAGAGAATCATGCCAAATAATTATTCATTTAGAAAACAGCAAAAATTATGAATGAGCCCCTCTTGTTGTTATATATCTGCTCGCAGTGTGTCAGAAAAAAATAAAATTTTTTCAAACACGCTTCAATTTTCGCTTTGTATTAAAAGTTCTTAAGTTTTAGAAACAAAGCAAATTCATCAAAACTAAATAAATAGAGAAGAAATGCTGAAAATACTATGTGCTTACGATAATAATTAAAAAAAAAAAGAATCAAAAAGTAAGAAAATAATCTTCCATTTGAAGTTGTTTAAAGGTGATGTCTCCTTAAACTTCATTGCCGAACGATGGCCGAATGGTTAGGGTGCTGGCCTTCGCAAATGGAGTTCGTGGGTTCGAATCCCACTATGGCATGGATGTTCGTAGCCGTTTGGAATCGGCTTTAAGCAGTAGGTCCCGGTCTCATTAACCCTCGTGTTGCAAAAAGTAGACCGTAGTGCTCCAAAACCAAACCGAACCAAAACCTTAAACTTCATGTTATTATTGAAGCTTAAGGAGTAATATTCATTTTATTAAATGTCTTTATAAATGTAATTATAAAGACTATAGGAAAGGAAATATCCAAAAAGAAAAATTTGGCATGTTTTCATATGGGAACATTGGCCGAATCGTAAAGAGCTGCTCTTCGGTACTGGAGTTCGCGGGTTCGGATCCCGCTGCAGGTATGGATGTTCGTAGCCAATGTGAATCGACTTTAAGCAATAGGTCCCAGTCTCATTAGCTCTTGTCAGCAAAGCAGTAGTCCTTAACGTTCCAAACCCAACTCAACCATATGGGAACATTGAGGAGTTAAGTTTGATAAATACGTGTAAAAATGTACAATGAAACAAGTTAAGTTTCAATTTTGGTAACACGCAGATTTCTTTATAAAATTTAAAATATAGTTTAATAAAAGGAGATTTATTTAAATAGCATACAGGTATTATGAACTTTCACTTTAATGAGAAGAAAATCAGCTAATGGAAAGTAGAGAAATTATAAATCTCTATATTCCCATAGCTAATGGTATTATTAACTTTCCCTTTAATGAGAAGAAAATCAGCTATGGGGATATAGAAAAATTAATCTCTATATTCCCATAACTAGTGGTATTATAAACTATCACTTTAATGAGAAGAAAATCAGCTATGGGAATATAGAGAAATTAAATCTCTCTATTCCCATAGCTAATGGTATTATAAACTATCACTTTAATGAGAAGAAAATCAGCTATGGGAATATAGAGAAATTAAATCTCTATATTCCCATAGCTAATGGTATTATAAACCATCACTTTAATGAGAAGAAAATCAGCTATGGGAATATAGAGAAATTAAATCTCAATATTCCCATAGCTAATGGTATTATAAACTTTCACTTTAATGAGAAGATATTCAGCTATGGGAATACAGAGATTTAATTTCTCTATATTCCCCATAGCTGATTTTCTTCTCATTAAAGTGAAAGTTTACGATACCTGTATGTTATTAAATTTTTAAATAAAGCTGCGTGACAAGTGCTGAAAAAAAGCCGATTGATTTAGAATTTCTATACGCAGCAGAATTCCCTTCCAGATCGCAATTGTGTTATATAAGAATATCAAGCATGTCTTATTTTGCGTTTTTTTTGCTTAAAAAGTTTTACAACGCAGTTTTAACGAAACTTTGCTTTTTAATTGAATTTTAAATTGTATGATATGAGAAGATTGGCGTGTTGAAGGTTAATAAAAGAAGCAAAACACTTCTTTTAGGAAAGGAACTCTTCTGTCTTTGACGTGCGTTATTTATGGTGAGATAGGTTTTTTTTACAGAAAGTCTATTATGCTAAAACATGTAGCAACTTATTTATATTTATATAAAGGGCTACACTAGGTTGCCTTCATACTCCCAACAGAAAAGCTAGGTACATATTATTTAAGAATTAGTAACGTATTTATAGGTTTTGCCGAACGATGGCTGAATGCTTAGGGTGCTGATCTTCGATGCCGGAGTTCGTGAGATTTTATGTCTCGAAAGGTACTGTGGGCTAGCTGTGAGAGTAGCCAATATTCATAATCACACAATTGACTGAATTTTTACATACATTTCTATCATGCATCGTTTTCTAAGAATCACTGTTTGGCTTTTTATCCTTTTGAAAAACAATCGATCTAAGTGTGTGTCTATTGAAACTTAATATAGTAGATGAACGATGGATGAATGGGTAGCGTGCTGCTCTTTGGGATCAGAGTTCAAATCCCAATGTGTCATGGATGTTCGTGTCCGTTCGGAATCAGCTTTAACCCCTTTCGGTATGATTTAATAATGAAAAACTGTGCATGAAATAACCATTTAATTTTTATTTAAAAAACTTGTTTCATTTTACAATTCTTACATATTCTTAATTAAAATCCACTTTTTACATAGTGTTAAATAATATCAGAAACAGTAAAATTAAGAAAATATCAAAGCAAAACATTAATAAGGTATACAGATAATAGTCTTCAAGCTAGTGGTACTTTTCAAAACAAAGCTCAAAGGAATTCTTAATTGTTTACACCGCCAAGTAGTCTCACTTTTAATTGGATTCTTGTAACACACACGGCATTTCTTAGTAGGATTTCTTTTATTCTGACTCATTCATTTGGCAATGACTTGTACCAAGTAAACAATATGCAATAGTGACTTGTGATTTTCACAAGTAATAAAAGTGTTGCTAAATTCAGTACACTAGAAATTTTAAACTAAATTAATCATCATATTTAACAGTAACTTTAATCGCATGACGAGTGTAGCTCGTCATTGTGCGGTATGAAATGAAAAACTAATGACGAGCTAGACTCGTCATTTTACCGGAAGGGGTTAAACAGTATGTCCCGGTCTCATTAGCCTTTGTATAGCAAAAAGTAGACCGTAGCGCTCAAAACCAAACCAGTTATAAGTTTTAATTCTAATCCTAAAATGACAATTATACCAGACTAGGTCTGTTATTTTAGTTAACTTTAAATACTACAAAAATAATTTTAATTAACAAATATTAATTGCAACCGTATTAATGACTGGGCTGTACCCCGTTTTTTAGAGATCCTTTGACGGGCAAAAGGTCATTTTCCAATGAACCCTTCGGAGATTGTGTTTTGTTAAAATACTTTCGTTAATACTACTAACTGTAAATTTTCGTTAATACTACTAATTGTAAATCTTTTGTTAGTAATACTAATTGTAAATTAGTGGGGCGTAAAGATCTTATCACACGTCAACATGTGAATGTTCGTTTAAGATTCCTTTTACTGGAGGAGAAGAATGTGCCAATTTCTTATTTTACTGCAAAGAATTTTCACCAGATTTAATTTTGACTGAGGTTGACTTGAGGTAAGGCCTTGAATTGGTTGAAAATTATTCTCTAGAATACTAGAATTCTGTTTATTCTTCAATGGGAAAAGGATCCTAAAATGAACGTGTTTCTCTTATACTACGTACGTGTTAAAAGGCCTTAATAATTCTGCATTTAATACTAAACTCGTTATCTGCGTTTCTTGTAATAAAATAGAACTGAAAGTGAATGCTTAAATAATAGTCATTCTTAACCATCTGACGCTGATGCAATATCTTACTCCTATAAAAATTTTAAAAACATGCATTAAAATGTTGAGGAAAGAATTGTGACATATTCTTTTATATTTCTTTTACTAAACTACATACTTTGTATGACAACAATATTCGGAATAGTATGGTTGCAGTGTTAACTAATAATGCATAAATTACCGATTTATAGTAGTAAATTAATTCTTCTAGCATTAAGGTCATCTTGTTTAAAAAGAAATATACTACATTGAACCGTTTTTATAAGGATCTAATTAAACCGTGACTTTAAACCTTTGATGTCTGAATCGTTTTTGCGAATTTCACATCAATGGTTATCTTAAATTTGTTATTATGGACTGTACAAAATAAAGTGTAAACAACTTTGAATACTACAGCACGTCACGTTAGTGATCAACTATTCTTTTTAAATGCATCATACGAAGCGATTAACAAAAGAAAAAATAGATTTATTTTGTAAAATATGTATTGTAAAATAGTTTTACAATAGATGAAATAATTTGTCATGATTTCAGTTTGTGCTTGCTGAAAAAGTAAATTTAGGTACGAAGTATCATAAAGTGTTGATTCCAATAGAAAATTCCCAAATTAGTGAAATAACTTGAACACTTTTTAGATTGTTTATAAGTTTGCTCTCTGTTTACTCTCCAAAGGAAAATTCTTTCTGAGGAAACAAAAAATCTACAAGCTATTTTTAACAGGATATAAAAAGGGACGCCAGTCATTAATGGGTTAAAGTTTGTGAGCTATTTGCACTTGAATTCCCCTGCACGTATATAAGTTGTTGTTGTTGTTGTCTTATGCCACTTGGTCAAACCAAGCACGATTGAGTCATACGCTACTAGATTAAAGCAAAGGGGTGGGTCTTTCGTTTTCGTTAAGGTGAAAAATGACTTTGCTCAAGTGGGTCATCGTAATTTTGAAGAAGGAACCAAGCAAAAAACTCAGACTTGACCTGCCACCCCCATAGGTATTGATTGAGATCTTGGAGGACATAGTGACCACCAACCTATTTTACGTGCTCTAGTCACCTTTAACAAACACTTCTTAAGATTTTAGACAGGCTCGGGTTCCGAACCGGCAATCTCTCAGGTGAGAGATCGTGCACTTTGCCGACTGAGCTACCGCGGCTGTATGTATGTAAGTAATGGCATATTATATTGCCCTTACGGGAGTTGGAGACAGTGATTTCGTAGAAAACGTAGTGTGCGAGTTCTTATTTCCAGAAGACATGCTCAATTTTATAGAGAGATTGTTCTTTGCCTGTTCATTTTAGAAACTAAACACACCAAACTAACAAACTGTCGAAATGCACTCTTTTATTTCACCTTCGAGACTGACAGTGTAAAAATAGTCAATTTTTACACACAGTTGACAAGTTAGAAACCATAATCCGTTCAACATTTTTTAACCCCTTCCATAG
>CM063510.1:149829288-149869288 GCA_032207245.1 Pardosa pseudoannulata
AGGGGGCAAGGGGGTATTTCGAACGTTGCTAACCGTAACTCACCGTATCCATTTTAATCACATTTGATCCCTTTTAACTAGTTTGGCAGCGACGCCAGTACGTACGTGTATATGTTTCTGGTGTAACTAAAAAACGATTGATCGTTTAAAACTAGCATATGGCCCGTCATATGACGGGATAGTAAAATTGTTAATTTTCCAGAATTGTAAAGTACCCTACGGAGCAGTTAAAAAAATGGTTTGTTTATTGGCTGAGAATTATCTGGTACATTCTTAATAATTTGTTTATCTTCATACTCGTCTAAAGTCTCCGGACACTGTGAATGCAGTTTAGAATCACGTTGAATTCATTTAGTCAAAGTGTGTGGTTATGTATAAAAAAACAAACGCACAAACGAACAAACCTCTTAATTTTCAAAGATATATAACTGAAACGCTAGATATTTTTAGTCTGTAAAATAGTCTAATAGACTTTTATAAAAATAATTTGTTGTTAATGCCTGTGATAAAATTTTCATTGCAACAAAAAATAATCGACGATTAAATTAAAAATTATAATATATGTACCTAATCTATTATTTATGCCAAATATAAAAGAAAAGTGTTTACGTAATATTTAAGTTCAGTGATAAATGTATGAAAATAATGCAGACGATATTTAAATAATTTAAAAAAAGAAATGATTAAATGAGATGGTTAAAGAAATCACGTCATAAGGCTTGGAAAACAATGTTATTTTTACCTATTTATTGCTCTTAACTGGGAAAAATAGGGCTTGAAATAATGGCACTAAACGCTCAAAAGCGGGGGTGGGGGGGAGGAGTGTATTTCGAACGTTTGAAAGACTCGCTTTCAATGTTCCTAGCCCTAACTCATCAAGACCGAACGATGGCCGAATGGTTAGGGTGCTGGCCTTCGGAACCGGAATTTGGTGGTTCGAATCCCACTATGGCATGGATGTTCGTAACCGTTCGGAATCGGCTTTAAGCAGTAGGTCCCGGTCTCACTAGCCCTCATGTTGCAAAAAGTAGACTGTAGCGCTCCAAAACCAAACCAAACATAACTCATCAAGAATCCAATGTGGATGCCTCTATCCATTCCGCTGAACGCTGGCCGATTGGTTAGGGCGCTGATCGTCGGTACTGGAGTTCGTGGGTTCGAATCCCACTATGGCATGGGTGTTCGTAGCCGTTCGGAATCGGCTTTAAGCAGTAGGTCCCGGTCTCATTAGCCCTCGTGTGCAAAACAGTAGACCGTAGTGCTCCAAACCAAACCAAAACCAAAGCCTCTATCCATTCCAGGTCCAACCGTTCATAAATTTGAGAACAAACGGACAGATGACTTAGGTTATTATTATATAGGAGACACTAATGCTAAGAAATGTATTTACAGTTTTCATGATTGAAAACTGTTTTCAGCACTTGCGGTGGAAACTAGTAATAGAAAAAATTTTGAATAAGTTAAAAAAAAAAAAAAATCTTGTAATGCGTGATTTGGAAATATTTCGGAAGGTGCACATTCTTCGGACCATCCCCCTTTCCCCGTATCAATATGTGTTTCAAATATGTATGCATACATTGGAGCAGTGCATGTATAATCACTTCCGAATCGCTGATCATTAAGCTACCAAAATATTGAAAGAAAATTCACGGGAAAAAAAATCCAAAGATTTTGTGTCACCTTGAGAGGTCAGTGTGTGGTCGTGGATCCCCTCTCGAATCTTTTATCGGTGCCGTTGCATCGCTCAAAAAGAGAATTCTTCAATGGTCGTTTGCGGCGTTTATCTTCAAAATGAGCGCAGTTTATAAAAAAGATTTTTTTTTTTAATTTTGAATGACCAATGATATCATTCGGAAGCGAAAAGAATGAAAATGGAGCGGAATCGAAAAATAATATATTCTACTTTTTCGACCTGATGGGCTCGTCTATAGGAATGGATGTTCACGGTATGCAGGAGAGCAAAAATTTGAAATGATCTAGAGCAGTGGTTCTCAAACTTTTTGTACCTTTTCTTACCACACACTTAGCAGTGGAACCCCCGAATAAATATTACTTATGAATAAGAGAAATGGAGGGTAAACTATTGATCACTCATCCCCTATATAATAATAGCTTAAGTTATCTAACCACCTGCCCTAGTATTTATGAATCTGTGAGCGAATAGAGGCATCCATATTGGATTCTTAATGAGTGAGGGTTAGCAAAATTAAAGGCGAGTAAAGTTTATCTTCTCCTAAACTGTCGATCCAATTCTAAAATAAATTCGTATAAAAATGCTTCATATCTGAGCGAAAAATACTGTCGTCTTTAAAACGTTTGAAATCCACCCCCTTCTTCCCTTTTGGAGCGTTTAATGCCATTTTTTCAAGCCCTATATGTTACGAGTAGGCGATTAAATTTATCAATTTATTCCATAATAAATGGGTAAAATTAACTTTCTAGCATTATGATGCCATTCCTTTAAACATCTCATTTAATCATTTCTTATTTTAAATTATTTAAAGATCGTCTGCATTATTATTATTAAAATTTCTGCATTATTATTAAAATTTTCATACATTTTATCACTGAACTTCAATATTTGAACTGAACGTCAATAATTTTCTTTTATATTTCCCTTAATAATACATTAGGTACATATATGATCAATTTAAATTGAATCATCGAATTTTTTGTTGCAATGAAACTTTTATTACCGGTATTAACAACAAATTCATAAAAGTCTAGTACTCTATTTTTCGGACTAATAAATATCTAGAGTTTAAGCTATATATCTTTGAAAATTAAGAAGTTTGTTCGTTAGTGTGGTTATTTTTTATACATAACCACACGGTTAGACTAAATGAATTCAATGGGAAACTAAACTGCATTCACAGTATCGGGAGACTTTAGAGGAATATGAAGGTAAAAAATTTACTGAGCATGTACTAGATAATTCTCAGCCAAAAAACAAACCTTTTTTTTACCTGACTCTTAGGATACTTTACAATTCTGGAAAATTAAAAAACTTACTGATTCCGTGATATGACGGGTTTAATGTTTGTTAGACATAAGCGTTAAACTATACATTATAAAGAAGTATATAAATGGGCATAATACTTAGAAAGGATGACGTGATAGTCCGAATTTTTTTTAATGAAATGATACAAGTAAAATGGTAAATCGATAAAAAGTATCAATGGGATAAATGACTTTGTTTCCGATTGTTGTAAAGTTCTTTAAAGTGTTGTTGTATTGAAGAAAGTTTTATTCTCGTATCATTCTCTGCACTCACATTATTCCGGTGTTTGTTTTCGTTAAGGAATATGCGGAAAAGCCAGTTTAAAAAATATAGATCGGTAGCAGCATAGACTTTCCTGATAAGAATGGATATTTTCTTTCAAACGACACCAGAATTTTGTACTTTAATTCACAATGTTTAATAGATAAGTGTTACTGAACAGTTCGATGCCAGTTCATTAAATTTTTCTTACTCCCATATAAAGGCTTTTACTAGTGAGATGCCATTAACCGAGAGAAATTTGACATTACTCATATAACCAGGAATAAAACGTATAACTCAGTCTCATAAACCCTCCAAAGCAGGGGTGAGCAAATACTTTTAAGCGCGGGCCAAAATGAAATTTTCAAAATGTTTCCCGGGCCGGAGGACTCTATCGCGTACGCTGTGTAAGCGCGAATGTTTTGGGTGGTTTTTTTTTCCCTGCACAAGAATTTTTTTTGACAATACCACTCTGAGTATCATTTTAAAGCATTTGGCCAGAAATTTGACAGTTAATAAAAGATAATAGTAATAATAAATTGTGTTACTTCGGTGTATATGCGAACAATTTATGCCCAGTAAAATATGTCACGTCATTTTTAAAGAAATGTGATCTTTTATATTAAATTAATGGTCATCAGATAAATCAGTTAATGAAAGATTTTTTTATATTTATTTATATCTTAACGATACAAATTATTTTATTTTGATCATAGTTATTACATTTTTATATTTATATTACATTTTGTAAGTATAATAGTAAATAGAACTATAAAAAGAAAAGACAAACATCAAACGTTAAAACAGAATAGTTTTAGTTAACCCCTTCCGGTAAAATGACGAGTCTAGCTCGTCATTAGTTTTTCATTCCATACCGCACAATGACGAGCTACACTCGTCATGCGATTAAAGTTACTGTTAAATATGATAATTAATTTAGTTTAAAATTTCTAGTGTACTGAATTTGGCAACACTTTTATCACTTGTGAAAATCACAAGTCACTATTGCATATTGTTTACTTAGAATTTCTTGGTACAAGTCATTGCCAAATTAATGAGTCAGAATAAAAGAAAACCTACTAAGAAATGCCGTGTGTGTTACAAGAATCAAATTAAAAGTGAGACTACTTGGCGGTGTAAACAATTAAGAATTCCTTTGCACTTTGTTTTGAAAAGTACCACTAGCTTGAAGACTATTATACCTTATTAATGTTTTGCTTTGATATTTTCTTAATTTTACTGTTTCTGATATTATTTAACACTATGTAAAAAGTGGATTTTAATTAAGAATATGTAAGAATTGTAAAATGAAACAAGTGTTTTAAATAAAAATTAAATGGTTATTTCATGCACAGTTTTTCATTATTAAATCATACCGGAAGGGGTTAATGTGAAACGTGAAATCTGGAATGTTCATTTGATAATATACCTTCAAAATTTGGATCCAAATCACTTCTAGCAATCCTTAATACCGAGTGTAGATTTGGGTCAATAATTTGTGATCGATATTTATTTTTCGTGTAATCATTAACGAAAAAGTTTTTTTTCACAAATATATGTTGAACCAAATGAAACTAGGTATTTTTGAACATAGTTCAAAAAATGTTTGAAATGTTCTGTATTCAAAGCGCCGTAGAAAACACTCAACTCGTTTGAGTGAAAATTTTCTTTTAGAAAATTATTTAATCAAATACTGTTCATTTCAACAAAATCGCATATAAGAGATTTAAAAAAAATGCATGCAGGATTTTTCAACTGGCCGGATAAAATAAGCAAAAGGGCCGGATCTGGCCCGCGGGACTTATTTTACCCACCTCTGCTCCAAAGCGTCGTGCAATTGAGATGCGTATAACTGAGAGAAACTTAACAGTATTTCTCACATGACCAGGAAAAAAAAGACTTAGAGCTGAGAGATTTCTCATAAATGAAAGGTAGGTCACTGTATTAAACCGTTTTCATTTTACCCGGAAGTAATCGATCTAATTATGCCAGTTTTTCAACGCTTGTCAATTAAAAATGAATGGAGCGCTATTTCTTTGAAAAATTCTCTCAAAGTTTGAACATTATTCAATAATAAAGTCGTCACTTGGGGAGCACCCATTTTTTTTTTTATTTTAACATTCTCACAGCAAACATTTTTAAAAGCGATATTTAATTATAATAGTTAAAAATTTTGTGGTCATACTTTCACAAATCTCGAAGGCAAATATTGAAATATTTTCTTTCCATGAAATCGAAGAAAAAAAAAAGATTGTGGAGAAAAATGTAAAAAGGCTATTGAGTTCGGCAGTTAAATCTGAATTTGGAGTAAGTTTAATATTGTCTTAAGGTAAAATTCCAGAAAGACGTTTAGGCAAAGCACTTTCCCTACTAAACCCCCATTGGAGGAAAGTAATGGATTTGTAAGTTCAGAAAAATAAAAAAAAAATTAGAATTTGGATAGGAATAATTTTACATGTACAAAACTAATTCATTTTTGGGAAAAGAATCTAAAAGAATTTTTCTGAAGAATATTTTGCTTTCTTAAATATGAAAGGGCACGAACCTTTTTCTTCGTTGAAATGCAAAAAGTTTGTTGTTTGAAAGGAAAAATAAATATTTACATTAAATCTGCGTCTCTCTCCGTCCAGAGAAAATGTCTTCTACTACGAACATTTTTTTTACTTCCTTGGAAAAAGTATAGGTAGTATATCGGCGTTGCACCTCAAGTTACATAAAAGGAAAATTTTACTTTTAAACTTTCAGTATCCATTTTGATCAGGTTTGATCCCTTTTAACTAGTTTCGCAGCGACACCAGTACGTACGTATGTATGTATCTCGTGTAACTAAAAAACGATTGATCGTTTAAAACTAGCATATGGCAAGTCATATGAAGGGATTAGTAATATTTTTAATTTTCCAGAATTGTAAATTACCCTATGGTAAAAAAAATTGTTTGTTTTTGGCTGAGAATTATCTCGTACACGCTCGATAATTTGTTTATCTTCATACTCCTCTAAAACCTCCCGGTACTGTGAATGCAGTTTAGAATCACGTTGAATTCATTTAGTCAAACTGTGTGGTTATGTATAAAAAACAAACGCACAAACGAATACACGAATCGGATTAACGGGGTTATGGCGTTGTACAGGGGAATTTTGTTAGAGAAAGGAAAAACAAAGGTGACTACCCATCCCCATGTTTCTCTCCAAGGTAAAGCCCCCTGGCTCAACCGACAGCGTCTCCAGCAGAAATGTCTCCTAGTGAGCATAAAACTTCTACGAGTCCAGTGAGAGCCTCTCCTCTGCTATCATCACAAGATTCTTCGCCTCTCTCAGAAAGCAATGATGATTAATGTTTATTACTCTGTAAGGTTTTGTAATTAAACATATTAATAAGCACTGACACGTTTAAGTAAGTACGTATACTGTTGTAATTTTTGTCTTAAATGTGTAAAGTATAAATACTGTATACATATTTAAAGCATTCGTGTACCCGCATACACGAAAATTCCTAGGGGCAAATCCTACTTTGCGGTTTTTCAGCTTTCGTGGAAGGTTCTGGTCCCCATTAACCGAAAAAAACGAGGATCACTGTATTTTTTTTTTTTTTCACGATGCACTTTTGTATACCGAAAGAATTAATTCACTAAGAGTCAATGAGTAAAGAACATCGCAGTTCTAAGTTAAGCGATACAGATTTTGCAAGAACGTGTTCGCAGTTCATTTCCCATTGTGATTGTGAATCGAAAGCAATGAATGGAAATGAATAGTTGGTAATAACTCTGGAGCGATGTAAGCGGCAGATAACGTATGCCAAGAACATCGATTCGATTGTATTTCAGGACCGTCACGCCCGTTTGAGTTTCTCCAACGAGGGGATTATAATTGGAACTTTATAAGTCCGTAACAAGAGCGGCTTTGTCGAGCCGACGTGTTTCGTTGGTGAGAAGGGAAAGCGAGAAACGGGTCGCCAAAGGGAGCCAATAGACGACGACGGGAAGGAATCCGATTTGTTCTGCATCTGTTTGAGGGTGGATCTTTTACTCAAGTGCCACATCGATTCATGTAGAGAAAGTGCATGTTTGTAAACAAATATGAGTGTTGACTATAACTCAACTTCTCGTTGATAGAACACTGCTTGTTTTCATTGTATCTTATGAGCTTCGATGTGGATCACGTATACAACAAAATTAAATTTTATTTAAGGGACGGGAAATGAAACATCAGAAACTGGCCAATTAATTCAAAATAGATTTTTTTAGCACTTACACAATTATATATTTAAAAAGAATTAAACACTTTACACAGTACTATTAACCTTTTGAAGACGGGCGTATCATATATGCAACATCTTTAAAATTGTACCAGAGGATTCTCTACTATTCAGATATCTCTAGTAGACACGTTCGCCTGTAACTGGCATATGGCTACCTCTAGTGGAAATAAGAAATACTAATTAAATGTTTTACCTAAAATATCATTAATTGATATACTCACTCTAAGCCAACTCGAAAGACGTTCCATATATCATGCATCTCAAATTATATCATAATCAAAGTATAATACTTTGTTATGTAAACACAATAAACTGTTACATAATTAAGAATCTAATAAAAATGTGCAAAATCTGATCAATTTAAGGACAAAAAATAATTACATTTTTGGGTACAGTACTTCTCACAAAAGAATAGAAAATGCATTAAAATATGAAAAAAACAAGTTAGTAATAATAAAAAAAATTCTTGGGCATAATAATTTTATATAATCTATTACATTACAGTAAGGCTAACGTTTTATTACCATTCTGAAAATGTTTGCCTCAAATTCTCGAAGAAGAACTTGTAGTCCAGTCTTGTCTTTTCAAAGTTCTTATCCAAAGCATTCGCAATGTTGGATCTTTAGGAAAGCAATAAAATCCAATATATTCGCCATTTTTGAAACGCTTAGTACATGCACACAACAACTTGTTACTATTTTCAGATAATTGACAAAATTAAAAACCCCAATAACAAGCACAATCCGTAGGAAATGCAAATGTTTTGCAAACGAGGAAGTGGAGCTGCAAATTTTGCTGCACCTGACGTCATGTGCACTTGCTCTGTTGGGTTGACTCGAAAAACTGTTCTTGTTTACTTCACTAGTGTTCGCGCAGAAGCGTGCATATTCCATATACTTATATCATATCTAAATTTATCGCAGCCAACTCAAAGAGGACTCTAGGCAGGTGTGTGTTCAATAGACAAATGATCTATAGCAGGGGTGGCCATGCTCCTTGATAGTCCGAGTCATTTTTCAGAATTTGAAAATTTTCGCAAGCCGCAATTAAATACGCATTTAAAAGTTATGCAAAAAAGGTATTAAATATTTTCTTTTACAGAAATTATATTTAATGAATGTAAATTGGAAGTTCTTCGTCCTTTAATTAAGGAATTTTTTTAATTGTCGATGTTTTTTTTGCATTGGTGCGAATATAAAATGAGTGAGTGATTGAGATGTGAGTGAGAGTGAGTGAGAAGGGGGAGTGAAAAGAGGAGCGGGAGGAAGGGAGAGGGGAAGAGAAGGGAAGGGAGACAGAGCTGGAGTGATGTGATGAAAGAGGAGAAAGTATTACTGATAAGGATATTTATTTTCGTCATAGCAGTTGCATGGGGTTCCCATTTTATTCGAAATACGGTACGAACTGCATGACAGCTTTAAAAATTTAAGAAAACCTCTAAAAAATCCATGAAGATCTGTTCCTGACAGAGTGCATCCCTTTTTTTCTAAATTGGCCTCAAGGGCTCCATAAAGATTAAATTACTTTACAGCCTTTCCCTGAGGGCGTGAACTGTAGTCCCAGAGGTCAGTTGAGAGTAGGGATTAAAAGGGAAAAAATCAGGGACACGCGGAATTTTTGCCTTTGATCGTAGATTTCACAACCCCTGAGAATTGTTTTAGCGGTAATGAGGGCTTTCGGCTATAAATTTACTTTGGTACCTTTTAAGTATCTGATTAGTAGTTGCGCATCCATACCATGGGAAAGTTTCACCAAAGTCATTCAACGGTTAACCGCGATTAATCTCTGTTTAAACAAAGAAATGCGTCCCACCATTGGTTGGAGCCATGGGTTAATCGCGGTCATCCGTTAAACGACTTTGATGAGACAGGTCCTATGTCTTTAAAAGGCTATCCTTCGGGATTTTTTACAAAATGTCTACATTGGTTTGCAGATTTAGTTTACCTTTTCCTCACGCTCACACAGACTTATATATAGATATAGATATAGATAGATAGCTATATATATATATATATAGATATAGATAGATAGATAGATATATAAATATATATATATATATATATATATATATATATATATATATAGATAATATAAATATATATATAATATATAAATATTATATAGATTATATATATATATATATAGATATATATATATTATATATATATATATAGATATATATATATATATTTTATATATAAGATAGATATTTATATATATATTTATATATATATCTATATATATATATATATATATATATATATATATATATATATATATATATATATATATATATATATATACATAGATGTAATAGATAGTATATAGTGTGTGTGTGTGTGAAATAGTGTGTATAGATGTATAATGTAATGATGTAAAATGATAGATGTAAAAATATAAAAAAAAAATATTTTTTAAATTTTATAATATTAATATATAAATTTTGTATATATACATTGATATTATAAAAATTTCATTTTTTTTATTTTTTTTTATAAAAACTTATTAATATTTTCAATAAATTTTATTATATATTTAAAAAAAACAAAAAAACTTAAATATTTACATAACTAAATTTATAATATAGAATATAATATAAAATATAGATATTTAAAAAATAATATTTTAATAATAAATATATATTTAAATTGAAATATTTTTTAAATATATATATTTTATATATATTTTTTATATATATATGTTTTAGATGTACGGACAGCCCTTGCATCCCCAAAATCTTTTTTTATTTACTTGATGTAAAATGACAGTCTATTAAAAACCTTTTCGATACAAAGGTAAGAATGGTAGAAATTTTGTTAGACAATTTTCCTAATGCAGTTAAGGGTAAAATGATAGTCATAAATGTCATTCAGAATTTTCCCTGCATTGTATTTTAGTTAAAAACTTGTTAATAAAGGTTCTCCAAAATTTTGAATAAGAAGCACGTAAAAGGAATGCCCTAAAACACTTAAAAACGATTCATTTAACACAAAAATCGTCAAAGTGGAAAATAAGACATTAAAAAATTTAAAATAAGGGTGTATGACAAAACCCAGGTTTCAGTGCAGTAAAATAATACTGCACTGAAATATCTATTTTTTAATACACCCTTATTATAAATATTTTACAATATTTTCCTGTTCGACGATTTTCGAACAGGAGTCATTTCGAAATGTTCCAGATGCATTACTATATTTCTTTTCTTAATTAAAATTAAATATAATGTGTATTAATCTGTTTGTCATTCAACTGGGTTATAGTTCTTAAAGTATTTTCCTGAGTTTCGGAGAATTTAATGCCATAAAACGACGAAAAGAACTATTAAAATTTGTATATTTTTAATTAATTGTCTTATATAAATACTATTTAACGTAAGGTAAATTCGACATCCAGTTTTGTTTCTTTAGAAATTCTAAAGATAAAATTAAAAAAAAAATTAACTTTATACATAATATATTAGATATGAACATATATTCTAAAACATAATCTTCTTTAACCATATTTTTTTCATTAGTACTGTAATGAAATGGTAACTCAAACAACCTTAATTATTTTTAAAATTAGAATTTTTAAACATTCAATTCATTAATTCTATATTCACTATTTTTTCTTCTGAACTTAAAGAAAATATTCTAACATGCTAATTTAACGCATTCTTTCTCCCAATTCAAGCCAAATTAATGTACATAAATTTTACAAAAGTATAAATTAGAGGGGAGTTATAAAATATTTACTTTTCTGTTTTTTCTCGAAATCTTTAAAATTTACTTTCCAAATTTAACAGTAATATAAAAAATATTTTTTGAAAAATCGCTTTTTAATGAAAAAGAAAAACGATAAAAAAGGAACTGAGAAATAAAATTTTTGTTTGAGGTTTTAGTTATGCCGCTTACAAATAGATGGCGACACTGGTTTAATAAAATCGCTGCTGTTTTGATTCCTAGTTGCACTGAACAGCTTTAAGTGTTTACCTAACCGATTCTTTTTCTCCATTCTAATTTTTTATGACTGAATATATTATATTATCATTAGAATTGAATTTACGGGCTGAATGACACATCTCTAGCTAAGCAGGAATATAGTTAAAAATGGACTTCAAAACATCAAGTGACACACATGAGGAAGTTAAATAAAATATTAAAAATAAACGAGTAGATTTGTATTTCGTGTTTCAGGAGCATATTTTAATGGAGATTGTTGAACGACTTCATTTTTATCATATAATCTAGTACAGGGATGGGCAAACTACGGCCCATGGATAGAATTTTAAGTTGGCAGTCCGAGGTAAATTAAAAGAAATATATATTTATACATTATATATCCATCTCCTCTTCTATTTTGCTTAAATATTATATCCCAAATTTATTATCTCACGCCCAGAAGATCAGCAGTATATTTGTTTCTTATATGGGAACAAGTGTTTTCAACTTTGAACCTTAGAAAGAATAATTTCAGAAGTAGACTGACAGACGAGCATTTAGCATCGTTCCTTAAAATCAGTACATCTCACTTCGAACCTCAGTATAAGGAACTCTTAAAAATGAAATCGCAATTTCATTCACCTCATTAACGTATTTAAACCATTAGGTACTTGTATATTGTATTTAAAATTTTAGAAAAATTTATCTTGGCCAGCCAGACTTATTTTCTTTCGATTTTTGGCTCACGATCGAAAACGTTTGTCCATCCCTGGTCTAGTATATTATACAAAAAATCTTCTCTAAGAGATTTTCTGTTTAATATATTTTATGTACGTGGATTCGAATTCCACTGAGGCATGGATGTTCGAAGCCGTTCGGAATCGGCTTTAATCAGTAGGTCATGGTCTCATTAGCCCTCATGATGCCAAAAAAAAACAAAAAAAAAAACCCACAGCGCTTTAAAACAAACCAAATTTTAGATCCCTAAAATAGATTAAAATTTAACTCCTTCCCTGTTTTGCCCGTACGCCGTACTGGCACAGCTTTCGGACCTTTACTGATTTGCCCTTACGACGTACGGGGAATCTGATTTCTATTTCGAAAGCACTGTTTCGGCCGTATTTTTTCATATTTTATTAACAAATTATTCGTATAGATGTCCAGTAAAGGATAGTTTGTAGTGTATTGTATTTTCTATTCTGGTTCAAAAGCGCCTGTTTTTTCGCATGTTATGTATCAGAAGACGAATTGTTATCTTTCAGTGTATAGCTTTCTGGTTATATTTTACTAACCGCTTGATAATTTTATTGATGTAAGAGTGGAATAATATATTTTACTTTTAAATAATGGATAATTCAGAGCGTATAGAGCTAATTTCTTGTGATTCGAAACTGTGACTCGGACTCCAAAACTGAATTATCTGTAAATGGTAGTAGCGAAAGTTTACTAGATGACCTGGATAGTAGTGACTCTGATAGTAGTACAGATGGATTGAGTCAAGCAAGACAATTTTTTAAAAATTAATTGGGATAATCCTTCGGATCCGCCTCCTAGATTTGCTTTCACTGGAATTCCAAAAATTAACTTGGATGTCGATGAGACTAAAAGTAAACTTCAGTTCCATGATGCTTTCATAGAAAGAAAAAAGTTGTAATAAATGCTTAAAAATATTAGAAATGTTAATTTTAATAACATATCTTTACTTAAAAATGTAAAATGAGCAAAAAAATGCAATAAAAAATGTGACCTTTTTTTTGGACCGAATTCTGGAAAAAAATGAAACTGTCAAAGGGTTAAGGTCCTTTTTTATCATAAGAGCAAAGTATAGTTTATTAGCTTCTGGAAAATAACTCTTGACCAACAGGTGGTTGAAAAAAAAATGAATGTTTTGTGAACTATATATAACTCACGTTGAGATGTCTTTTATGCATCTGATTTTAATGGGAGAACAAGTATTGACATGTAACTTTTAAGGTTCTGCTTTTATAGGAAGTGATACGACTGAGGGATAAAGGTTTAAATGGAAGAGAACGTGAGTTAAAATGAGCGATATTAACGGATATCGGATGTTATTGTATCAACGCATATTCGTGCTGATGACGATAGACTTAGGTCATAAAGCGCAAAGTGAGAGAGGAAGTCAAACACTTTTCGGATAAAGAAGGGAGCGTCCGGTCATTAACAAGTTCGACACTCGCTTTCGAAGGAGTTGCGTTCCACACGACAACCTCTCCACTCGAGCACGGAAAGAGACCGAATGCCGTTTCTAATACACTTATGTACACGCTTAAGGACATTCTATGTTAAAATACAATTAGTATCAACACGTACTTAATGTGTACTGGTGTAAATCCCTTATATAGTAATAGCCTAAGTTATCTGTCCGTCTGTCCTCGAATTTATGACGCGGTTGTACCTGGAATGGATAGCGGCATCCATATTGGATTCTTGATGAGTTAGGGTTAGCAACTTTCGAAATCCCCCCCCTTCTCCCTTTTCGAGCTTTTAATGCCATTATGTCAAGCAATATTTTCCCTAGTTAAGAGCAGGCGATTAAATTTATCAATTCGTCACACAACAAATAGATAAAAATAACATTTTTTCTAGCATTATGACGTCATTCCTTTAACCATCTCATTTAATCATTTCTTATTTTAAATTATTTAAATATCGTCTGCATTATTTTCATACGTTTAATCACTGAACTTAGATATTACATCAATAATTTTCTTTTATATTTGGCTTAAATAATAGATTAGGTACATATGCGATAATTTTAGATTTAATCATCGATTATTTTTTGTTGCAATGAAAATTTTATCACAGGTATTAACAACAAATTCTATGCCTCCAGGGTGCAGTGGAAATGATAGTTTCATTCCTTTACGTCCATTAATTAGAGGCAAAAAAAAAAAAAATTGGGAAGAACTTAACGATGATTTCGACGTAGCTAAGATAACTTTGAATTATCTTTTTAAATGAATTCAACGTGATTCAAAACTGCATTCACAGTATCGGGAGACTTTAGAGGAGTATGAATATAAACAAATTATCGAGTGTGTATCAGGTATTTCTCAGCCGTAAAAGAAACCATTTTTTTTTTACTATCCTCATAGAGTACTGGTAAATTAAAAGTTTTATTGATCCCGTCATATAACGGGCTATATGTTACTGTATTTAGAAAATTATGCAGGAAAATCCATGCAGAATTTTATGCCGAAAGAGGACCGATTGGTAAGGCTCTGGTCTTCGGTACCAGTGTCCCGGTCTTATGAATCCTCGCCATAGTTTATCCAAACCAAGCCATAGTTTATAATATATATATATATATATCTACAATGTATCAAAAATGATTGCCTCTTAAAGTTCTACAACGCTTTTCACTCCAAATTATAGTTCAATTTTAATAGCGGCTCCTCTCAAATCTTTTAGCGGTTTTATTTGAAAGATTCATAAAAAAAGATATCTTACTTAAAAAAGTGAAAAGACAAATTCTGTAAAATGCAATTTTATCTACAGTATTGCCCCCTCACACACATACATATAAATAGGTTTAAAAAAATAGGTTTTTTTCTATTTGAGCATCTACTGGTTTTCATTTTGTCATCTCATGTGTCAACACGGTATTGTAAAATTAAACAGTAGTGTTTTGGTATGTAACCTACCTTAGAATTGTGCGAGTGTCAGAAAATAGTAACATTTGGGTTCCAATGACAAAATTATAAGTTACAGATCTTTGTAGTAAAAATACAAGAGACTGCCATCAACTTTTGCTAAAAAGTAAACAATTGTACCAAGAAAAATTTTATGAACTATTTTTCAACTGTCTGTATAAAAAAAAACACTTGTCACCAATGTATTAACCTTTTGACTATCGTGTATATTACATATGCTGTACTCATGTAATGTTTTACACATGCGATTGGATATCACATGGGATACATAGTGATACTCTATTTTATATACAAGATTTTATATCATTGGGATTACATGTGATATACAAGCGAAAACAGGCAAAGGCTCAAGAAAAGTCTTTACGGAAAAAAATTTTTTTTTCACAATAGTTGTACAGGTTAACAATTGAGAGGAACTTCCAGAAAGTGATTATTTCAAGTCATCAAACAGTACTGTGAGAAAAAGCAACGATCATCGTTAACTATACAACATTTATTACAAATTACAATAACACAAATTATATTTATAATTAAGCATAAAAGATTCAAAAGAACACGAGCCGTCGAGCACTATGTCATATTGGATTGCCAGCAGAGTGATTGTTTGCTTAGTGGTGGTGTGGAATAAACTAAAGTGAAGTGGTAGGAAGTAGGATGGCATGGCATTTCACTTAGTACAAGAGTTTAAACTCGCAGTGCAGTACTAATCTTCGTCGTCAGAACTAATACCTCTGCCGTTATAAAATGAAATTACCTAATACGCAGATTCTAGTACAGTCTAGCCGAACGATGGCCGAATGGTTAGGGTGCTGGCCTTCGGAACCGGATTTCATGGGTTCAAATCCCACATTGGCGTGGATGTTCGTAGCTGTTCGGAATTGGCTTTATGCAGTAGGTCCCGGTCACATTAGCCCTCGTTGCAAAAAGTAGGCCGTAGCTCTCCAAACCAAACTAGCACAATCCTGCTGAATGATAGTCAAACTGGTACAGCGATGTTCTTCGGAACCGTAGTTTGCGGGTTCTAAACTACATGCTACTTGCAGAAATGTTCTTAGGCCTTCAAAATGGACTTCGAGCAGTAGGTCCCTGTCCTCATGTAGCAAAAACGTAGACTGCAGCCCCCCGAAACCAAACCAATCCTGTACATTCCTAATCTAACGTGTCTGAACGTCGACTGGACGAACAACTTTACTCTACTAATGCGTCAACAATGCACCAAGCGTACTGGTTTTGGAAGGTGTCTGAATGTTCGAACTGTCCCACCCTCCTCTCCCAATACTACTCAAACAAATTCCGTTCATATTCCGGAGAGAAATGCAAATGTCCACATCGTTTTCATCCTTCGGGATTTTTTAAAAAGAGCTTTTTCCCCACATTTGCATCTGAATGGATTTTAAAAAATTCATCTCGGCTAAAAAGAGAACAAAACCGCCTTCCTTCCATAATATGTGGAGCGGACGCCGCTTTTCATTTCCATTTATAATTAATTCCGCAGGACCTTTCTCTTGATGAGTCGACCATTCCCTTTTTTCTTCTTAGAAGGGTGGAAGAAGGGGGTGTTAAGAAGAATTATTTTTATGGAATTTTTAAAAATAGGCCGAAAATTCGTTTTGAATACCGCTCTAATATCAGCTGCCAAGTTTAAATTGTAAATCTGGAACAAAAGTATACCACATACAAAAATAAATTTATATATATATATATATATATATATATATATATATATATATATATATATATATGTGTGTGTGTAATGAGACGGACTTCTCGATGAGTGGTTGCAGTCATGGCCATAAAAATGATACCGTTTCAGCTAAAGACCTTTATTAAGATAACGTTGAAAGACGAGCTCCCACTTCATCATAGGGACAGGACAAACTGAAGGGTCAGCTAGCATGAAGTTCTGTGTACAAGACACGTAACACCTGGGTCAACATCTGTAGGAAAATATCTCTAGAAAAATCTGCCTCCGACAGCGTGTATCTCCTTTTTATTTGGAGATTTCCTAAATTGTCCGCTAGGGCCATGTAGGATTATAATTGGTCAGGCCCCTTCTCCGAGGGCGTAAACTGTAGCCCCAGTGGTCATTTTAGGTTAGGGGTTAAAAAGGGGAATTCAAAATGACGCGGGAATTTTTAGCCCTTGATTTAAGTTTTGAAAACCCCTGAGAATTTTCCTTACACACACACACACACACACACACACATATATATATATATATATATATATATATATATACACCACATAATGTGTATACATTATATAAATCATAGTTATAACATTTGTACAACATATATATATATATATATATATATATATATATATATACATATATATACATATACATATATATACATATATATATATATACATCTATATACATATACATATACATATATATATATACACACATATGTATTACATGCATACGTATATATATGCATGTAATCCAGGAATTATAAAACTGCTGGATACATTTAAAATTATAGCCCCCCATTATTTTTACTTACCCGTACTACTGGGAAAGAAGAACCCAAATGAGCTTAGCAGTAATAAAATATGATGCAGTCTAGCTACATTGAAGAGAACGGCACAAAATTTCAAGTCTAAACGAAATTTGATTTAAGAGCTGCTAGAAAAGGACATCTTTACTAGTCAACGACAGACAAGAGAAGGACACAAAAATCACTCTGGTCGAACAGAGGTGCACCCAAGAGCGAAGACAAAGAATTTTCCCAAGGGACAAGAAACTTATAATTCGCTGAATACTGTTAAGATCAGGATAAACGCGAAGCCATTTGCTGGCGACAGCTGGAAAACGTGTTGAATGGACAGAAAATTTACTACTATTGGACAAAATTGGGTGTGGGTGTGTGTCACTTGAAGGGTGTTTCGATTTTCCCGTACGGTTTGAATCTCAGAACATAGCTGAGTGTCAGAAACAGAATTCATTCTTCAAGAATCGATAAGTTTTGAAATAGGAAACTCGGGTCACAAAACTTGGAGAATCGACCCGAGTGAACTTAATATATTCATCCTAAACTATTACTTAGCGTATTTTTTCCTATATTTGAATCGATAGTAAATATTTAAATATGGAATCTTTCTCGGGAGGACATATTTATTTGTTGAATTTCAAATTCAATAACTTTTGTTTAGACGGCGACTCCGGCCCAAACTTTTCTTTCTCAAGCCCTGCGGAAAAATCATATCGATTTTGCAAAATCTTTGGAACTTTTTCTTGTCGTTTGGAAATTAATCTTATGCAATAGTGATGAGTCTCTCGAAAAAGGATTTTATTCTGACATATTTTTTCGAATCTCGGTTCTTTGGATACGTACACACATATACATATATATGTATGTATCAGTGGCGTGCGGTAGGTGTTCATGCAGGGTGTGCAGAGAGCAACAACAACAACAATAATAAAACCATAAAAATGTACATTAAACACTTCCTTAACGTTTATTATTCAGTTTTACACAAAATCCATACGTCTATCCGTATTACTAATAAAATAACGAAAAGCTTATAATTCCACGAAAAACTTATATTTTCAGCAAACGTAGCACTACACGGCGCCCATCGCTGCGGTTGCCTCATCAGGATGCTTATTGGTGCCGACAAACTAGTCCACGGGCAGAGGATTTCGCTGCACGCTGGCGCAATGGAACGAACTGTTTCTCGTTCGGTCAGTGGATTAAATTATATTTATTAATGGTTTTTAACATCTGGAAATCATATATTCTGCGAAAAACATTTTCACAATTTTTAAAAACAAAACCAGGGATATGGTGTTGCAGATATAAATTATATACTGTTTGTAAAACACAATGAATGGTAAAATTTGGATTGTTCTGTTAGAATTCATTTCTTTTTTGTCTAACAAAACAAAATTGTTTTTCAGCGAATTATTTCTATAAATATAATACATCACCGAAATTACTTTAACACACTAAAACATTTCCCTTTATATTGATGAAATACTTCTTTTAATATTTCCATGAAAACAAAATCTTACAATATATAAATTTAAACATTAACCGTCTGCAAAATAGTATGGCCAGTTAACCAACAGTTAAAAAACAAAAAGCGCTTCAGCACGTAAGTCCCCGCTCTAATACAACGCTTAATAAACCGTACCTTCGGATGATTCTGAATGCCAAGAGCAGGAAAAATAGCTGCACTTGCCTCAGTGCTATAATATGCTGTACTTCTCCAGTAGGCCATACATATAAAGCGGGATTTTCTATCAGTGAGCAGTGCTTACACATAAAAATTTCTTATGTTTGTTTGCTTTTGAACACGCTACGTGGTGCAGCACCTAGTACCGCACGCACTGCGAGAATACAAGCAAGCAAATCAACATAATATTTGAATATATTATAAATAATATTTATTATATACCATATAAAGATAGGTAGACATAGATGCAGAAATTTATTGGCTCTCATACTTTTGCTAGGGTGTGCAGTGCACACCCTGCACATATGGACCGCACGCCACTGGTATGTATACTAGACGACCCGACAGACATTGTCCTGTTTTAAAGCTGTAAATCCAAAAATTGTAAAATGTTTTTGAATAAATTACAAATTGGACCGTTTTGATGGAAAAGTAAGGAAAAAATATTTTTAAAATACTCTCTCTCTCTCTCGATAGATAGATAGATAGATAGATAGATGCATACTACAAGTACGTATATATTACATGAAACCTGTCATTGTTGTGCCATTAGAACGAACTTGGCTGGTGAATTGGAGAATACTCGATTTAGTAATTAAGGCTACGTAATAAGTTTTTCCAATTTCAGAACTTGAACTAGACCTTTAAATAGAAACTAGTTATCTTTCCCATTCTGTGATTACCAACTGCATTAATACGAGTGATGTATTATTCTATACTATAGTAAAAGTATTTTTTAACTATAAACTTCTTTCACTTTTATAGTTTTTAATTTTTAAAAATCGGATACTTTTTTAAAACTTTAGGTTTACAGACTGAAAATCATATTTATCTTCAATATAATATAAAAATTTAGTTTCTGATACACATTTTAAAATTATCCTGCACATAAGTAAATTTAATTTTTTTTCATTTGGTATATAATATTTACTTAAAAAATATATTCTACTTCAAATCACAAAGATAATAATTTTTTATTAGTAGGTCATCTTTAATTTCAAAATGAGCAGAATGCTACATATGGAAGGTGGTTACTATATGAAGATTTTGAGACTCGATAGAAATAATTCGTCCTTAACTTCTTAATGCACAGTTTTTTTTTTATTTTTTATTTATTTATTTTTTTTTTTTTTGAAAAAGGCCGGCCAAAAACAATCAATTTTTAAACTTAAAAACCATAATTTAGAACGTTGATTTAGAAAAAAAAATATATTTTATACTTGAATAACTGTTATAGCTGACAAACCCATGTAATAGATAAATATCAATAAAATGATTGGTTTTTTTTTGCTTTCACATTATTTTTAATTCTTGATTGCATTCGAGTGTGAAAAATTATAGCAACATAAAGTACAACGCCGCTCGAATTATCTCGACTGTGCACAGTTTAGCCTGTTTAGCGCGCTCGGGCTAACTCGAGCGTGCCCGTTAAGGGGTTAACAGGTGGGTCCCGGTCTCCATGAACGTGTAGCTATCGAAATTAAACCCCAGAAATTTTTTTCTTATTTTTGGGGGGATTCTTTAATACGTTACTGCTTGTGTATCAAAATGGAGTTTTAATAATTTAAGATTTTGGAATTTAAATATGATTATTTCATTTATTTGTGGCCTGTCAAAATTTCTTTGTACGCACATAAAAACTTAGTAGTGAAACTGATCAAAATTCATTGAGGTATAGTTTTGGTTTGGTTTGGATACCTATGATATACTGTTTTGCTACACGAGGGCTAATAAGACCAGGACCTACTGCTTAACGCCGATTTCGACTGACTGCAAACATCCATGCCAACAGCGCGATTGGAGCTTGCGAACTCCGGTACCGAAGAGCAGCGCTCTACTATTCGACCATCGTTCGGTCGTAGGAGTATTTCATTGATATTCAAACACTGAAGATTTTCTTGATTAGGTTACTTTCTTTTTATTTGAACTAGGAAGTAAATCTGTGATTTTTATATTGGCGTGTATTTCAGTCTCGATTAAAAAAATAGATTAAAAAAATAGAGGGTTCGTTTATATATTGACGAAATGAAATGTTTGAAAGTAATTTATAAAAGTTAAAAGCCGGAATGAAAGTATTGGCTCATAAAGTGTTGGTTTTCATAATTTAAGAAGCAAATTATTTATAATTCATAATTTTATCCTTTTCATTTAGAATGTTTTGACTTTTTGGAGGTATTATTCCACCTCGTTCGAAAGAACGCTTATGATTCGAACAACCTTTAGTTCGTTTCGCAAGCGACCTATCGTCGAGATCTTTAAAATGCGTTTGTCGACAGTTTGAGATGAGTTAAGATAATCTCAAGCGAAGACATTTCTGTGGGAACAAAAATAAAATCTATTCCTGTAGACGAAAGGGAAATCGTGTTTTTTTTTATTAGGAATAATTTTTATGTTGTTCAGCGTTATTCAGTATTTACTCTTTTACTGGAATATTTGAAAATATATAACCAAATTACCTGTCCTTTTATATTGCATTCTCAAATGAATCAATCCATGCTGATGAAATTTTGTACACGGATTCAGGTCACCTCGAGAAAGGAAGGTCATATGGATTCGAGGTCAAAGTTCTGATGAATATAAAACTCTTTTTCGTTATCCACCGTGTTACATCACAGCTCTAAAATAGTAAATATTTTTGTAGTGGTCGAGTGGTGTTACTTACGACTGCATGCTGCATTTACGACCTTTGAGAAAAAACTCTTCTAAAAATAGTTAAGGCTTTGTATTTTTTTTTTACAGCGTTTACACATTTGTACAAGTAGCTAGCATATCCTGGTTTCACAATAGCATACAGATCATCTGTCATGAAAAACCCCTGACTACAACGAATTCAATTGCAACCTTCGCTCATCCCCTCTGGGTGAACATTGCAACGAAAGAAATAGACTCCGAGTTACCAAAGGGAAATAGGTAAACCCTCTTGAAAAAAGCAATTAACGGCCACGTATCAGCCTGTTCACAGCCAAATAATATTTATATCACGGGCTTAATATTTTCATCCAGTTTCTTCGTTTTTGATTCATATTAAATAATTTTTCGAAAAAGTAGACACTTTCCGTTAACCGAATGCAAGTATAAATCGGCAAATTGCTTCTAATACAGCGCTTTTATTTTTTCTGATTATATTTCATAAGTTTATGAAAATATAAAAATTAAATAAAATTCGTTATATAAAATACTAGAAAACGAACTACTGTAAAGGCCCCCTCCAGTCTATGGCCCACTGCAAGCCATTACCACCGTGTGGAGAGGGTATGGCTTATCGTGGTCGATGATGGCAAACGATGAAACACCCTTGGCGGACGATGGCTTCGGAGGCGGTTTTTCTCCAAAGATCAAAGGAAGCCAGATGCGCAACTAAAGTGCGCAGTAGACACTATGGATGAATCCACACGTTTAGCCCATTTAGTGGTCCATCGTGTGGGTGCAACCCTTGAACCATCAAGGTCCCCATCAGGAAATGGTGAACAATTGGCCATAGTGTGGAGGCTACATAACATAATTATTTTTGATTCCCGCCCTCTAGTGGCGATCCGAAGAAACTATCGGCAATCGACCTTCAACTGCGGTTTAAAAAGGTTGCCCAATTTTATGCCTTGGAACTGTAACTCTAAATTTAAGTGTTACGTTTCTATGTTAAGTGTTTGTAACTGTTCTGTGCACTTCTTGAATATAATAAGTAAGGCCAGAGGTACCCGGTGTTAGTGTTTATTGAAAGAGGGTTACACTATTTTATTTCAAAAATGTCTATATTCCTGTCCTATAATATAACCTAAAAACCAATTTAAATTTTGTTATATAAATATAAACTCAGTTGGTCTCGCTGATTCACCGAACTGTGTCCTTTGTGCTTCAACCCCATTGCATGGAGATCACCTTTCTTCTTGTCCTGCCCTACAGGATGTTATTTCTTCAGGTTTCTTTTCGAATCTCCCATCTAATGGGGCAGTTTCTGGTCTGTATTGGACTGCAAGGCTTCGTATGCTTGAAAGAGTTAAGACGGGCTTAATATAAAAAAAATATATAAATATAACATCATATGGGAAACTTAAAAAGCATTTGGGAAACAGTTTTTAAAGCTCGGGTGGTACTAAGGAACTAAAACTGTAAAAATTATTTCTAAAAGAAGCAGATTAATTCATTTTCAGATGAATCTAAAACAAAAAAGATGTGTTGTGAAGATTTGAAATCTCGATATATATTATGTACCCTTAAAGTACCTCTGTTTTGCATTTTGTTAGCCTTAACTTTTCACCATATGGCACACAAATGGGCTATCTTTTTAAGACCCACTAGTCTCAACTGAAAATTTGGTCGTCAAAAGAAACAAAATTTTCATCTTACAGCAGACATTCTTATAGAAGGCAGAACATTCACTTTCCATCTCTATTTTGATACTCAATTGCGTCGATTACTAAAGATTCCTGGAAGAAATTTTCTATTGAATCGAACGAAGCAGGAGAGAAGGCTAAAATGCGTTAGAAGGGTTTTGCAATCGGGTTTCGAAAGTGTCGCATACTTAATACTTTGTATGTCGAGAGACGTGTCTTTCGTATTTTGTTCGTTTTCGAAAAGAACGTTTCGCACTCTATTAAGAGCGATAGAGTTGAAAAGCGTCTCTTCTCGGCTATTTAAATGCACACTCTTTCGTTTTTGCGCCGCTAAAAAAAAAAAAAAAAAAAAAAATGCTCCAAACAGGTTTCATTTTCAAACATTTTCAGGTTAGGGTCCTATTTTGTGAATTATAGAATAACTAGCGTTTAACCCGTCATATGACGGGATCAGTAAATTTTTTTTTAATTTTCTAAAATTGTAAATCCCTATAAGGCACAAGCCGAACGATGGCCGAATGTTTAGGGTGCTGGCCTTCGGAACCGGAGTTCGTGGGTTCGAATCCCACTGTGGCATGGATGTTCGTAGCCGTTCGGAATCGGCTTTAAGCAGTAGGTCCCAGTCTCATTAGCCCTCGTGTTGCAAAAAGTAGACCGTAGTGCTCCAAACCAAACCCTATAAGGCAGGAATAAAAACTGTTTGTGTTTTAGCTGAGAATTATCTGGTACACGCTCAATAATTTGTTTATATTTACTGACCGCGTGTTAGTTGCTAGCTTTAATTTATCTTGTCATATTAAGTGATAGGATGGACAGCAGAGGTTTTAATTTTGACAGTGATTATTTGGCGGTATATATGAATGATGTCCAAAATTGAGCGAATCGATTACAAACCGTGTGGTTATGTATAAAAAAAAAAAAAAACACACAAACGATGAAACTTCTTAATTTTCTAAGATATATAACTTAAACGCTAGATATTTATTAATCCGTGAAATACTCCTAGACTTTTATGAAAAGAATTTGTTGTTTAATATGCTATTTTATAATAAAATTTTTATTGAAAACAAAAAATAAATATGATTAATTTAAATTAGCACATATGTATTAATCTATTTTAGCCAATATAAAAGAAAATTATTTACGTAATATCTAAGTTTTGGGGTAAAAAGTATGAAAATAATGCAGACGATATTTAAATAATTTAAAATAAGAAATGATTAAATGAGATGAAATGACGTCATAATGCTAAAAAAAATGTTACTTCTACCTATTTATTATGTGAAAAATTTAATATCCTGCTCTTAACCGGGGATAACATAGCTTGAAATAATGGCATTAAACTCTCGAAAAGGGGTGAAGGAGTGGATTTCGAGTGTTTTTCGAATTCTCTTTGAATTTTGCTAACCCAAACTCATCAAAAATAGAATGTGGATGCCTCTATCCATTCCAGGTCCAACCGCTTCATAAATTCGGGGACAGACAACTTAGACTGTTATTATATAGGGGATTCTGTTTTTTTAAATTATTTGGAGGTTTATAAATAACTTAAAAATTGTCTTCCCGATTTTGCCGACGTCGGAAAGTTGGGTTTAGTTTGGAGTCCTACCGTCTACAGTTTTGCTACACAAGCGCTAATGCGAACAATGTTGGAAAGTAGTGAGAGTCTGCTTCATTTGGGAACACAGTTTGAAAAAATAAAAATAAATACAGTTTCTTACCTCAGGTAAGTTACTGAATTTCAAAGATTGTAAAAAATGATGAATTTATTCTTGTGTAACATACATGTTTTTAAAATTTGGGATCAAAATTATAAGTTATTGTGAAGTACTAAGTAAGTAGTTTTGATTGTTTCCTGATGGAGATTAATGGACAGAGGAGTGTAGCACAAGATAATTACTACCCCCTTACCTGTAGAATACCTGGTTGGCCGTAATTAATTTGCATTTGTTAACACTCTATTTTCTATTACATATCACCAAATATTCCCCTAGTGGTGACTTTTGGAACTAATTTGTTTTTTCGCGGAATCCTTCGTTTTCCGTCTTGTTTAATCTTCCTACAAAATGTGGCGTCATTTTCGCAAATAGATCACGCTATAGAATACTGTGAGCACTGTCAGTTTCATTATGGAAACCCGTTGTATTTGAGAAAAACGTGACAAAAAGGGGAAAAAATCTCTTTAATTTTGTTCGTTATTCTCTTTAACTTTGTTCTTAAACTTTTGAAGAATGTACATTAGAAGTTTAAATTTTTATATCATATTGAAGTAAATCATCTGTGATTCTGTAAACCAAAACTTAAGAGGTATCTCCCACTTAAAAATTGAAAAGCTGCTAAATAATTGAAAGTATATAAAAATATTAGACTTTATCCTATTAGTAAATACTATTTATAAAATACACACAAAAAATCGACCCACTAAGAACGATTGCGATAAAAAAAATTGGTCGTTGTAAGTATTATGCGTAGAAAAACAAACGATTAAAATGTCAGTACAACTCGGATGTTATATTTCAGGGTTATAAATCTAGTTGGCTAATAAGGCGTTGGTTAATCCTTTTGTCTAAAAACACCCGGTAGGGTATTGACTGATAAAGTTTCCGGATGATGTCCTGCGGAATTTCCTGTCAAATTGTATGAACTGGCGGGTTAAATAGTCGAAGTTCTAGAGCGGTTGCAATCGCTTCTCCACAACATTCCAAATAGGCTCTATAGGATAGAGATCAAGAGGCATCGCCAGTAACGGAGACTAATTTTTCTTGGGTTTTTCTAGAGATTTGTCTTGGATTCTTACTACTACTATTCTATGCTAAATGGTTTCACAGTTCGTTCTATAATAAAATGGAAACCATTCAATCGCCGCTTCCGCAATAAATATTTTTCCTAACTTTAAATAGTGTCTTGCTTCAACAAATCAACTGGCCATGACTGCAAACCTCCCCTTCATTACTCCATTTTTTGACATATATACTAATTTCCTTGATGTAATGGGACGAACGATGGCGAATAGTTAGGATGCTGGCCTTCGTACCGGAGTTCATGGATTCGAATCCCACTGTGGCATGGATGTTCGTAGCCGTTCGGAATCGGCTTTAAACTATAGCTCCTGGTCTCATTAGTCCTCATGTTACTCAAAAAAAATAGAAGACCGTAGCACTCCAAACCAAACCAAACCAGAATGTAATAGAAAACAATACCTAGCGTATGTATCCCGCTACACTGAAGTAGACTTTTTAAGCTATGAACAAAATACATGACGCGTTTGAAGATAATTATCATAATTAAGATGATTTAATTAATATTCATTTTGCTATCTGTATTAATACACATACATTTCTAGAAGTTCTTATTTTGTAACGGTCAATCCAGTTATCTACCCCTATATATATATATATATATATATATATATATATATATATATATATATATATATACACATACATACACACACACACACACACACTGTCTACCAATAAGAATTTGGACACATGTGCAAATGACGATATCTGCGGTTCTTGGGTATGTCACGGCCTCTGCCGCTATACATCGTGTAGAAAACATCATCGACATTAGTCGCATGCAAGATGCCGTGCAGTTCGAAGCTCTCTGATTTCGAGAAAGGTATAATTATCGGATATCGCAAATGTGGCCGATCCTTAAGGGACATATTTAGCAATCTGAAGTATCCAAAATAAACCGTGGCGTATGTGATTAAGAAGTAGAAGGTGAGCGTTGATTGTCGGAATGTGCCCCGAGTCGGCAGACCAACAAAACTGGGAGATAGTGACCGACGAGGGCTGTCCAGAGAAACTCGGAAGAACGGCACCCAACCGATGACCCTCATCCACGAGGAGTTTCAACAGGCATCCAGAAGTATTGGTTCAATGAATACCATCCTTAAGGAAGCACATCTGTTTGGTTTTCATGGTCGTGCCGCTGCCCATAAGCCTTTTATCACAAAGTCGAACCGCGCTGTTCAGTTAATGTGGACCACATCGAAATTGGACCGTGTATCAGTAGAAACGAGTTCTTTGGAGCGACGAATCAAGGTTCACCCTTTACCGTTCGGATGGCAGGGTCTGGGTCTGGCGTCTGCCTGAAGAACGTCTCCTGCCAGAATGCATTGTGCCAGCAGTCAAGTTCGGAGGAGGTGGAATTATGGTCTGGAAGTGTTTCTCCTGGTATGGACTGTGACCCTTGGTCCCCATGTATGGTAAGCTTGACGCCGATGCCTACTGCACTATTTTGGATGATAATGTGCTTCCTACGTTGCGGCAGTTTTTCGGGTTGGAACCCTGTTACATTCAGGATGACAATGCAGGTTGTCATGTTTCGAGGTTAACCAAGGTTTGGCATGGTGCCAATGGAGTTCATGGAATGGACTGGCCTGCCCAGAGCCCAGACCTGAACCCTATCGAGACTCTCTGGGACGAGTTAGATCGCCGAATTAAGAGGTGCACTACCCGTCCAAAATCGGTGAAGGAACTTGTATGTCTACTCCAAGCCGAGAGGAAGACAATACCACTAGCTGTAATACAAAGACTTATGGAAAGTATGCCCCTGACGGTCTATGCTGTAATTGCCTCTCTTGGAGGCTCTACCAACTATTGATTTTGATTGAAGTTAGTTTTTATTTTGTATCACAGGTGTCCAAATACTTGTTGGTAGACAGTGTATATCATGTCGAAAAATTTGGACACTGAAAAATCAAGTCCTTACTTGATTTGTGAATTAATCATCACTTCTGAAACAACCAAAACCGATAGTTTTCAAGAAAAGAGATGTCTAAGCTAGACGAAAACAACTCCGATGCATAAGTCTCCTGAGATCGATTGACAGAATTGGGAAAGAGAAAAGCTTGTTAGAAATTTTATTCCTGTGAAAATTAAGCTATCGTGCTCTTTAAGACAAAGTTCTGTGTACATTACTAATGAGAATTAAATATGGGGAGTATAAAAGGGTCACTTATTTGGATATAATTTTTAATACAATACATACATTATGTATGGAATTAAACTTAGGGGGGTCAAATATCTGTTAAAACTAATAAAGATAAAAAAAAACCTCTTTGTACTGGACTGCATGCCCATTATCCAAGAGCGAGTAGGATTTTAATTAAAATTTTTCAGATATCTTCCCAATTTTCCTCCTCCGGATGCATTTCCGGTCCGTTTCATTTCACGACGTTCCTTCGAAGATACGTGGGAAAAAAATTGAAATCATCTCCGTTACAAACGTCAAGGCGGCAAAAAGCAATCGTTTTCCAAAAACAAGTTTCTTTATTAAAAAGAAAAAAATGAGAATGCTTTCTAAATTAAAATATTTTTGCAATTATTTTCTGGAGAATGAAATTTCAAATAAAAAAAGGGAGGGAAAAAATCGAAACTAGGCAACGTTTCCCGAAAATGAGAAACACAGGTTTCTTTCTCAGATTTGGAGGGCCCTTGAAAGGTTTGTTTATTACCAACGGTACCATTTTATAATTTATACAGATTCCCTCAGCGTGTTACTTCCTTTAACTTTTCTCAACCATCAGATTCATCCACTCATCTTGCATCTCATAAACATATATAAGAAAAAGGTTTTGAGGAGTTACTTTATAATGCTTTGTTGGCTTCCCTCACATGTTGGTATTGCTGGGAATGAGTGTGATGAGTCGATTTAGATCAGTTATATAATTGATTCATTCATACAAGAAGTAAAATGCTCGGGATCTAAATCTGACCTCATCACATATTTGTAAAAAGATAGAGGATCATAAAATTATATTCTACGGATATTGTTGTCTTGTACGGTGGTCTCGGGCGGGGTTCTGATCCCAGTCCCAGATTAGAATCCCGTCTCCGTACTTGACATTATATAAGAATGTACCTTTTGAAGTTATTTATGAGTCCCTAAGAAACAGTGCCCGATTAGAAGGGATAAGGTTTTCCACGTTGGCGGTCTCAAGGCGGGTTTTAAGCAGACCAACTAGATTCTTACAACTATCCCGATTGGACGATAAGAAGGAAGAGGGGACAAGGATGAAATTAATAAAATAAGAAAAATCTAAAAGTTAGAAGGTGTTCGATAGTCTAGGCGAGGAGAAAGTCCGACGGAAGGTGTTCGGAAGTCCGACAGAAGAGGTTCGAGTGTCGAGTAGACTAGATAAGTCCGACGAAAGGTGTTCGGAAGTCCGAGGGAAGGTGTTCGGAAGTCCGAGGGAAGGTGTTCGGTAGTCCAGACGAGGAGAGAAGTCCGACGAAACGCTTTCGAGAGTCCAGTCAAGTCCGACGGAAAGTGTTCCTGTATCAAACAGCACGGCCGCACCCTTAAACACTCAGAATGAAGCCCCTGACCAGACCGACGGACGATCTATAGATACCCAATCCTGACCAGCCATAGATACACATCAACCAGCAGTGTTCTGGGCACACTATTTTAACTCCCCAAAGGTACCCCCTTTTATATACCTTTTGAAATTGAGATTAGGTTCTCTCTCTTATATTTACATAAATTACTTAAGTATTGAAAAATTATTGTCAGAACTAATTTAGGTGATGATAAAGCATATTTTATGAAAATTAGAATCCGTTTGTTGTACATACATGTATATATATTATAATAAATTTACTTTTTTTATATTAAGCTAGTTTCGAATGCTGTTAATTTAGCTTTTAGTTTATTTTCATATCTTATGTCTGTTGTTTCTCAGAACCTGTGGTTAAATTTAGTATTAAGATACTTTTACACAACGCAATCAAAATAAAATACCACTATACATTTGATCACAGGTTAATACTCAAATAAAAACAAAGACTACACGACAATGAGCGAGCAGATAAAGCTGCCAGATCCGCTACCAATCTTCTCCACTTCCACTTACCGTACCCTGACATCAAGAATTATGTGGTTAATTTAGCGAGAAAAAAATGGCAATGTATTTGGAACCAACAAATTAACAATAAACTTTATGCAGTGAAACCTGAACTATCACACTGGCCTTCAATACCCTCCAGGAAGCATGACATCATTCTTACTCGCATTCGTATAGGGCATACTCGCTTTACCCATCGTCACTTATTGCTCGGGGAACCTGCCCCTGTTTGCAAACTTTGTAAAATACTCTTGACTGTAAAACACATTCTAACAGAATGTCCAAGTTTTTACCGCCATCGTGTTTATCATTTTAAATCTCATTCTATATCCCTAAGTTCATTGCTTCATGATCCACCTCATTTGAATTTTTTTAATTTCTTAAAAGATATTGGTATGAATATCCTTAAATATATGCATATCATATGCATATATTTAAGGTCATTAACTCATCCCTTTTATTTATACACTGTCATAGCATATTTTTATATTTGCTCTTATCTTCTGACATTCATTTAGTCCCATTGTTTTAACTTGTTTATAGTAATCGTTTAAATCTTAACTATTTCTTTGGCCCAATATGTCCCAAGAGCATTCAGTGCCAGTAAACCCTATAAAACCAAACCAAACCAAACCAGATTTGGAGGGACTTTTTTTATACGATGGGTAAAACGATGATGGCACCTACTGGTTGCTAGTTATAACCCCTTGGAGTTGAGTACCCAAAGGAAGCGCTCTATCGTTTGGCCAAGATGGATGGCTGGAGTTTTATGGTGTACTGTTTTGCTGTAAGCCTGTATGTCCATCGTTTGGCCAGGAAAAGATGATGACTGCGTTCCTTCGGGAAGTTCTGTTTCCTCAAATATCAACTGAAACACCGATTCATGTATATCATGCTTGCATGTTGGGTTCTGGTAACCTCCAAAATTGAAATAGCATTGGGCAAATCTATTTATCTGAAAAATGTCATCGTCTTAATCTAAAACAATGCTTTTCGGAAATTTTAGTAGATTTTATTTAATATTGTTACTTTTGAGAAGCTTCAGCTAAGAATAAAGTTAGAAATGCGGATTTAAGATCTTTTAACACATTGTATGCGGGACACGTACTAGTATGTTTTTTGATGATTGATACTTGAGCCCGGGTCACGCTATGTATGTGTAAAGAGGAAGGATGGGATATATATATATATATATATATATATATATATATATTATAGCTGTCTTTACAGATGTCGATGTCTCTTTCTACATACCTATTACTTCCCTGCACTTATGCTCTTATAAGGGCATAAGTGGCCATTTAATCTTAGAGATAGTTCCAGAAATTTTTAAAATAGTCAGATAACGGGGGGATACAAATTACCAGAATATACTAATTGCGGCTGTTTCCATTCTATTAACACGTTGTGTGATGGTACATTTCGCAGTGGAACTGTACCGGGAGCTGGAGTTTTGCGCGTAAATTTACTTATTCACTTAAATCTCAATAGATCTAAAATTGCTTCATGTTTTAACCAACTTTTCATATTTTATATTGAAATATATAAACAAATATATAAATAGAAATATATAAATAACAACCATAACATTTTTGTAAACAAAAAATATTTTTTGAGTGGATAAATTTATAATAGTACAGTAAATATGAAAAATTAAATAGAAATAGTAGTATATAGTTTTAATGTTTTCCCGTTCTGCGTAAAAACTAGTTTTTATTTGTCTAAATTTTTTAGAATCTATGTAGTGGAGAAGAACATTCGGCTTCGTTTTCCTGTATATACCGTTATTTTTGTACCCACAAACAAACCATGTTGTTACACTAACCCGTACTAGTACGTGTCCCGCGCTCAAGTATCAATCGTCAAAAAACGTACTAGTACGTGTCCTGCATACAATGTGTTAAAATAAAATACTATTTCAGTAGTATATATGATGCCATAATACAATAGGCAGCAGCAAAAAGATACTCTTATAGAGATATCTGTAATCAAATCGCTAGATACAGGTATATAGCAGGAACGCGTAAAGATAGATGATAGACGACTAAAGCCAAATAATCAGAGGTACAGGCAGATACATAAAGTCAGTATATATAGATGTAGTTTAGAATATACATTTATAGATACGGAAAAAGAAAATTCTTTTTCCGAGTAGAGTTTTCGAAATTAAAAAAAATGAAACTATATAACATTCTACGATATCTACGCGGGGAGAAAAAAAAGCTCTAGTTTAGTGAAAGGAGAAAAACAGATCTCTCCAGAGCAGAATTGATTCCTATTGGCATCAGAGAGAGAAAAAAAAATGAAAAGCGGAGTTATTTTTTGCAGCGAAATGAAAGCAATTTCTTTCCGATATTTTTATCCATATTTATTTGCCGGTCTCTTAATGCTCTCGAAATGACCGTCTGAGAAAAAAAAGTCGCTCAAAAGAAAATCGTTTGAAATTTTCGCTTTCTCGCTTCGAAAGAGAGAAAGACAGCTTCCTTTTAACGTGTTCATCCGTAGGTGCGTCTGTTTGCTAACATATTGAATAATATCAAACTAAGTATTAAAATTATGTGTAGGATGTAGTACGAATAATTGATTTTTAAATTCTAAAAGGTATGTATTTGCGTACCTTCTATATAGTAAATCTCTCTCTCTATCTCTATCTATCTCTCTCTATCTATCTATCTATCTATCTATCTATCTATCTATCTATATCTATCTATATCTATCTATATCTATCTATATCTATCTATATATATATATATATCTATATATCTATATATCTCTATATCTCTATATCTCTATATCTCTATATCTCTATATCTCTATCTATCTCTATATCTATCTCTATATCTATATCTATCTCTATCTATCTCTATATCTCTATCTATCTCTATATCTCTATCTATCTCTATATCTCTATCTATCTCTATATCTCTATCTATCTCTATATCTCTATCTATCTCTATATCTCTATCTATCTCTATATCTCTATATCTCTATCTATCTCTATATCTCTATCTCTATCTCTATATCTATCTATCTATCTATCTATCTATCTATCTCTATCTATTATTTATCTCTATCTTTATCTATCTATCTCTTTTTTTCTATCTATCTATATCTCTCTATCTCTATCTATCTCTCTCTATCTCTCTATCTCTCTATCTCTCTATCTCTCTTATCTATCTGTCTATCTCTATCTATCTCTATTTATATCTATATCTATCTCTATTTTATTTCTCTCTCTCTATCTCTATCTATCTATCTCTCTCTATCTATCTCTATCTATCTCTATCTATCTCTATCTATCTCTATCTATCTCTATCTATTCTATCTATCTTATCTATCTCTATCTATCTCTATCTATCTCTATTTTCTATCTATCTCTCTATCTCTCTATTTTATTCTCTATCTCTCTCTCTATCTCTCTATGTTTTTTTTTTTTTTTTCTCAAAAGATATATATAATATTTTATAAATATATAACATATATATATATGAAATTTATTAAAATTATTACACCTAAAATATCTAAAATTCTCCCTTTCCCCTTCTTATTTTTTTCATATGTAATTTCCCAGTTACAAAATCTGAGATTTGAAGGAGTGCTCGCCGACTTAAATTCTTTTTACCAGTTTTCAAAAACTTATCCCCTATATAGTAATAGCCTAAGTTATCTGTCCGTCTCTCGAATAGGAAGGGTTGGATCTGGAATGGTAAGGCATCCATGGGTTCTTGATAAGTTAGGGTTAACAAAATTCAAAGCAAGTTCGAAATAATTTTCCCCCTTTTCGACTGTTTAATGCATTATTTCAAGCCCTATTATCCCCGGTTAAGAGCAGGCGATTAAATCTATCACATAATAAATAGGTAAAAATAACATTTTTTTTCTAGCATTATGACGCCATTCCTCTCATTTAATCATTTCTTTTTATAAAATATTTCTTATTTTAAATTAATTTATTCTTGTTCTTTCTTATTTTAAATTAATTTAATTTAAATACTTCTTATTTTAAATTATATAGATTGCATTATTTTCATACGTTTTTATCATTGAACTTAGATATTAAGTAAATAATTTTCTTTTCTATTTGGCTTAAATAATAGATTAGGTACATATGTGATAATTTTAAATTGAATCATCGATTATTTTTGTTGCAATGAAAATTTTATTTCCGGTATTAACAGCAAATTCTTTTCAAAAAAGTCTAGAATTCTTTTTCAAGGAATAATAAATATCTAACGTTTGAGTTATATATTTTTGAAAATTAAGAAGTTTATGCATTTGATGTTTATACATAACCACGTGGTTTGCAATCGATTCGTCAAATTTCGGACAACATTCATATGTATTGCCAAATAATCACTGTCAATATTAAAACGTCTGCTGTTCACCTGCCTATCACGTAATATGACAAGATAAATTAAAGTTGGCAACTAACATGCGGTCAGTAAAGATAAACAAATTATTAATTTATAAAATTCGAAATGAAAATACTTCGTTACTTCAAGTTGGAATTATCTGGGCTAATACTTCTCTTCCGTCTTATTCAGTCGATGATGTCCAGAAGAAATACACCTCCCCACCCACTCATCAATCGAACTTGTACCTTTCTAACTGGATGCCAATATAAAGTTGAACTCATTTCACTCTTGAAGCAAGGGCAGGTGAATGAGGTTTTTTTCTCTTTAGGAGACAGTATCGTAATCGTTCAGAAATCGGATCTCAAAATATCGATATTTTTCCCGGGCGGATTTGCCAGAGACACTGCCACAGGCTTTTGACCACTGAAACATTTAAACCCTATTAAATATTTCAATGGGAAACTTACACGCTTAAGACCCGGAACGAACATTTTCTACAATTAAAAATAAATATGGTCCATTCTGAATTTACTTTGAAATATGATTACGGAAAATTCCGTCGCGGTCGTAAGAACATAGTAACGTAGTCTTAGTGTTATCTCGCGTTAGTACGTACGTATTCGTTTAACAAATTAAGTGCGGGTACATTTCGCAACGGAATTGTACCGGGAGCAGGCGTTTTGTGGTTAAATTTAGTTATCCAGTTAAATCTCAATAGATCGAAAATTATTTAACGTTTTAACCAACTTTTCATATTTTATATTGAAATATATAAACAAATATATAAATAGAAATATATAAATAACAACCATAAGATTTTTGTAAACAAAAAATATATTTTTAGTGGATAAATTTATAATAGTATCGTAAATATGAAAAATCAAATAGAAATAGTAGTATATAGTTTTAATTTTTTCGAATTATGTTATATATAAACATTTTTACATTATAAAAATGAAAAGAGCAATCATAAAACTAATAATATATAACCTAGTTTTTATTTGTCTAAATTTTTCCAGAATCTAGGTAGTAGACAAGAACGTTCGGCTTCGTTTTTCTGTATATACCGTTATTTTTGTAGCCACAAACAAATCATGTTGTTACATTAACCCGTACTAGAACGTGACCCGCGCTCAAATATCAATCGTCTTAAAACGTATTAGTACGTGTCCCGCGTACAATGTGTTAAGATTCCTTTTACTGTGGAAGAATGTTTCAATTTCTTGTGTTACAGCGAAATATTTTCAACCACGTGATTTTAGTTCAGGCTGACTTGGAAAAGGCCTTGAATCGGTTGAAATTATTTCACTTTCATGAGAAAAGACTGCCTATTCTTCAACGGAAGAAAGAATCTTAGACTTAAATTGCAGTACTCATATGCTGATAAGACGTGGGATAAAGCCTGTAGAAGAGTGTGATGAGGCGATTTAGATCAGTAATATAAATGATTCATTCATACAAGAAGTAAAATGCTCGGGATCTAAATCTGAATTTACATCTTTTGTAAAAGATAGAGGACCATAAAAATATATTCTACGGATATTGTTGTCTTGTACGATAGTCTCGTGCGGGGTTCTGATCTCAGTCCCAGATTAGAATCCCGTCTTCGTACTTGACACTGAATAAGAATGTACCTTTGTGGAGTTATTTATGAGTCCCTAAGGGACAGTGCCCAATTAGAAGGGGTAAGGTTTTCCACGTTGGCGGTATCAAGGCGGGGTTTAAGCAGACCAATTAGATTTTTACAACGATCCCGATTGAACGATAAGAAGGAAGAGGGGACATGGATGAAATTAATAAAATAAGAAAAATCTAAAAAAGAGAAGGTGTTCGGAAGTCCGAAGGATGGTTCGGGAGTCCGACGAGAAGTGTTCGGGAGTCCAGACAAGGAGAGAGTCCGGCAGAAGGTGTTCTGGAGTCCAGTCGAGGAGACAAGTCCGACGAAACGTGTTCCACTATCAAAAATTACGGCCGCACCCCCAAACACTCAGAAGGAAGCCCCTGACCAGACCGACGGAAGATCCATATACCCAATCCTGATCAGCCTCAACCAGCAGTGTTCCGGGCACACCATATTAACTCACAAAGGTACCCCCTTTTACATATGTTTGAAATAGAGATTAGGTCCTCTCTCTTATATTTCCATGTTTACTTAAGTGATGAAAAATTATTGTCAGAACTAATTTTGAGTGGTACCTAATTTTGAAGGTGTTGATAAAGCATATTTTATGAAGATAGAATCAGTTTGTGTGTTCACAGATGTTTATATATAATTATAATAAATTTACTTTTTTCACTTTAAGCTGGTTTCAGATGCTTTTAATTTACCTTTTAGTTTATTTTCATATTTTATGTTTGTAGTTTCTCAGAACCTGTGGTTAAATTTTGTACTAAAATACTTTTACACAACGCAACTGAAATAAATGCCACTATACATTTGATCACAGGTTAATTCCCAAATATAAACGAGGACTACACGATAAAGAGAAGTGGTATGACAGTCTCGGTGCGACTTCTCACAGGTTCATCAAACTTTTCGGACCAAACGAATGTCTGGAAAGTTCTCTTGCATTCTTTGTGTCCAGTACGAATCGTTTGCCACCTAACATTATTGCTTTTAAGAAGCAAATAAATCGAGCTTATTTTTCTCGTTGCCTTCCCTTTTTATGCATCTGTGTACATTAAGAGACGCAAAGAAGAAATGCAAATGCGGAGGATCCGAAATCTCATTAAATGCGGAGTTCCATTGGTTACGGAAGTTAGAGAGTAAAATGGAGCAGCCAATCTCCCCTCCCCCGACTAATGAATAAAGAATGTCTTTGCCGGGACGACTATGCAAATGGAGTTCTTTTTAAATGGTAAATAATTCGTGTTACAGCTCTCCTGAGCTCGGCTTCGGGGGTTTGCCAACGATCTGTTCTCCAAAACGGAATTTTTCCTCCCATTTATAAAATTCATTAGTTGCTCCTGCTTTTTTTTTCTTTCGAATTATTCATGGTAGTGAACTAGAAATTAAAAAAATATATATAACGTAGATGATAAAAATATAGACTTCGACAGTACTCGATTGTTTCACACTCTACCGTGTTGACCCTTCACTTCAAAAAATTTATTCCTTTTCAAAAGTAGAACTATGGACAATGACGACAAACTCATTGAGTTTTCTGCAAAAAATATTAGATAAAATGAGTTAAATAAAATGACAAATGCAAGTTTCGTCCCATCGGACCATAATGCTACTAAAGTTCAGCTTCTACTTCAGATTTTTTGATTCTATTAAAATTATTTAGTTTTTAAAACTCTTGAAAATTTAATATTGTTATCAGCATATTAACGCAGTAGGGACGAAATTGCAAGATAATATATTAATTTATTAATTATTGTTTCAAAATTGCTATAGCAATTTTAAAATAATTGATTATTACTAACTATTAAGAATTACTAGACAATTAACATCAATGTTTATAATCAATAATATGATTAAATGTTGACAATTAAAAAGGATTAATTTTTATTAATTTAGTAATATAGATTAATAGTAACAATTAATAATATCAGTTAATATACATTATTACAAACAAAATGTTTATATTATAAACAATAAATTATTACAAACAATAATTAAAACCCTCTATATCATTCGAAAAATATTCAATTAGGACTTGCAAAATTTTTTTCTTCTTTTTTTAAACAGGTTCATTGGTAAAAAAAATTGTTTTCTGCAAACAAAATTTTGTTTGTTGTAAAATTTTGTACATCATTTACAAACATTTTATATTTTAAAAAGAAATTATCTTTGCGTAAAGTATTTACACTATTTTTATGAGAAATCCACATCTGGCGTCTATACTTTAAGAAAAAATAACAAATAAGTGCTAAAGCTATAATTCAATTTCACTATGAATGAAATTATATTGCGTATGGCTATTTTTAAAAGAATTTTAGGAGTCAGCTGTGTTATTAAAAAGGTGAATTATAATGGCAGAAACTGTGTCCACTTTGGAGTATGTTGCAAAAACAATCTCGGATTCATTTGACATATAAAAGGGTTATGTTTATAGGTTACCTTCAAGAACTTGGAATAAAATAATATTTTCCATGAACAACTAAGAGAAAAACATACTTGTTTAAACACCCAACTTGTTTGCTGTTAAAACAGTCTGTAACAATTCTTTCGTGTACAGAATGAATCTACCATCGTCTCAAAAATTTTATTGCAATAGTGATTAGGTATGCTCGCCAACGAATGAATTAACTTTATTGAATGATTGATAAAGTCTGGTGCCTCAATCCTAGAATTCTTCATACTTTCTATGACGGTACAAGGCTGGGGGCTATCTTGGAATAAATGATTAGAAGATGAAATGTAGGTAATGCTAGGGGAAGTATAAATGCAGGCGAAAAAGGAGCGTTGTGTGTAACAAAGTGATTCCCTGTATAAAAGCCGTGTCAGGCTTCATCGTAGTGTAATTCTTGTTCGCTGGTACAATCTCTTGATATTAGCATTAGATGATTAAGTCCCCAGAGGTTGCACTGTGTTATTATTAGCTTTAGTTATGTCATGGGTGAAACAAAGATACAAACTACGATATTTTAAAGGATTAAATATGAACTATAAGCTTAGTACGGAGAAGGCACTCTTATAAAATAAAGAGTTGAAACATTTTACAGTTAGATATGGGTTTCAATTATTCGCGAAAAACAGAAATCTTTTATATTGAGAAGAAATTTTACTTAACACTATTTGCATTGGACATTTCGGTGTAACCTTTATAGAATAATCGACTGGTAAGACTTTTCCACTCTTTGTTTAGTCAGTGAAATGAGAAAAGATTTCAAATTTCAAATATACCCAACTTGTTTACCGATTAAAGCAGTCTGTAACAATTTTTTCGTGTACAGAATAAACGGACTACACGTCTCAAAAATTTTATTACAATAATGGTTAGATATGCCCGCAAATAAATGAATTAACTTTATCGTGTGATTGGTAAAGTCTGGCGCCTCAATTCTAGAATTCTTCATACTTTCTATGACGGTTCGAGACTGGTGGCTATCTTTGAATAAATGATTTGAAGATAAAACATAAGCAATGTTGGTGGGTTATAAATGCAGGAGAAAAAGCATTGTGTGTCACAAAGAGATTCCCTGTATAA
>CM063510.1:149874288-149879288 GCA_032207245.1 Pardosa pseudoannulata
TTAATAAAATATCGTTAAGTCGTCACTCGGATAACTCATCACTTCGTTTAGGTCGCCATTTGCCTTTGATCCTGATAAGGTCTTATACACATTAAAGTTAAAATAACCCACCTTTACCCGTCCCCAAAATTAATTCAACTCCGGAAAACTCGTCAGCGCCAATTTATGTCTGATAGTTCCTTGACACGTACAGGCTGACCACTTGGCAAACAACCAAGGCCCTTGGCATGGGGAGGGATTTGAGGGACTTCCCCCCCTCCGTAATTTTGAAAGACCATTTTGTAGATAGACAATGTCCCACGTTTGTGTGTGTATGTGCTATCTGTCTAGCTGTTCATGAACATGGACAGTTATTTTTTTGAAAAAACCGCTGAGGCCATTAGTCTTGCTGGGCAGCTGGCGGGAAATACAGCACTGTATTCCGGAAATACAGTGCTTTCTCTTTCATCAATTGAAGTATCGTTCACAAATAAAGATGTCTTTCTTCCTTGGTCCCCCTCTGAAAATAATTTCTGGCTACGGCCCTGCAAACTACTGTTGCCCAAGGGTTTCCAATTTTTGATCTCCTCGCAATGTTAATCAGGTCTAATTTGTGCCTGATTGTACCTTAACACAGACATATTGATCTTTTTAGCTTGCCCTTTTTTAGGGGGATTACCTCTTTTATTGCTTTCTCCTGAGTAGCTTCCCTTCTCAAATTTTTCATAAGAATTCTTCTTTCAGATTTCGGGGAGATAAGGAAGTGGTTCGAAGCACCCGTGTCATATATCCTATTTCACGTATCCTTTTGTGTTCTAGATTTTAAAAGTAAGGACATTTCTTCCTGATTTGAATAATTTTATTGGTGTAGGACTGAATGTTTTGCACCAGCTTTCATTCTTGATCTGGAATTTTTAAGAAAAGGCCCTCGCATAATCAATCTTCTTACGGCAATACTCTGCCATAGTGATCCTCTTCTGTCTCGAGACAAACCCAGAATATTTTTTCGGCTATGCACACTGTCTCTAAAAGATTCTACAACGTTCATTCCTTCTGAAGCACACTCCCGAAAAGTATGGTATTCTTCATGCCATTTCGAAAATACTGTGTAAAATAGGTGCATGGAGTTGGTGTGTCAAGAAGATACCCATCCATCTGGTCATCCGGCGCCCCAAATCTTCCCAAGTTTGGAATTTTTACCGTCTCGGCAACCCAATCAACCAAAGTACCCCAAATGGAATTTAGTTTCGGTGATAGAGCCACCCCCGTGTCAGATTTTCACCCAAATCTCGTAGCGGTTTTTCTTTCTTTGACACTCCGAATACATTCAGGAAATAAACTTTTCCTTTTTCGGACTTTGATTTGTGGGAAACATCGATATTTATCTAAATCTTGAGGTTGGATTTTTTTTACGATGATTTCTATGTAAGAGAAAGTGAAAATGCAAGGGAATTTAGAATTCGAAAAAGGAAATTGAATCTTTTTCTTTTGGGCGAATAATTTCTGAGAGATTCTCTACCTTTCTTTTGTGCAATGTAGATAAGTGAACAATCGACCCTAAAATGTTTCTCCCGACACAGTACGAAGAATGAAATGAAATGGGAAAGATCGGAACCCGATCTGCAACCTGTTATCGGCCTAAAAATATTTCACGCCTTTGGAGCAGAAGTCATTAAATAAAAAGAAAAACACCCATGCTTTGATCAGTTCTTAACACTCTTTTATCTAATCTTGTATAAACCTGTCGGCAAATATTCCCATCCACTTAACCGCGCGGGAAGAAGGAAACTTATCTTCGGAATTGGCTGCAATTCAGATCAATTTCAGAGACACTTTTTTTTTAGTAAAAGGAAAAAAAGCCTGAGCTGCTTTCGAAAGATGGCAAATTTGACGGCAGTTTTGTTCACGAAACTCTGAAGTATTTGTATTCGGTTTGCGAAATTCGACAGAAAAATCGCGAATCGTCGATTTCTATTTTATAACACAAACAATTTCGTTTCTTCACTGATTAGGAAGATGTAACACCGTTGTTTCGAATTTTTAAAGGGGGTCACAAAACAAAGGGAAAATGAACAGAAATGAAGATTTTCAGCAATTTTTTAAATATTTAACGCTTTGTAACGCCATGTTCCAGAAGTGCAACATACACGTACTGTAATCAAACTTCGATACATTATTTTCAAAAGAAAAGGAAGCCGAACGATGTCCGAATGGTTAGAGTGCTGTCCTTCGGTACAGGAGATCGTGGGTTCGAATCCCAGTATGGCATGGATGTTCGTAACCATTCGGAATCGGATTTAAGCAGTAGGTCCCGGTCTCATTAGCCCTCCTATTGCAAAAAAGTAGACTATAGCACTCCAAACCAAACCAAACCAAAGAAAAGGAAATCGAAAACGATGAAAGCGGTCAAACAATGGATGCAGGAAAGGGTAAAAAATTGAATGTTAAAGAAATTCGGTGAAATGGGTGACATGAATAAATTAAATGTTTATAACACTTAGAAGAATTTAGAATTTTATAACATGAAACTTACATTTATAATCATCTTGGCATATATCCAAAGGCTTAAAATGTGTAAATATGAAAAGTTTTATAAATCTAAATTGTGACTTAGAGGTAAAAAGATATTTTTAATATCCATCTTACAACAATAGAAAAAAAATTATTCGATTATAGCTGATGGCGTTTAATTTTTTTTTTCAAAACAAAATTTTCCTACTTTATGAATATTTGAAGCATGGTTCATAATTCTGTTTCATCCTTTGGAACTTTGTTATTCACTCATTTCATCTCATTATCTTTCAATTTTCTTCTCCCCCCCCCTCTGACTGAAAGAGAGCGAGAGAGGCTCTCTATCTTTCTTTCTCTATCATTTTCTTACTCTCTTTTTGTCTCCTTTACTCACTCTCTTTCTCTTTTACTCTCTCTTTTTCTCTTTCCCCCCTCTCTCTCTTTATATATATATATATATATATATATATATATATATATGTATATATATATATATATATGTATGTGTATGTATGTATGTATGTATATGTATGTATGTATGTATGTGTGTATATGTGTGTATATGTGTGTATATGTATGTGTGTATATATGTGTATGTATATGTGTATGTATATATGTATGTGTATATATCTATTTATCTATATATCTATATATATATATATCTATATATATCTATATATCTATCTATATATATATATATATATATATATATATATATGTATCCATCCATCCATCCCATTATAAAGGGAAGAATGTCCATCTTGATTCCGATGCAGTCGTGCTAGAATCATAGTTTAGTAGAGAAACACAAAGAAATTTTAGGATTAAAAAAAAACAAAGTTTATTGAGTAGTACCCCCACGGACTTTTTACAGCAAAACACGTAATCTCGGTTATATAATTGCATGGGCCAACCAATTAGGAGTTTTAATTGCCATTCACGAGAAGATACCGGTGACGTAGTTTAAACGTTAGGAGTTATTTTAAAGAATTTATGCAACAGGAAGCTTTGTGGTTCGAAGTTTTTTCTATTAACACTAAGCAAAAATCTCTTAGTCTTTTATAAGGCCGTGGTTAAGTATACTTTCCACCAATTTCATTAATTTTTAAGTGTCAGTGGGAAGCTATTTTCCCATTTATTACTAAATATACTTCCCATAAAAAATGTTCTTTAAAATCAAATTTATTTTAGATAACAAGCTGAATGAGTTCCTTTTTATAAATTAATCTCACTCCCAAAAATATTTTGACATAAAATTATTAGAAAAAATGGTCATTAAAACAGTTGACATGTAATTTTCCTTCTTGGAATTAACAAAATACGAAAAACGCCAACCGCCTAGGCACAAGTTTCTGTATTATTGGACAGTCCTATTGCATCATCGAAGAAATTCGTTGCATTAGGTAACGATAATGTGTATACAGCCCCAATTATGGCAGAAAAAGACGTTTTGGAGTTTGGAGTCAAAGCTTAAAAAATTCATTGATGCAGATTCCGACCACGAAAAAGAAATGAATAATGTAACTCCCGTTCCCACGTCATCCGAAATGGGGAATATCATGAAAAGTATGCGCAATTATTTAGACGCCCATTGCAATGATTAAATGAATAACAAAATGGACTACATAGAACAATTTGGTGACAATTTGATGCTAAAAAAGACGATGCAGAGAAAAATATCATACTCAATAGATGTTTTTTTTAAACTTAAGAACCTAATTTTCTACACAGTTTTAATGAATGTTTTTCGTTCATTGATATTTTTTAAAATACATATATATGCATAAATACATACATGTCAAATTTAAAAACGGGGGTTAAGAACGAATCGAGTTATAATTAATAATAAATTCATTAATGATAACGTAATAGGAGAAAGACACATCCTAGAGCGGAACTATACAGAGTAAAGAAGAGGACGCGGAAGTAGACAATAGGAATTTTGTTTAGGTAGCAACGCCAAAAAAAACACACTTTTAGGTGGGAAGTTGGACTGGTAACGTCCTCCACGCTTGTTGCTCCAAAATGTGAACAAAGGATATCTTAATAGCATAGCCATGGACAGAAGGATTATAGAAGGAAGAAGTTTTTATATACTAAATAAAATGTGTCTTCCATGTCATAATCACTCGGACGTGTCTCATATATATGACATATATATATATATATATATATACGTATATATATATATATATATATATATATATATATATATATATATATATATATATATATATATATACACGTATATATATATACGTATATATATATACGTGTGTATATTGCCGCATAAAGAAGCTGTGCCAACGAGCTAAGTGGCCGATACGTATAAGTATATATATATATATATATATATATATATATATATATATATATATATATATATAGACGTATATATATTATATATATATATATATGTTATATATATATATATATATATATCTATATAATATAAATATATATATATATATAATATATATATATATATATATATATAAATATTATATATA
>CM063510.1:149884288-149914288 GCA_032207245.1 Pardosa pseudoannulata
TTTTTGCTACGTATTCCTTATGATATAGTCTTTCACTATTCACTAAAATCGAAAATTCGAATTTTCGGTCGGTTTTAGCCAGTTTGAAAGTCCACCATTGCCTTAAACAGTACGCCCCCAGTCTCGTGTAACAAATTAGCAGACTGTATAGTTCCAAACCAATCAGAAGAACAGTGACGTTTATATGTGTAGTATCCATTTAGTACATTTTATGCAACTCCATTCGTGGAATTCGTGGGTTCGAATCCCACTGAGGCATGGATATTCGTAGCCGTTCGGAATCGGATTTAAACTGTAGGTCCTGGTCTCATTAGCCCTCGCGTTGCGAAAAGTAGACTTTAGCACTCCAAACAAAACCAAACTATACAACTCCACACGGTTTGTTGCTCAATTTTATACAAACATTCTTTAATACCACACTTCATTCGTTGCCAGTTTTAAAATATATTCTCATTGTGTCACGTGATATGAGTACACTTTAATAGATACACAGTATAACGCATATTAACGTTGCCGGTTGACGACGAAGGGCATCATGTGAATGCTATTGTTGTATTTTATCATGTGTAGAAAATAAATTACTTGATTCGTAACTTACCAGCTAGTAATTAACCTAAACGTAAAACTATTTACAATAGATTTTGAATTTTTTTATTTATTAAAATTTTTTTATGTATCTATTAAATGACTACCATTTTTTTCTTTCTACTTCCATATTTATCTTCTTATTCATCAACTTTCTTACTGCATTTTAGTATCATTAGATAAGTTTTAATGGAGAATCATCCATTATTTTTTTTTCCATACGTTTTATCAGTAAACTTAGATATTACGTAAATGATTTTCTTTTATATTTGGCTTAAATAATAGATTAGGCACATAGATGATAATTTTAAATTTAATCAGCGATTATTTTTTGTTGCAATGAAAATTTTATCACGGGTATATGCAACAAATTCTTTTCATAAAAGTCAAGGAGTTTATGTCATGGGATAATAAATATCTAGCCTTTAAGTAATATATCTTTGAAAATTAAGGTTTGTTTGTTTGAGTGTTTTTTATACATAACCACACGGTTTGCAATCGATTTTCTAAATTTCGGACGTCATTCATATATATCACCAAATAATCCCTGTCAATATTAAAACCTCTGCAGTCCATCCTATCACGTAATATGACAAGATAAATTAAAGTTGGCAACTAACATGTGGTCAGTAAAGATAAACAAATTATTCAGCGTGTACCAGATAACTCTCAGCCAAAAAACAAACCATTTTTTACCTGCCTCATAGGGTACTTTGCAAATCTAGAAAATTAAAAATTTCATATGATGGGCTATATGCTAGTGTTAAAAGAATTTTTAAAAACGCTGTGACTAGTAAAATGTATAATAGGTAAAAAGAGTAATAAACATACAAATTTAGAATGTGAAAGAACATACATCTATATATGTATATTCATTTTTAGGCTCCCCAACAATAGGAAAATTATACGACAAAAATAATCATAGAAAAAAGAAAATTAATTTTTACTGTATTTTAGTAGTTAATTTTTGCAGTTTGTACTTTCTAGTACCAACATTTATTTTTGACTCTATGATAGAAAATAAAACATTAAATTATGAATAAAACAAATGAAATGCTTACCTGCTAAGTATAGAAGTCTCTAAAAAATAATGGTACCAAATAACTGGTAATAAACCACTAAATTTTCTCAATTGAACAACACGTGTATCAATTCTACCACAAAATGACCTTCGAATGCAGTACGCCGATTATAAAATCCCTACAATGAGAATCAAAATGATTCCTGATTGGTGCTGTCATTTATTTTCTGCTGTAGGAACTGCATCTTTCATGTCCCGTCAGGATAAACGGCTTTATTAGGAATATATAGGTGTATGATTGAAGGAAGCGGTACTTGTAAGTACCGTCAGTATAAAAAGGGTTAAAATTAGATTAAAAGGAGAATTTTAGATATTTTAGGTGTAATAATTTTGATATGTTATCTCTCTCTCCCTCCCTCTCCCTCTCTTTGAACGATGGCCGAATGGTAGAGCGCTGCTCTTCGGAACCGGAGTTCGCGGGTTCGAATCCCGCTGCTGGCATGGATGTTGTAGCCGTTCGGAATCGGCTTTAAACTGTAGGTCCCGGTCTCATTAGCTCTCGTGTGCAAAACAGTAGACCGTAGCGCTCCAAACCAAACCAAACCAAACCTTCCCTCTCTCTCTCTGTATATATTATATATATTTTATATAGATCTTAATTTCTTCTCTTTATATTAACCATATTTCCCAGCCATCCAATTTAAACGGGGATGTTTTCAGTCCTTCAGCATAACCCCGAAATTCTTTCTATGATTCCCAAAACAGAAAATGATATGGCTTGCATTTTAATTAGGAAGTTATAACTTTCCCATGAAAATTTGTAACGATCAGCAGTAATGCTCCTCTGAGACGCCACACTTTACAGATGGCTCCAGTCAAAGGTTACTTTCTATAAGGAAATAACACGTGCTTCAGCATTTTTCCCACACACGGGTTTTAGCCGTCTCTCGCAGAAGGTTGGCATTACAATTACTTAGAGAGAGAGTGTTCTGACACCGTCAGGTTCAGACGTCTCTGGATTCTGTGCTATTTTTTATCGGATGAAATAAAAGTTAAGTTCGGCCACGACGAATGATGTGCTTCTTTCTAACGGACGGTTAGCGGGACACTTGGAAGCCTAGCATGCCCGGGCTGAGGAAAATAATAGGGGCTATTTCAAAAGAAGTTTTAAGTGTAAAGTTCGGGGCCAGTGAGACCCCTGGACGATTATATATATATATATATATATATATATATATATATATGTAGATATAGATATAGATATATAGATATATATATATATATATTATATATATATATATATAGATATATATATATATATATATATATATATATATATATATATATATATATATATATATATATATATATAATATATATATATATATATATATATATATATATATATATATATATATATATATATATATATATATATATATATATAATGTGTATAAATATATATTACTATATATATATAATATATATATATATATATATATATATATATATATATATATATATATATATATATATATATATATATATATATCTATATATATATATATATATATATATATATATATATATATATATAATATATATATATATATATATATATATATATATATAGATATATATATATATAGATATATACATATATATATATATAGATATATATATATAGATATATATAGATATATATATATATATATATATATATATATATATGTAGATATAGATATAGATATATAGATATATATATTATATATATATATATATAGATAGATAGATAGATATAGAGAGATATTATTCCTAAATATACAAACATTCTTTGATATAACCTACATTCGTTGCTAATTTAAAAATATATTTCCATCTTGTCACGTGATATGAGCACACTGTAATGGATATACAGGATGACGCATATTCATGTTGCCGATTGACGACGGAGGGTAGCATGTGAATGCTATTGTTGTATTTTATCACATGTAGAAAATAAGTTACTTGATTCTTAACTTAGCAATTAGTAACTAACCTAAACGTAAAACTATTTACATTGGATTTTGAAATTGTTTATGTATTAACCCTTTATATCCTGAATCAATTTAATATCAAATTTCTTACTGCATTTTAGCATCATTAGATAAGTTTTAATTGAGAATAATCATAGAAAAAAGAAAATTAATTTTTACTGTAGTTTAGTAGTTAATTTTGCAGTTTGTACTTTCTAGTACAAATATATATTTTTGACTCTGATAGAAAATAAAACTCAAATTATGAATAAAATAAATGAAATGCTTACCTGCAAAGTATAGAAGTCTCTAAAAAATAATAGTACCAAATAACTGGTAATAAACAACTAAATTTACTCAATTGAACAATACGTGCATCAACTGTACCACAAAATGTCCTTCGAATGCAGCATGCCAATTATAAAATCCCTACCATGCGAATAAAAAGGATTTCTGATTGGTGCTGTTTTTTCTTTCCTGATGTAGGAACTGCATCGTTCATGTTCTCGAGTACTGTCAGGATAAACGGCTTTATTAGGAATATATAGGTGTTTGATTGAAGCGGTACTTGTCAGTACCGTCGGGATAAAAAAGGTTAAAATTAGATTGAAAGGCGAATTTTAGATATTTTAGGTGTAATAATTTTGATATGTTATCTCTCTCTCTCTCTCTCTCTCTCTCTCTCTCTATATATATATATATATATATATATATATATATATATATACATATATATATATATATAAATGTATATATATATAATGTATATATGTATATATATATATATATATATATATATATATATATATGTAGATATAAATTCCTAAATATACAAACATTCTTTGATATAACGTACATTCGTTGCTAATTTTAAAATATATTCCCATCATGTCACGTGATATGAGCCCACTGTAATGGATATACAGGATAACGCATAATAACGTTGCCGATTGACGACGGAGGGCAGCATATGAATTCTATTATTGCATTTTATCATGTGTAGAAAATAAATTACTTGATTCTTAACTTAGCAATTAGTAACTAACCTAAACGTAAAACTATTTACAATGGATTTTGAAATTTTTTTATGTATTAAGAAATGTAATTTTGCATTAGCAAAAAAATAATCGTATTTAAAACCGTAGTAAAACTGTTTAATAAAATGTTTAAATGAAAGTTTTTCATAACTATCGACCAGTTTTGCACCCTTAATCTGGCACCGGTTTAGAATTTTCGGCCGTTTACAAGTTTACGGGGCCCCCAGTTCAGTGGGAACGCCAAGCATGGGAGATATCGCCAAAATCTAGAGCCCTATTTTCTGGCAAACCTTGCTCTTCTTTTTTCGGACTCTTATAAGCATAAGTACCTAAATATAACTAACTAATGTTTATATTTTGCTTAATTTGCACATAATCCGAAACTTCCGCACTGTTTGATTCAATAAACAGTACAAAAGCGCCTTTAAATACATTAAAAAATCAAATTTAAATTTGTATTCATCTTAACAAAATTTTAAACCTTTTTTTGTTCAAAATATGCTTTGAAATTGATTATAAACTTAATACACAAATTGTAAACATTACGTGGCGACAATTTGGCGATCACTTGTACAATAATAGAGCCAAAAACATGGCGGCGGGGCCCCCGGAACTTGGAATTTACCGAATCTTTTTGCTGCTCAGAGCTGGTCTGATTATACAGTTTTATTTCGCAAAAATCATGAAGGAAATTAAATGGGAGCATAAAATGTAAAAAAACTTTACTTTTCCGTTAGCCGTGAAGACAGATAACTCGTTAAATTTTATTACCAAATAACACTTTCTTCCCTAATTTATTTCAAATCCAAAATGGCCAGGAAAATCGGTTTCAAAAGATAACTTGCGTCATTTATTTCGTAAACCCAGACCGAAGGTGAAGTGTATAATATAACTATATATTTGAAAGGAGAAAAATTTCTAATAAGTTTTTCGTACGGTCTCTCCTGCAAAAAAGCAAAAATGGTTCTTGGAATTTCTTTTTCGTCCAACTTCAATATTTGTCCCGTCGTCCGTCCGGGTGTCTTTGACAGGCCGGATATTCGATCGGTGCCCCCGGGTATCGACTTCCGATGCTTCACATCGCGAGAGGTCGCCTCCTTTCACTTGTTGGGAGCACCAAAATGGCGTCGAGAGAGGCGGTTTAGCCAACACGATTTCTCGTAGGATATTGGAACAGCAGCAACAAAAAAAGGCCGCTTTATTTTTCTCGCCGAAATGAATTCGTGAGATTGAACTTCCGAACGAATTGTAATTCTCGTCGGGTCGATAGAGTATAAAGTTTTAGTATGGTAAAAATTTGTCTGCAGGGGAAGGCAAGTTTTCTTAAAATTTATTCATTGTCTGTCGTACATACGTAGGTCAGTTAGTAAATTGAAGTGACCCCTCCTCTCACCTGCTCAAAAAGTTCTTCGGCAATAATTGCTTGCCAAAATTCGAATTTCATCTCCACCTGGGAAATTCTGCATTCATGGTATATGTAAATGCTCCCTCACCGTACACATACACTATACATATGACATGAATGAGTGGTTAAGGCATGGAAGACATATTTGATTTCAATATAAAACTTCTTTATTGTAATCCTTCTGTCCATGGCTATGCCATTTAGATATCCTTTGTTCTCAAATTTTACCACGACAAGCGTGGAGGATGTTATCAGACCGAGTTAACGCTCAGAACTGTCTGTTTTGGCTTTGCTACCTAAGCAAAATTTCTATGTCTACCTCCGCGTCAGCTTTTTTTATTGTGTATAGTTCCGCTCGAGAGTGTGTCTTTCTCCTATTACGTTATCGATAATGAGCTCTAACTATTTTTAATTATAACTCGCTTAACTATTAACTCCCGTTTATAAACCTGACATTATATACTTCCAGATGTGAAAGAGAGGTACGGAATGCGGAGAATAATCTCTTCCGAGCAAAAAATCTCTCAAGGAAAGGTGTTACTCTATGGGGCTATTACTAATGGATATTACTAATGCCTTGACCATGAATTTCAAAAGAAATCCTCAGAACGTGTACATATGCATATTCACACACACGCATGTGGGTGTGAATATACATATTCGTGTATGTATGTGTGAGCGGATACATTTGTAAATATGTGTATATATTTATGTGCATACATGTTTGTGTATATATGTGCATGCGTATATGTGTATATATGTGTATATATATATGTGTGTGTACATACATACATATATATATATATATATATATATATATATATATATATATATATATATATATATATATATATATATATATATATGGAAAGCAATTTTCAATGTTCGTGGCGAAGATATGCGTGAAGGTGTTGACCGTTCCATTTCCACCCTCCAAATTCCCAACTTATCTGTTTGCAAGCTCATCAAATCGCTGAGAAATGCTTCCGCCTGACCGGATTATCCTAAAAGCTTACGCGATATATATATATATATATATATATATATACATATACATATATATATATATATATATATATATATATATATATATTGTAATGATTCCCAGCCCTATCGCTGCACAGCGATTGGGAATATGTCAAAGGAATCCGATTGTCAATATATATATATATATATATATATATATATATATATATATATATATATATATATATATATATATATATATATGCATAGTGTAAAGGACAGTTACAAATGATGTGATATAATCCAAATTCATCACGGCGCAGTATTCAGACTTAGCGTCTAGAAAAATGTCTATGCCCGGGTTCTTCACAGAAGTTTGAAAACTTTGTGATAAGACCGCTCGATGCCGACAACAGAGGAAGAAACGCGTCGTGTGTCAGACATTCTCTCTCCATTACCGAGCCAGTGAGAGAAGATTTGTCAGCTACCGCCCTTTTGGTCGGGTTCGGCAATTTCTTTTAGAATGGGTGGTTTCTGGACAGCCCCTGGAACAAAGGTTATAAAGTGGTTTGAGGTGGTTCAGAGGTGTCTTTTGAGATTGTTTTCGTGAGAGGTTTTTTCTTTTTCTCTCGCAGTTTTATGCTCGAAGTGACTGGATGAAATATCCTTGGGCAGACGGCGAAACGTGAAAGAACAGGAGTAAACTGTTCCATACTTTGCAATCTAGCTTTGTGCTCTGCATTATTGAATGACGACTTCGTTGTGAACCCTCCTTCTGTAACTCTCATATGTGGAGAAAACGCATGTGGATCATTTTCGAATGTACATAGTATGTAGATAGAACTGTAAATATTAGATCATTTTATGTTGGGTGACACTAGTTGTGTTTCAAGTCATGTATTTAGCTTACAAGTCTTTATAATATATGCGTATATGTGTGTGTGTTTGTGTTTATATACACCTATGTATGTGTGAGTGTGTTCAGTGCTGCACTTGACGGCAGAGGGCCACCCCCCCAGTTACCCTGAAACTCGAAATTTCTCGCTCTCTATCCCTCCCTATCTCTATCTCCCTTTCTATCACTCCCTCTCTATCACTCCCTCTCTATCTCATTCTCTATCCATCTCTCTCTATCCATCTCTCTCTATCCATCTCTCTCTATCCCTCTCTCTCTATCCCTCTCTCTCGATCTCTATCCTTCTCTCTATCTCTCTCTATCTCTCTAGCTCTATCTCATTCTATCTCATTCTATCTCATTCTATCTCACTCTATCTCACTCTATCTCACTCTATCTCACTCTCTATCTCACTCTCTATCTCTCTCTCTATCTCTCTCTCTATCTCTCTCTCTCTCTATCTCTCTCTCTATCTCTCTCTCTATCTCTCTCTATCTCTCTCTCTATCTCTCTCTCTATCTCTCTCTCTATCTCTCTCTATCTCTCTCTCTATCTCTCTCTCTATCTCTCTCTATCTCTCTCTCTATCTCTCTCTCTATCTCTCTCTCTATCTCTCTCTCTATCTCTCTCTCTATCTCTCTCTCTATCTCTCTCTATCTCTCTCTATCTCTCTCTATCTCTCTCTATCTCTCTCTATCTCTCTCTACCTCTCTCTATCTCTCTAGCTCTATCTCACTCTATCTCATTCCATCTCATTCTATCTCTCTCTATCTCTCTCTACCTCTCTCTCTATTTCTCTATCTATCTATCTCTCTTTATCCCTCTCTCTCTCTCACTCAATATCTCTACCTCTGTATCTCTCTCTGTATATATCTCTCTCTCTATATATATATATATCTCCCTCCCTCTATCTATCTCTAAAATCTCTCTCTCTCTATCTCTCTCTCTCATTCACATTTTGTGACACTATTCCTTATAGGGCCGTCTTTAGGGTATTATACAAAATACCTACATTGGTTTCTAGATTTAGTTTATATTTTTTGACACACACACACATAAATATATATACATTCTCTCATCGAGATGGTGTGATTCGTGACGATCGGGCGATCCGGAAGTGAAGTCGGATCCGGTCGCCTTGAAATGGACTTCCAAGGAATTGTTTGTCACTTAGGATCTTCCTTATCACTTCACCTCTATTTCCCTCTTTCTAAAAACTGTGGTTATGATTAACAGATACTAAAGCCACTTGGTTTGGGTTGCTCTACGCAATGTTGAACATAAAATTAGTAATCTAGAAATCAGTTATATAAAATTATTAAAAAGGTAATATTTTAGCAAGTGTGTGGAATTGTGAGGATCGTATCTTCATACAAAAAAAAAGCATGAACTATAAATATATTATGTACAAGAAGTTGTTTTGAAACCCATACTTGAAATCTACAAAAACGAGTGCCTGTGACTCTCGAACTCAGTTCGGGCAAAGCAAATGCACCCATTTTGGAATGCCTGAGCTGAGTTCGGGGAAGAGAAAAAATGGTATTTCAATTCCGTAAACCCCAAAATCGGTTCGTCCAGTGCATAGTATTCAGTTTTCTATTTTCCCAATAGAGATACTTTCTGGCGAGGCACTTTTGCGGCATTGGTCGCTATTTCTCGGATACTGTAAAGAATTTAGGAAATTCAAAGGAATCTGAGGGACGTGGAATTCTTGACAGTTGATAGAGATAATAATATTGCTGTATTAGTTTATTATAGTTATCCAGAAAATTATGTCACTGGATTTATTTTACTGTCATTGTTTCTTTAATAAAACCAATATGTGTTGGTGTCAACAGGGACTGTTGATCACATTATTTATAAATGTGACTTGGTGATGGATATTAGAAAATTTTTTTTCCTGTTAATTATCAAAATGTTAGTATTAATAATTTATGTAATTCTCCTAAGGCTAGAACTGGTTTGTGTTCAATTATGGAATATTTTGTGAATCAATCATTGGAATGTTGCTAAAAAGTTTGGTTTCTTGTACTGTTTTTGTATTGTCGGATTGTCGTACTTACTTATTGCTTATTTACCTTGTTTAAATGTGGGTATTTTTGTTGACCTTTTGGTCTAATGTATAATGTACAAAAATTTTATTGTCTAAATTTATTTATACTCTTTCATTTCCATATGACTTTGTAGTATAAATTTTTGTTAAATTTTGAAAGCAAGTTAAATGTTTGTAATTACTGTTTGTATAAAAAAAATCTATTGATTGTTGTAAAAAAATGTAATTAAAATAAAAAGTTTTTGAAAAAAAATTGGTTAGGTTTTTTCGAATACAGGAAAGGATTATTTTTTTTTGGTTTTTGTAGCTTTAAACTTTTGCGGTTTCGCTTCTTAGGTTAGGTTATTTAAAATATGAATTGGATTTGTTTGCTTTCTGCGGTTTTGCTGGTATGGGTCTTGGGTTATTGTTCAGACGACAAGAAATCATTTCCCGTATGGCTTTTGCTGGGTCGGGAGTAATAAGTAACTTACTGTCATTTGAGCAAAAGAGACTGTAACCCATTAACATTTCCCATATATGTGAAAATATTAGTTATTTCATTTATTTTTTTCCGAAATAATCTTTCTAAAATTTTGATGATAATAAAGAATAAAATTAGAGGGAAAAAATCCCTTTTTGTCACTTGTTTCCCAAATGTATTTCACGGGTTAAAAAAACGATATCCAAACCTCACATAAAAGAGGAATGAAGAAGTTGAGTACACCTGTGAAGCTGTTTTTCTAAAATAGTTCTTGGGCATCCTTTCTTTCGCTTGCGGGTAACATCCTTATCCTAGGCTACTGCGTGTTTATTCATTCGATCCCTTTCGCCTAAATGTACTATCTCACTCCTACTGAAACTCATACGCCCCTACATTACTGGGCGTAACATTATTTACGTACATCCATACCAGAAGGCGAAACCTTAATCGACAAAAAATAATAAATAAATAAAGGACTTTATTTGGATGTTTAACCGCCGAGAAATCCGGACAATTGCTTTGGAGTGTCTGAACTGGCATTCAAATGAGATCTTTCTTTTATCCAATCGAAAGAAGTCGTCGATTGGTTTGTCGACCAGAAAGAAAGTTCGTAAGGTCTGTGCTTAACCTATTGGATTCCTCTCTGCGTTAACTTATGAGAAAAAATAAAATTTCCTCTGTAAAACTTGCAGTTTGAAATTTCTTTAAGAAAATTATGCCGCTTGATATAGCACTGTAGAAAATTTGATGCTCTCTCTCTGCACTAAAATATTTCACAATTAATTTAAAACTGAATGTATTTTTTTGATTTTTATCAAAAATTAAAAGCAACCTAGAGAATTTGTATTTTATCATGGGTTGTTAAAGAAATTTTAGAATGCGTTGTGGCTAGTAAAATATATAATAGATAAAAAGAGTTAATAAGCATACAAATAGAAAATATAAAAAACATATATAGTTTTGCGTGTATTTATGAGTAACATTTTTAGGTTCAACTATAATAGGAAAATTCTTCGACAAAGTTGTGTTGTGTTTGGTTTGGTTTCGTTTTGGAGCGCTACGGTCTACTTTTTGCAACACGAGGGCTAATGAGACCGGGACCTACTGCTTAAAGCCGAATCCGAACAGCTACGAACATCCATGCCATAGTGGGATTTGAACCCACGAACTCCGGTTCCGAAGGTCAGCACCCTAACCATTCGGCCATCGTTCGGCTCGACAAAGTTGTGTAACGGACGTGATTGTCGCGTGATCGTGAATAGGTACCCAAGTGTTATCAAGTAACTAAATTTAGGGATATATCAATACATTTTATTTTTTAAACTTTGCTTGAGATTATATAGCCAATTAAAACCTTCTTTTGTACACAAGGTATAGAAAAGAACTATCGGGTGTTGCGAATTCTAACTTCAGGCAGTACGTTATTCCATGTAAATGTATGTAAATAAGTTTTGCCTTTGGATTGAGTAGTAGCAGTGCATGTTATGTATTTAAAATGTATTCTTGTTATATTATGTGTTTTATATTAAAATATTGGCAACATACTACGTGAGAGATTTTGAAAAGAGAGATTGGCAACGCTTAGATGTTATGATGAACTAGAAGCATGTTGTTTCAAGGCTTAATGCAGTTATAATCCTCTATATAATAATATCCTAAGTTATCTGTCCGTCTGTCCTCGATTTTATGAAGCGGTTGGACCCGGAATGGATAGAGGCATCCATAGTTAGCAAAATTCAAAGAGAGTAATGTTTATCTTCTCCTAAACTATAGATCCGATTCTAAAATAAATTGGTATAAATAGGCTTCCTATCACAGCAAAAAATACTGCCTTCTTTAAAACGTTCGAAATCCAACCCTTCCCCTCTTTTCGAGCTTTAAATGTCATTATTTCAATTCCTATTTTCCCCGGTTAAGAGCAGGCGATTAAATTTATCAATTTATCACACACCAAATAGGTAAAAATAACATTTTTCTAGCATTATGACGTCATTCCTTTAACCATCTCAATGAATTATTTCTTATTTTAAATTATTTAAATTATGCCTTATTTTCATACGTTTTATCATTGAACTTAAATATGACGTCAATAATTTTCTTTTATATTTGGCATAAATAATACATAAAGTACACATGTGCCAAATATAAATTTAATCATCGATTATTGTTTGTTGCGAGATAATTCTCAGCCAAAACACAAACTATTTTTTACCTGCCTCATAAAGTACTTTAATATTCTGGAGAATTAAAATTTTTACTTATCCCGTCATATGACGGGCTGTATGCTAGTAAAGTTATATTTTACAGTGTGTTTCACTAAATTTAAGAAATACTACAGTGCACTTCTTCGTCATATACAAAAGTGAAATGATACGGCCGAAACTCGTCTCTCGTTTGAGGTAGTTCAGTTTCAATCAGTTTCCTAACACATGTATACAGAAAAGCTGCTTTTTAACATCGCTTAAATAATGGTTTTATCTTTGCTGAGTTTTAGGCCTAGCAAAACAAGTTTAGGCTTGTTTTTTTTTCGATTTGAGTCAATTTTAATGGAAATCGAGATTTTATGTCATCAGAGTTGGTAGCTGATTCCGCGGTGTCAGATACATGTGTGTGGTTTTTTTAATATATAATTTTATCATAATTAATAAAAATATGCCGCCGATGAAATATATTTTGACTATGGGCTGTCAAATGTTGAATATTCTATCCAATCGTCGTTGTTGAAAATCCGTAATATTCCAATTTAGAATCGGGTGGTTTTGGGCAGAAAACGTCTCGGAAAAGAAGTTTTTAAAACCCATCTGTTTACAGAAGGAACTTTTAATTGAGTTTTCCCAGATGTCTGCCGATGTCTAAAAATAAACTACGCCTTCCCAGATGTCACTCGCCGATATTGTTGTTGGATTCTCGAACGCATTTATTTAAACATCCTTAAAATGTCTTTTGCTATTGGCCGTGAAAATTTATAAGGGGATGTTTAGTATATGCTATTTTATTTCGTTTTAGTTTGTAGAATTTTTCAAAGCGTAATTTGTTATTACCGTTACTCTTTCTTTCTTTACTCAACTGTTAATACAGACAGAAATCTTTATGCCAAACACGATTAAGAGGCAATTCCTCATTTAATACCCTTGGATCAAATGTATATTAAGGTATACTACGGGGACGAGTAATTTTGCCCCCGCTGGACCCTCATAGTTTACAAGCAGAGACTAACTAGAAGACCCCCAGAATTGACTAGCTACCTCCAGAGGTATTGTACGTGTAGGAAATTCATAGCCCACTAGTACTATACTAGATGGTGCTACTGAGAATAGTTTGTAACCCCGCTTGGACAGAGAGAGATCGAATGTAACCGTCGAAGCGAAAGGATGGGCGATAAGCTCTCCCCCTGTACCAAAGCATGTAAATAGCGCGTGTAAATAAAAGCAACTAAGCGAACCCGTTGGCTGATCACTGTGTAATTAAGATGTAAACAATCACAAGACCCAGAAGAAAATACCACTGAACCACCGGATCGATAGAATATGCACAGTATGGAATTTGGTAGATATTGTGATCACGAACGCCATTAACGAAACGACGAATCGTTTTTTGGTATCCTTTCCTTCCATAGAAATAGATATTCCCCTATATAACAATAGCCTAAGTTATCTGTCCGTTTGTCTTCGAATTTAAGAAGGGGTTGCACCTGGAATGGATAGAGGCTTCCATATTGGATTCTTGATGAGTTAGGATTATCAAAATTCAAAGCAAATTAAGTTTATCTTTTCCTAAACTGTCGATCTGATTCTAAAGTAAATTGCTATAAATATGCTTCATATCACAGATAAAATACTGTTGTCTTTAAAACGTTAGAAATTCTCCCCTTTTCGACCGTTTAATGCTATTATTTCATACCCTATTTTCCCCGGTTAAAAGCAGGTGGTTTAAATTATCAATTTATCACATAATAAATAAGTAAAAATTAAATTTGTTACTAGCTTTATGACTTAAAAATCCCCAATATAATAATAGCCTAATATAATAATAGCTTAATATTTAAATATCGATATGTATTTAAATTTTAATGTAGTTCTCCTCGTTTTAAAATGTTTCTCTCTTTTTGACGTTAACACATTTAAACTGAATTTGTCTTCGAGATTTGTCAAAATATCGTTCCCAAAGTATCCCGTATATAATAATAGCCTAAGTTATCTGTCCAGCTGTCCTAGAATTTATGAAGCGGTTGGACCTGGAATGGATAGAGGCACCCATATTGGATTCTTGATGAGTTAGAATTAGCAACTTCCGAAATTAACCCTTTCCCCTATTTTTCTAGCATTTAATGCTATTATTTGAAGCCTTATTTTCCTCTGTCAGGAGCAGGTGATTAAATTTATCCATTTGTCACATAATAAATAGGTAAAAATAACATTTTTTTCCTAGCATTATGACGTAATTCCTTTAAACATCTCATTTAATCATTTCTCCTTTTAAATTATTTAAATATCGTCTGCATTATTTTCATAAGTTTATCAGTGAACTTAGATATTGCCGCATAAAGAAGCTTAGCCAACGAGCTTAGTGGCCGAATGGTCAAAGCACGCGATCCAGACGCGAAGATTGTGGGTTCGATGCTTGTCATGGCGGTTTATCCAAAGGACGGATTTTTAATTTTAAAATATTATTTATTGTTTCCTTATGTTCTTGAACATTCTAAATCTTTCTTTAATATGTAAATTAGTTATTTCTCGAATATTCTGTTCGGGTATAAAAGCTGATACCCACTAGTTGTGGGCAACTTCTCGATCTTGTAAAGTTGAGAGTTGCTACTTAGCTTCAATAAATTCTTCTGTTAAGTTAAACGGTGTGTTCATTCGAATCTTCGTGAAAATATTATGATATTACGTACATAATTTTCTTTTATATTTGGCTTAAATAATAGATTAGGTACATATGTGATAATTTTAAATTTATTCATCGATTATTTTTTGTTGCAATGAAAATTTTATCACTGGTATTAACAACACATTCTATCTACCTCCAGGGTGTAGTGGAAGTGATAGTTTCATTCCTTTACTTCCATTAATTACTGTGCAACTAAATAGGGAAGAACGTAAAGATGATTTCGACGTCGCTCAGAAAACTTTGAATTATCTTTCTAATTGAATTCAAGTGATTCTAAAATGCATTCACAGTATCGGGAGATTTTACAGGAGTATGAAGATAAACAAATTATTGAGCGTGTACCAGATAATTCTGAGCCAAAAAACAAACCATTTTTTTACCTGACTCGTGGGGTACTTTACAATTCTGGAAAATTAAAAATTTTACTGATCCCGTCATATGACGGGCTATATGATAGTCATCTTAATAACATCGGTAATTTATTACCATTACTATTGGAATCAAAAGTACTTTCTCGCCTCAAAATTGGTCACATAGTTCCACAGCAGGATTTCATCAGTTATTTAATTACCTAGATATCGGTTATTCATTGGGATTTTGATGGGAAAAAATCCTTATCACTATTTATGTAAGCAGATAATTATAGGATTTTGTGGTCAAACTAGTAAATGCTTTTAGTTTATATTTATAGTAAGTTGTAATAGCCACTATAGCTGCATTATCTGTACAGTAAAAGATATCTGTCACAAAAATGATCCAATGAGCCAATAGTTATAGCCAACCATTCAGTCAACAGTTTGAGCTGTTTCCGCAAATAGCTATTTGCTGCTATTCCTCCGGCCAGTGCTCGAACCTCAAAGTCATATCCCTTTGATTAGAAGATTAACGGCTTTGCCGACTGATTTACCGCTGCTGTATAGACAGCATTTAGAATATTTCAAAAGCTGTGTCTGAGTTATCGTTTAATGGTTAACTAAACATTTTCCAGTTAATTATTTAATATCTAAGAAGGGAAGATTGTAATAATAAAAAGCCAGTTCCGTAATACAACATAAGTTTCTTTGAAATAAGAGGTATAGGAACAAAATAAAAGGACCGTATTTTACAGTACCAATCTTTACTTTGTGAGATTGATTGCTTTGGAGTGTTACGGTCTACTCTTTTGCTACACGAGACCGTGATTTACTGTTTAATGCCAATTCCGAACGAATACGTACAATAACTAGCGATTTTCGAACCCTAGAATTCCGGTACCAAAGAGCAGTGCCCTACCCATTTTGCCATCCTTCGCATTTTTATACCCTGTGAGTAGGAATTTTAGTTTACTTGATATTTTAAAAGAAATATATTGAAGTAAAACTTAATGAATTATGACTCTTAACTCATTATATGCGAGTCACGTACTAGTACATTTTCTGACGATTGATACTTGAGAGCAGGTCACGTACTAATACAGGTTAGTGTAACAACATGGTTTGTTTGTGGGTACAAAAATAACGGTATATACAGCAAAATGAAGCCGAATGTTCTTGTCTGCATTATAGATTCTGGAAAAATTTAAACAAATAAAAACTAGTTTTTACATCAGTAGGTGCGGAACCACAGAACGGGAAAAAAATTAAAACTATATACTACAATTTCTATTTGATTTTTCATATTGATGATACTATTATAAATTTAACCACTAAAAAATATATTTTTTGTTTACAAAAACTTTTGTTATTTATATATTTCTATTTATATATTTGTTTATATATTTCAATATAAACTACGAAAAGTTGGTTAAAAAATTAAATAATTTTCGATCTATTGAGATTTAACAGAATAACTAAATTTAAGCGCAAAACGCCCGTTCCCGGTACAATTCCGCTGCGAAATGTACCAGCACACAATGGATTAAATAAGTTTATTTCACAATCACCTTTTTGGTATATTTTTATCCTTTACGAAAAATGTAATTATTTCAACTCTTCGAATTTGTTTTATATGGATTGTTCTTTAGTAGCTTTGCTGTGGGAAATAAAGCTTATAATATAAGCAAGCATATTTTTTGTATTATTTTTAGCCTAATTTTACATTTCCTTCGCAAAATAGTTTTATACTTTGATTTATTAATTATTAACCATCTGCTTGTCGTGTGAATCACACATTATACACACATCAAATGTTTTATACATCTGTAAATCACATATGATACACAATGATATGAAATCTATAAAAGCTTGTTTATAAAATGTGGCTAAGTGTGTAGGACATGATATACTAGAGTATAAAGTATGGATGTGTACTTCATCTGTGATGAACAAGACAGGCAAAAGATTCATTCTGGTAAAAAGTATTTATTAAAAGTATATATACCAGTTAAGTTCCCTAATGCAATCGTATTTAAATCGGCAGTATTGTCTGGTACTGATAGGCGCATTTGTTTTCATGAACTGCGCCTATAATTAAAAAAATCTATGTTCATATTTATTACTTGTTAAACATTCAAATTGTAACATTATTAACATTACTCTGCAATATTGGATCATTCGTTAATCCCCGGATGTAAACAATTTTTTGTCATTTTGACAGACAATTTTACGAAATAGTTAATCGAACATTAAGAACCAACAAAAGAATAAACACACAGAGTATAATGATATTTTAACCAAATATAACCAGCTTAATTATAACAGTATTTCAAAATAAATGTTTGGTAATTCTATCCGTAAAATGTCAACGTTTGTCAAAATTCTTTTGTTTTTAATCTAACTGTAGTACCCTTTTGCAACTCCGAAAACACTCCATCATTTTCTGATTAGCTTTATTATTCTTATACCACTCATTTACGTAACTTAGTTTTGTTTCTCATGTGTCATTATATGATTAATCTAAAGACTTTCTTTTACTCTCGTGACTTTCTAAGGGAATACAAAACGTTTTGGCGACAGAGCGCCAAAGAGGGATTTTCTCAATAAACTCAGAATTTTTCACCTTCAAATTTTTCTAATTTCTTTCGTGGCTTAACGACTGCACCATATCAAACATGGATATTATTCTAACTTTGCACTCATTATACTCTCACATGCATGCACGAACACACATTTTAACTAGGAAATTTATATCCACCAATTAGAATTTAATTTTATCCCCTATTATTTTTAACTAGCATATAGCCTGTCATAATAATGGGATCGGTAAAATTTTTAATTCTCCAGAATTGTGAGGTACCCTATGAGGCAGGTAAAAAAATGGCTTGCTTTTTGGCTGAGAACTATCTGGTAGACACTCAATAATTTGTTTATCTTTAGTGACCGCATGTTAGTTGCCAACATTAATTTATCTTGTCATATTACGGGATAGGATGGACAGCAAAGGCTTTAATATATATTTTAATATAAAATACGAAAAGTTGGTTAAAAAATTAAATAATTTTCAATCTATTGAGATTTAACTGAATAACTAAATTTAAGCGTAAAACACATCTATTGACAGTGATTATTATATGAATGATGTCCAAAATTGAGCGAATTGATTGCAAATCGTGTGGTTATGTATAAAAAAAAACACACAAACGACAACAAACACACACACTTCTTAATATATATATATATATATATATATATATATATATATATATATATATATATATATATATATATATATATATATATATATATATATATATATATATATATATATATATATATATATATATATTAGTTCGTGAAATAGATTCATAGACTTTTATGAAAAGAATTCGTTGTTAATACTGGAGATTAAAATTTTCATTTCAACATAAAATAATCGATGATAAAATTTAAAATTAACACAGATGTACCTAATCTACAATTTAAGCAAATATAAGAGAAAATTTTTTACGTCATATCTAACTTCAGCGATAAAACTAATTAAAATAATGTAGGCGATATTTAAATAATTCAAAATGAGAAATCATTAAATGCGATGGTTAACGCAGTGACGTCATAGTGTTAGAAAAAAAATGTTATTTTCATTTATTTATAATGCGTTGAATTGATAAATTTAATCGCCTGCTCTTAACCCGGAAAAATAGGACATTAAATAATGGCATTATAAGCTTGAAAAGGCTGGAAGGGGTAAATTTCGAACATTTTTAAAGACTACAGTATTTTCTGCTGTGATATGAAGCATATATATACTAATTTAATTTAGAATCGGATCGATAGTTTAGGAGAAGACAAGCTTTACACGCAGTGAATTTTGCTAACCGTAACTCATCAAGCATCGTATATGGATGCCTCTATTCATTCCAGGTCCAACCGACGGAGATATAACTTAGACTATTATTATATAGGGGATTGCCCGGGCATGCGGGGCAGTGAAAACACTTAGGTGGTTTGCAGTCGTGGCAATGAAGCAACAGTGAAATCCTTGGAAAAACTGTAACTTTATTCTGGACTAAAAAAAGACATCTTTCTCTGGCAAGAACAGAGTAATTAATGATAAATGAAAATACTTTCTTAATACAAATTTACCCCACGGCAAGAGAGGAGGAGAATTATTTCCCAAGAGAGTGCAACTCAGAGTTATAAACAGTCAGAAAAGAACCTAGATCATTGGAAAAACGAACCATTTTTTTGACAGAGCTGGAAAATGTGGCTAGCGGACAGAAAATTAGCACTTATTTCAGAGTTAGCTTTGGGAGACTCTTTTGAAAGAGTTTAATCAGCGGACACTCCTTTTTCAGGTTTTTTGGTAGAGGAAAATCTTAGAGATATTTTAAGTGCAATAATTTTGATATATTAAATACGTATACACACGAACACACGTATATTTATATTTATAAATACATATATGTAATAATATGGACTTCACGATTAGTGTTTGCAGTCATGGCCCATAAAAACGACACCGTTTTACTTAAAGACCTTTATTAAGAGAACGTTGGAGGACGGATTCCCACTTCATTATAGGGACAGGACAAACGGAGGGGTCATCTAGCATGAAGTTATAAGTAAAAGGCCTTACCACCTGGGTCAACAACTTAGTCAAAACCTGTGGGAAAAATCTCTCTTAAAATTCCTCTGATAGCGTGCATCTCCTTTTTGTTTGGAAATTTCCTAAATTGTCCGTTAGGGCAATGCAGAGTTTTAATTGATTAGACCCCTTCTCCGAGAGCGTAAATTGTAGTCCCAGTGGTCAATTTATGTTAGAGTCGAAAAGGGGAAAGCAAAAGAACGCGGGAATGTTTGTCCTTGACTCAAGATTTGAAAACACCTGAGAATTTTCTCGCGGTGTCTTAGGGGTTTTATACAAAATGCCTACATTAGTTTCCTGATCTAGTTAACTTTTCCTTATATATATATATATATATATATATATATATATATATATATATATATATATATATATATATATATATATATGTGTGTGTGTGTGTGTGTATGTTAGTTATATATATATATATATATATATATATATATATATATATATTGTAACGTACTGGAGATATGGTAGGCGAAGCCGTCAATGAAACAGGCTAGAAAACTGTTTAATCTAGACTAAATATTTTATTCAGGTGAATAAATTATGTACAGCTATGTACAGGTTCAGTAGATTTCTAAATCTTCTGGGATCTCGTGCTGAGATAACATTCACACAATTATGATGCGTGGGTACTGGGTACAACGTGGATAGATCTTCTAAATCACTGGAACAGTTCGCTAATTAGTGCCGGTACGAAAAGCGGACACTATAACCTCCGGGTTGACGATTAGTACAGTCGGCTTTCACACCAAGGTTCAAATGCTCAGAGTGCGTATCACGCTGGAGTTCGTGAAGGAAACTCGGGATGCAAGACGATCCAAAATGAGAGCAGGGGTCACGCTCAGTGACCTACTTCTATGCACGAAGAAAAAAAATAGTAAGATAACGAGAATGGGATCCCACGGTCGAAAGTCGACTTCTTAGCAAACAGAGACGCTGGCGGTCTCTAAAACAAGCAAACTCCGGAAATCGGAGAGACGAGTGGACTCCTCTCGAGCTCCACACAACAGCTTCAAAAGCAACTCTGAAGAAGAAGCCTCAAGAAAAAAAGCCTTGTCTTGTCTCCGCCACTCTTCTTTTATAGCGGTTCCGGTTCCCTTCAGGCGATTCTTCTGGAACCTTCCAGAACCAGGATGATGTAATCTTTCGGTCACTTTCCGCCTGAATCGGCTGTTCCGTGTCCAGATGTGGCCGAAAAGCCGTCTATAAATCAGCCGACCCAAACAACTTAATTTCCTTTTTCGCTACCGCTAATGGGAGCACATGTAGCACTGTAATGTAGCTTAATTTACAATCATTTCCCCGAGTCTTTTCATTCAATAGTCTCACAAAGTCTCAGACTCACTGGCTCCAGCACACGGACAGTTTTCAATTAAGTTCGGGACTTAGTGCACAAACGTGTATTGTTAGGCACACCCGTTTCTACCTGCCGCTAACCGTAATTGCTCCTCTTTCGTTAGGGTCATGTAATGGATCGTTACACTATATATGTATATATATATATGTGTACATATATATGTGTGTGTGTATGTATATATATATGTATGTATATATACACATTATTTATATATATATACATTTATATATATACACATTATATATATATATATATATATATATATGTATATATATGTATATATATATATACACACACACATTATATATATTATACATACTGAGAGAAAGAGAAAAAACGTTTCTCCTTTCAAACGACTTGTTCATAAAATTAAATCACGTAATTATGAAATCTGTGTAAAAATGAGAAAATTATAAATAGTACGAGATGCTTCAAAATTTAAGAGATGGTTAAAAATCCAAATTTTTGAGCATCGTCCTTCCCCCAAGACAGAAATACGGGGCGTACTTGCATGTACGACAAAAACTTGGGAAGTAAATTATTCTGTACATCGGTTCTTTTAGCATTCGTTTTTTTCATTTTCGACAGCAATATCTTTTAGTTACGGTGGCGGGGGGGTGAAGACGTGTGATCAGTCATGAGGGGAAGCGTTCCGAAGGATCGTTCCACCGACTTTACAACGTGCTGAAGAATGACAAGCGTCTGTAAGAATCAAAAACTACGAATGTTGTGTGTCGGGCCACCCCCGAGTGCGACGAGTGCCAATAATCTATTTTCGTGGAATCGGTTTCGATCTCTCCTGCCTTTTGCACACCTGCACCTGCAGCCTATTTTTATCTCTGATCTCTTTGCATCTCTTTTGCCTAACTACCTCTTACCGAAGCGAAATTCAAAACATTGAAGGTTATCTTAAAATACAATCTCGCTTCTGTCTTTCAGTTGCCAAATAAAATGTATATTTATTTCAAAATTCAAATTGGTTTTATTACAGAAACAATAGAAGCGAACAACTTCTTACCATAAAGTATTTTAAATTTAACTTTTACCACAAGCTTAAGAAATAATGCAGGTAAATTTGGTAGTATGTAGAATAACGTAAAAGCACGTAAGTGTTTCGTCAGATCACTGAAAGTGATCTATTTTATCGACAAATGAAAATATTTCTCTCAGGACCTGAATGCTAAATAATTTTTGAAACGACAATGCTATTAACACATTGTATGCGGGACACGTACTAGTACGTTTTTTGAAGATTGATACTTGAACACGGGTCACGTACTAGTACGGGTTAGTGTAACACCATGGTTTGTTTGTGGACACAAAAATAACGGTATATACAGGAAAATGAAGCCGAATGTTCTTGTCTACTACATAGATTCTGGAATGTAAAAATGTCTCTATATAACGTAATTCGAAAAAATTAAACTATATACTACTCTTTCCGTTTGGTTTTTCATATTTACGATACTATTATAAATTTATGCACTAAAAAATATATTTTTTTCTTACAAAAATCTTATGGTTGTTATTCTATATTTCTATTTATATATTTGTTTATATATTTCAATATAAAACACGAAAAGTTGATTAAAAAATAAATAACTTTCGATCTATTGAGATTTAACTGAATAACTAAATTTATGTGCAAAACGCCCGCTCTCGGTACGATTCTGATGCGAAATCTACCCGCACACAGTTAGTTAATATTGGGGTCTCATTGGAATTTAAAAACGGATTATAAAATAGTCCGATTCACGGAATCCTGCTGATGTCATATATGTTTGTAGCCTTTCGAAATACCCTTTAATATTCCTTGTGACTCCCGAATTCAGTTTGGACAACGCAAATGCGTTAATTTTGGAATGCTCGACCAGGATTCGAGCAAGAGTAAAAATTTATTTCAATTTTACGAAGTCCGAAATCGCTTAGTTCAATGCATAATATTTAATTTGCCATTTTCCAAATGGATAAAGATACTTTCCTGCGCTGCAGTGTCGCTCCATTTGTCACTATTTCTCGATTACTCTAAAGGATTTGTGAAATTCAAAAGAATCTGACGGACATGACATTCGTTACAGTTGATATCGATAATAATATTGTTGTATTAGTTTATTATATCTATCCAGAAAATTATGGCATTGGATTTATTTTATTGTCATTTGAGCAAAAATTGCTGTAATCCATTACCATTTCCCATATATGTGAAAATATTGAAAATAGTAGTTATTTCGTTTAAAATATTAGATTTTTTATCAAAAATAGTCTACCTCAAACATTTTAGTGATTATAATGGTCAAAATTAAAGAATTTTTTTTCCAATTTTAACACGTTTTTCTTAAATATATTCCACATACAAGGTTCTGAGCATAGGTTTATAAGTGCAGCCGAGGTTTATAAATGCATAAATAACACATATTTAAAATAGCCAACAAAGTGATAGCTTACTGTTGTATTGTTTCAGGACTCAAGTATTGCCATTTTTCATTAATACGTTATATTGTCATTACATAGAGTATAGACCACAATCGAAAATGTAGAAGTTACATAACTTCTAAATTCAAATTTCAACATTCTGCTGCTAATCGCTTTTCAGTTTAGCAAAGCTTTTGCCAAAATATCATAGCCCAACGCTCAGGGAGCTACCTGTCATTCCCGAAGGTTCGTTGGCACAAACATTTAGAGCAGTAGCGTTCTAAACTCAACCCGAGCTACGTTTTTCTTTTTGTCACGAACTATAAAATTGAATTTAAAATGTTTGCGAGATAAAATGTTGTTCTGTTACTGTGAAGAAGTAGGGTATGGTACATTGATAAGTAATGTATTGGAACGTTTAGATTGGAACGTTTGGTAAATCCGTGACCATTCCTTACGACTGTCCCCTCCCTCTACAAACGTTCCATTTTGCTCTTCTGGGTCTCTGAGAGCGAAGGGTGTCTGTCTTCCATTCTCTCCAAAAATCGATACCGATCGCGTCTTGGACAAGAAATATTTGACAAGAAAAAGAGGTGGGGGGCAGCTGACGAGAGTTTCAAAGCGAACCCCCCCCCATCTCTGTCTTCATTTTTTGTTGAATGCTTTTCTGGCCTTTTTCGAAGGAGTTTCGGAGTGGTTTCGTGAAGGTTGTTGTGTGGGCGCTTCTCCGAGATGAGGAAAAACTGCTAGTGTTTATATAGACATTTATATAAATATTATCTACCTACCCTAATCTATGCATATATGTGTGTGTGGGTATGATATGTATGTGTGTACTGATATGTCTATATAATACATATATTGTATGTGTATATATATATATATATATATATATATATATATATATATATATATATATATATATATATAAAGTTATTACACTTAAAATATCTCTTTAAGAAACCCACAAAATATCTTATTTAAAGGAATTTTGGATAACTTAATATTCTTTCAAACCAGTCTCCCAAAGCTAACTCCTAAAATAATTGCTAATTTCCTGTCCGCTCGCCACATTTTTCAGCTGTCCCAATAAATGTATTCACTTTTCCTATGATCTGAGTTCCTTTCTGACAATTAATAACGCTGACTCAGCTGCTCTTTCTTGGGAAAAGAATTCGTCTCTTCTCTAGGTATGGTTCCGACTTTGTAATAGAAAAGGGTTTTCATGTATCATACAATGTTCTACTTTTGTCGGATAAACATGTCTTTTACGTAGTCCTAAATAAAGTAACGTTCCACCACGGACTCTGCTGTTAGTTCAATGGAGCCACGACTGCATATTACTAGTGGGCTTACTGGGAATTATCATTTCCCAGTAAGCCCGAGCAATTAAAATTAATAGGGTCTAAAATTCGCTTTTGGCTAGCGGATTAATTTCGCCTTGCTACATGTAGTCTCTCTCTCTCTCTCTCTCTCTCTCTCTCTCTCTCTCTCTCTCTCTCTATATATATATATATATATATATATATATATAATATGTGTGTATAAATTTATGTGTGTGTGTTTGTTTGTTTGTTTGCTTGCTTGTTTGTTTATTTGTTTGTTTTCTTTCTTCCCTGAGAAATGATAAGAGTTAGCTCATTTTTAAATCCAATCATTACACTTTTTCGAATAGAGCACCCTTTTGGCATTTAAACACGTTTAACAATGGACACCATTTTAACGATGAGTCGACCATCTTCCTCGCTTAGTGGTCTCTGCTTTGAACTTGGCGCTCAAGTCTCTTATATTCAATCCACGCCACAAAATAATGTATTGCATTATATGACAGAAGACAAATCCCACTACCATGCTTCTAAACCTGTTACATAAAGAGTTGTTTGCATGTATGTACTTCGTATGTATATATGTATGCATGTGTGTTTGTGTGTGTATATATGTTTATAATCCTGTGTAATCATTTCTTAAACTCGTGATGCAAATTTATTTGAATGTTTTATTATAATTACTGGCTTGCTTATATTGTGAATATAATATCATCTCAAAACTAAATTGAATTTTGAAATAAATATAATTTTCATTTGGGAACCTAAATCACCCACACCGAAGACTGAATTTGAGACGGATACCCCCAACACACATATACCCATAGATGTGTGTGTGTGTTTACCCTCTACAAACTTTGAATTATTTTCACGTCAGATTGAGTGTAATTGTTAAACCATGAATTAAAAACAGTCGAATCCTAAAGTAAAAAATGTTGAGTATATTGGTTCAATACGTCTTTGGGGTACTGCCGCTAAAAAAACATTTTACATTCCCTTACATTGGGCCATGAGGGCGTAAGAGATCTAACAAATTAAAGGTTTAAGAGTATGACGTTGGGACTTACAACCAAAACAAAGTTAAATAAGTTATACAGGAGATCTCCTGTCGTTGGACTGTGGCAGAATTATTAGAACTGGCTGTTTGAAAGATCTAGTTGTCTAAAATGGTATAATGTGAAGTCACCTTCAGCTTCGAGAAGTGAATTTGAAGACAGTGTACTGCTTCGAAGGGCCATTTTTAGGATCAAGCGTGACCTACCCGCCTACTTAACTGAAGTAGATACGATAGGTTCTTTTTGTGTTGTTAGTATGCGCAAAACAGTCAATGCCAACTAAAGCGTTATTAGTATAAAAATATTTTTATAATACATATATATACATAAAATATATACACACATTACATATATATATATATATATATATATATATATATATATATGATACGGGCGAGTGGTTAAGGCATGGAAGGTACATTTGATTTCATATACAAAAGCTTCTTTATTGTAATCCTTCTGTCCACGGCTATGTCATTTAGTTATCCTTTGTTCTCATATTTTGCCACGAAAAGCATGGAGGATGTTATTAGCCGGAGTTCCCGTTTAGAATTGTCTCTTTTGGCGTTGCTATCTAAGCAAATTCCTATGTATACTTCCGCGTTGGCTTCTTTACTCTGTATATTTCCGCTCGAGGGTGTGTCTTTCTCCTATTGTGTTGTCGTTAATGAGTTCTAATTATTTTTAATTATAACTCGCTTAAGTCATAACCCCCATTTTTAAAACTTGACATATATATATGCAACGCTGCGATTTAATCAGCCGGATACAATTTAATTTAGTCCCTATTATTTTTAATTCCTCGGGCTTGCTGGGCAATGAGAAGACTTACGTAATTTGCACTCACTCTATTTCATAAAGAAAGCAATCACAACGTAGCATAAAATTCTCCCCACAGTGAGAGATGAAACGAATTCTTTCCCAAGAGAGAGCAGCTTATTCAGCAATGTTAAGAGTCAGGCAGGAACTTAGATCATTGGAAAAGCGAACCGCTTTATTTATCCAGCTGGAAAATGTGGTGAGTGGAGAGAACATTGGCATTTATTCCAGAGTTAGCTTTGGGAGACTGGTTTGAGAAAATATAAGGAACGAACACTCCTTTGTGAGATTTTGTGGCTGAGAAAGTAGATATTAGGGAATGGGAAAAAGAGAATCTTAGATAGGCATTTTAAATGTAATAATTTTCATGTATTACATAAGTATATTGAAAGAAAGAAAATATTGACACCACTGCATGCACCTCGAAGTGGGATAAAAAAACGTTATTTTTATGAGGGGTCTCAAAAGTATTTGGTTGAAAATTAACTCCAGAAGTAGCTCCTACTCTCTCGTCGATAAAGGAAGAGATACTCTCAGGTTGCAACGAAGTCTGTTCTTTTGTCACTTTCACAGGGTCCAAAACCTTCCCCCTCTCTAATGCCATCTACCAGAAATCCGTTATCTTTGGCAGCCACCTATCGAATCCAACAAATTCTTTTGATGGTCAACCTTCTCTAACTGACAAATTCGGAGACTTGGAGCTCAGAAAACATCAGGACCGTGTTCCTAAAGAACAGGGGTGGAGAGGTCAAGAGTCCATCTCCGGTACACAAGAGGGGGCGTCGCACAAGGCACATGTTGTAAAAAGGGGTTGCGGGTCCAAAATCTTACAGCTACCTTCTAGTCAGCTCAGCACAATTCGACTTTTGAGATCTGGTGAACCTCATAGCAGTGGATGACGGGGCGTTAAATGTAGCTTTTAATATATAGTACGTATTAAATATAAACATATTGTGAAAAATACCATATAGTGTAAATTTAATACAGTTAGAGTAAAGCCCTAAATATTATCCTAAAAGCTATAGGATTTGGGGCTGAAAGCAGAATGTAATTTGCACTATTTGTGGTTTGGATTTAAGCTATACCAGAAATTTTCAAACTATTGCACAATGTTAAGATGAGTTTTTTACTAACAGCGAGCATGATTCTTTCCAATCGGAACCCGTAAAACGCAAGAGTAATATATACAGATAAATTTACTAATCTATATATATTCAATGGCACGAAATGTGGCCAGTCACTATCTTAAGTGGAAAACTGATCGAAATTAAATGGCAAAAACTCGATTCGTTTGTACAAAGGTGATTCCGATTGAGTTTCCCCACACTCCGTTTTTATTCAATGCCTCCTTTCACTTTTCGAACGTTTCGCCGGAAAAAAACATTTCCCCTTTCGTTTTATTTTGGACGTTTCACTTTTTTGAGAAGTATGGGGGGGGGAGGTGACGAACTTATTGGAACGGAACCCGCTTTATGCGAGGGAGTGACGGAGGGAATCGAAATGCTTCGAAATATTTGTCGACGTCGGAGGCAGTTTAGCTACAACCGTGACAGGCGGCGAAAAAAAAAGTCCACCAGCGAATGACGTTTTTATTGGCATTTCGTCCTGGTAAAAAATACTTCCCTAAACCCCGAGTTTTGACCTAGAAATGAGATTTAACCCTTCGTCACACAATCAAGGTTTCTGCAGCGAACTACAAAAGGTTACCTTGCGCAAAAACTAACGAAATTACGTAACTATTGCAATCACAAAATATTTCAGAGCTCAGATTTCAATAGAAATACTTATTTTGATCATGCCTAACTAAATTTCCACAATTCACTTTGACGGGACTACTTAAGAATTGGGTTCCCCTTGGCACATTAGGCGAAATATTGGCGATATTTACTAAAACAAAAAGGCAATCCATCCAAACGTTGAATTTCTTGCTTTTTCTGGCGACTTTAATTAATGCACAGTGCGCCATCGTAATAGAATTATATACTCTTACTTAATTAAAGAAAACGACTTGAAAACTGGACATTTATATTTATGGGCAATTAATCCCTTAACCCTTAATTTGGATAAGCCTGGCCACTACACCGGACATGTATATTTATAGCTACTGTATAACATAATTGTCAGTGTTCGCCACAGCTGACATTAATTATCTCAAAAATGGAAAATTATATATTTTTTTATTTATTTTACTGAGGTCCTAATGTCTATACAGACATGGAAAAATAACAGAAATTAAAAAAATGTTTGAAAAAATATCTTGTCAAATTAAGGGTTAATAGTTTTCAAACGCAACAGCTCCAAATTATTAAAATCAGCCATAGTGAATCATTAATGGTTTGTTATATATAATGTTTTTAAACATTGTACACTTTTAACATACAAGAAATGAGTTACACAAGGAGAATTGGAAGACAAATATCATATAATATAGATACAAATTGTTTGGATACGGTGAGATCAGGAGAAAATATTAAGTGACCGTACTTGAACCATTATCGCCAAGTTAGCGGGGAAACCCAGTTCTTTAGTGAAGCCGACTTGGACATCTGTAGTAATTAAGACGCAAACTTTAAATATGGAACATCAAATGTCAATTTTGACCAGTCCTGTACTGATTCTGACTTGTTTGACCTCGACGTCTGTACGTATATACTCCATAAAGCAAAAACAATGTGTTAGTGAACGTCGAAAT
>CM063510.1:149919288-149964288 GCA_032207245.1 Pardosa pseudoannulata
TAAGAACTTGGAATCCTATAAATACAAAACCAGTTCACTGCTATAAACCATGTATGGGAACAAGGATGCTGAGTGCGAAGGATATTAGCTTTGTTGGTGAAGTTGTTTTACGTCAACCAGGAATCAGCGACCGCTGCCTTGCGTAAGTTCCAAATTCAGAAGAATGCCAGGAGTGGAAAAGGGCCTTTAACAGTGACAGGCCTTATAAAGCTTGTTCAGCTGTTTGAGGAAATTGGAATGTTGGAGGATCGTGTAAGAACCGGACGACCATGTTTAAATGAGGCACGGTCACCGCGTATTGCAGCCGAAATTGAAGCCTTAGCGTCCGAATCAGCTGAAAGAACGAACAGTGCTCGTGACGCGGCCAGACGGTTGGGCTTACCACCATCCTCGGTACTCGATATTCTTCATGGAATCCTTGATCTGCATCCATACAGACTGCAGTCGTGGAATCAACTTTTACCAGCGGATACCGTATAGAGGGAAGCATTTGCGAGGTGGGCTTTCTCCAAAATAGAACAGAATGCCACCTGGGACTTTAACATATTGTGGACAGATGAAGCTCATTTTTCGCTTAATAGCGACGTTAATATCCATAACTGTCGCATCTGGGCAACATCTAATTAATGTGAATAGACGCAGAAACCATTGCATTCCACAAAAGTGACAGTATGGTGTGGATACACAGGTTAGTTCATCATAGGACCCTTCTTCTTTGGAACGGAGTGCCCAGTAAATGGATGGAAAACGAATACGGTCAATGTGCAGTGTTATGTAACCTTTCTGCGCCATAATGTCCTGACAGCTTTGAGTGAAAGAGATACGCTATCTACCTTCACGTTTATGCAAGATGGAGAAACTAGTCACACTGCTAATTGGGTCAAGGATTTCCTGATCCAGACATTCGGGGAAGATAAAAACATTAGCAGGCGTTTCAGGTTCCCATGGCCTCCTCGGTATCCTGATTTGACCCCAGCAGACTTTTGGTTGTGAGGATCTCGGGTGATCCCATAATGAAATGGTCAGCAAAATCTGCAACGCTGTATGGACGAATGTTTAACAAACAACTGTCCCCGAAAAATATAACTTACGTCTAACCTACATTCATTTTGGATGTCGTTAGGTACCGACTCCAAATTCCTCTTACGGCATGGGTGTCCGAGTGATTTCAAGAGACTAATCCCGCCAATCCGTTGGGCGAATGCTACCTCTTCATCTATAGAACCTTAAACGGATCAGTGCGGGTTCAATCTTCTACCGAATCTAACCCAGTGCCGGGGTAAAGTAGTCTGAAGTCGAGGGAAGCAGTCAACTGTATCTCTAAAGTATGTTGACCATATTGACGAATTGCTGCCTTTCAGTACCCGATTCCGAGAGATCGAATACCGGTCGAGTATTCGAAATCGACTCACGTACTCACTACTAACAAAAAATGGACCAAACCGCTAGCTCCAAACTAATTCAAACTGTAATAATTATAAGTCCAACGGTAGGGAATAAAAAAATGGGGATGCCTGAAATACTATTAAGTTTCTGGCCTTAACAAAACATCGTAGGTAGTGAAACAAACGAGAATCAATTCGTGGAATGCAGTGACCAGAGGCAATGCGGTCGATACCTCCGTTAATGCGTTCTATTTATAACAAACAGTCTGTCAGAAAGCCGAATAAACAGTTCGGTAGACCTTTTATCCTTAATATTAATTGAGAAGAGCAAACACGTTTCATCATTCACTTCCCTCTCATCCGAATCGTTGAGAACATATTCGAGAAAGAAACAACCGCATCTTAATTTTTTTTTAGATAAAATACTACAGTTTTCAATCAAATTATCGTATTAGATATTAATTGCGGTATAGGATTGAAATTATACTATTAAGTAATATTAATTATAATTATTAAATAGGATTTCAGAAACTTGCGATTACGGAATAGAGTAATGTTTAAACGATTTTATTTAACTGCAGTTGTGTGTCAGTTGATATTTTGAAATCAATTTTTCATTATTTTCCTAACTAGCTAGATATCTGAAATTTTGAACGTAAGTTCCGGTGGCATTACAATATCCAATAAAGACAAAATTAAATTTGAGAAAAACTAAAATAAATTCACTTTGATAAATACACAAAAGTCTGTTCAGCGTACTTGGAAACCCAATTTCATAGATTTGAAACTAGTATCGCCATCTATTATTAAGCGGCATAAATACAAACTCAGAGTTTTTATTTAATTTTTTTTGGGTTTGGTTTGGATCGCTACGATCTCCTGTTTTGATCCCGAGGTCTAATGAGACGGCCACCTATTGCTTACGCCGATTCCGAACGGCTACGAATATAAATGCCCTCAGAGGGATTCGAACCCGCTAACTCCTGTTCCAAAGAGAAGCGTTCTTTTATTCGGTTATTGTTCAGCTTATTTGGATATTTTAGTGAATTTTAATCGCTTTTCTGGTAAATAAGTGTTTTTTTTTAAATAATTTTTATGTTACGTCTTGTTAAATTGTCTGTGCCGATAGAGCAATTTGTGTTTGCTTTCGTTTGGATCAACCTTTTTTTTTTTAATTAAAAAAATTTATTTAATGCCTTACGAAATCGAAGGCTGCAGTTTATTCTGGACAGATATTTGTAGTGATGTTCTATTATATTTGATAAGTTATTTTGATATTAAAATGACTTATCTCTTTTGCCTGTATTTGTGCCAAAGCTGAATTCAGCTTCCAACACGAAAGTTGATTCTTTTTTAATATTGGTTTTAAGAAAACTAATTTATTTATGTTTGATGCAGTTTTTATCTAAATTATATTTGTGATTTAGGGATATTTGAATAGAGTGGATTTGGATAATTTAGAATACTAGTTTGTATATGCCTGATATTTGAGGTAATAGTATTATAATTTGACGAATTATGTGTTTAATTTAACCTTTTAGCAAAATTTTATAATTTACTTTGAAGGTAAATTTGAATTTTTAATTAATTTTTGATTAAAAAAAATTCAATTATTTATTGCGGATAATGCGGAATAGAAGATACATTTTAAGTTACAGATTTATATAAGAACTTATTTATTTGTTCCTGAAACCTTTCTTACATAAGATTGCATTTAGCTGGATTAGAATCGTATCCACATAGGGTACAACAGGTTGGCGTGGTTAATTTTGGCAGATTTGTATCTTCTCTTTTTTACTGTGACGTTTGTTTGGTACTTCAACAGAAAAAGAATTGTATGAATTATATAAAATTTAAACTGAAAATTGAAATTGTTACATTCAATAGAAACAATGAGGGTATTACAGAATACTTGATAAAAATGGAAAGAAAAATGGGATAGCAGTATTCCATATTACTTCCCATGCCATAGTGAAACAAACAGTTTCAATGAATAAAAATAAACTGTAAACGAAAGATTTGTGCAGTATGAATGATCTAGCTTTTAAAATCAGTGTAATAACCAACCCACTCCGGGGGCTACGTTGTAATAACACACTGCTCTGGAGCGCTATACTTGTGTGAGACCTGCCCGCCTACTTTACTGGGGAAGGTATGTTCATAGATCACCACTGGGATGCATAGAATTACCTCCAAAAACTTTTATGGACAACAAATAACATTTATTTGCAAAAGTTAACGAAAATTAAAGTGTATAACAAAATAAACATAGTTCGAACCGGCGAACTCCAATTCTGAAGAGAAGCGTTCTACCATTCGGCTATCATTCAGCGTAGTTAATTTTTTTAGTGAATTTTTCATAGCTTTCTTCGTAAATCAGTGTCTTTTAATAATTTTTATATTATTTCTTGTTAAACTGACAATAGAGTGATTTGTGTTTACATTCATTTAAATCAAACATTTTTAAAATTTTTTAAAAAAAATTTAACGCCTTGCAAAATTGAAGATTGCGGCTGATTCCTAAGAGGTATTCGGAGTGATGTTCTATTATATTCGATAAGTTATTTCGATATTAAAATGATTTATATCACTTTTGCCTGTATTTGTCTCAAAGCTGGATTCAGCTTCCAACACGTCTCAGAGCCACACGAATCTCAGAGCCTATTCTATCCAGATTATATGGATGAGCTTGTCACATCCAAACTACAATTCTCTCGCTACCAAACAGAGATCTCTCCAGGTCGCGGGCTCTGTGTCGACTCTCCGAGCTGAACTCTAACTGCCCTCTTGCAGATCTTCTCGCACTTCTTCGGGTGGAGTTCAGCATTCTCGAAACTTGATCCCTGTCGAAAAGAGAAGTCATCCCTTCCAGATTTACTGCCGGCCTGCTAAAACACAAACAAGCGTATCCGAAACACCTTATCAGTACCCCTTTGCCGGCCAGCTCCTATTTCCCCAAGGAACAATGGGTGCAAGGAGTCCATGGGGGCGATTTTGCAGATATCAAGAAAGACACATGCGACACACTGGTCTTGCAAATTCCTTACAATCAGTTTTCATCAATCACATGTACTCGAATATTTGTTGTAAATATTTAAAGACTGAGCTGCAAACTCTTTTCGATAATGGAATTAAGACATACACTCCAGCATCATGTGTTACAAACTAAGAAGCCGAACGATGGTTGAATAGTGTGCTGCTCATCGGTACCGGATTTAGAGGGTCGAGTCCTTCTGGCATGGATGTTCGTAGCCGTTCAAAATCGGCTTTAAACAGTAGATACCGGTGTCAGTAATACTAGTATAGCAAAATAGTAGACCATGATGCTTCCAAACAGATAAATGACTCTAGCTCCAAATCTATTCTTGTTACTATCTAAAATTTTACAAATTCACTTTCTGATGAGTTTCCTTCTAATATTCGAGATCTTTAATGACGTAGAAGGATTTAAGAGGAAAAGTGGTTTTTTAAATAATTATCAAAATACTTTGAAAACGACATTTTGACAAATCTCGAAGACATTTTCAGTTTAAATGTGCTAATGTCAAAAAGAGAGAACCATTTTAAAACGAGAACTACATCAAAATTTAAATACATATCCAGATTTAAATATTAAATTTTCTCCCCCAAAAAAAAGAAGGTAATTCAGAGGCGAGCGAATTCAAAACGCTTCTGTGCTTCGAGAAAATAAATTTTTGATATAATTTTGTATATAAGGAGTTCTATCAATAGGAGAAACCAGTCATTCATGCTCTTCGGAAACTATTTTTAATATTTTGGGGGAAATTAAGATCCAGATTCATAATTAGACTATGTATTATTTTCAGAAAATAAGTGTGAAAATTTTAATATAAAACGGTATTGAATCCAAAACAGCACGGTATTTTTAAAATATATTTTGTTTTCATTTCTAGGCGTCTTTAAACTAAGCATCTCTTTATAAAATTGGACGTATTTTTGAAGAGTTTAGACTCATCCCACGTATCTGTAGGAAATCCGAAAACCATCTCTTTATGTCAGCCAAAAAATAAAATTTTGAACGGTATCGAGGACTAAAAGCGTAAAATTTTCTGACACAAATACTTGTATATAATAAAAGTTTTTGGAGAAAAAATATAAGGTACTCTATTTCAAATATTAGCTCTTCACTTTATCGCCTTGGGAAGTGACAGCGCGGGATGTTGCTGTATTGAGATGTCAACTCCGTATGTATGAAATTGGGGAAAAATGATTTATATTATTTTTAAAAGCACTCTTTCGTTTCGCTTAAGTTTTCGTTTTTCTACGCATTCGGGGCGCTGTTTTCTTTTTAGGATAAGATTTCGATGCCGAATGGCTTCTTCAAAAGTAAAAATCATCAATTCGATTCTATTTAATCTCTTTTCATGTAGGGCCGAACGATAGCCGAATGGTTAGGGTGCTCGACTTTAGTACCGGAGTTCATGGGTTCGAATCCCATTGTGACTTGGACGTTCGTTGCCGTTCGGAATCGGCATTAAGCAAGGCCAGGAGCCTGGTTGACTGGCTCACCTGGAGTTAAGGAAGGCCAGTAGCCTGGTTGACTGGCTCACAGCTAATCAAGGCGCCATTTTGCGGCCATAAAGATTTTAACCTAAAACCACACCGCAAGTGTAAAAGTACCCCTTCACGAATGGCTATCACAATTGCCCTGTGCAGATACTGCTTCCCTCGCCAACACCCGCTCTCATGTTAGAAAGTCCCATGTAGTACACTGGGTCTACCGGACTTTTAACCTGAGCATGACTCCTGCAGAGTATCCCCCGCACTTCCGAAAAGTACATTCGTTGTACTTATTTGTCTAGATTGTCTATATTTTTTTCATGTTATTTTAAATTCTATGGGCGGAATGCTGGCTTGCCCCCTGCATAACGCATTGTTACCGGACGGTCTGACCGAACCAGCAATTCAACACCCTACACCCGACTTCGGGTGGGTGGCTGGTTACAGGTAGTACACGGCTTTAAGCTGTACGTCCCGGTCTCATTATCCCTCGTGTTGCAAAAGAGTAGACCGTACACTCTAAACCAAACCAAGCGAAATCTTTTCATGGAGGGACTTTTAAAGACTACTAAATCCAGACAATAAACAGATTGATTGAGTGCTATCTTTCCGTGCCGGAATCAGCGGTTCTGAATCTCTATGCTGGCATGGGTATATGGACTATTCCAGAATCAGCTTTAAGTGGTAGGTTCCTGTGTCATTATTATCATTAGTTTAGCAAAAACAGGGAACGTAGGTCTCAAAGCTAAATCAAATGAAAGACTCCTGAAGACTTTTCTGACTCCCCGAATAGTTTGTATGCAAGCGTTTAAAATTATTTTTAAATATTCAGTGACGTAGCCCAATTTTTTTTCGGAATTGTTCAAAATCTTACAGTAAGTTTCCAAGCTACAAATAAATAAGCAAAATAAAGATATTACATACATAAGGTACATATATACAAAATGTCTTATTCATACATCTACAGTTTTTACATGCGTACATAAATACGCCATGAAAGGATTAGCAATGCTGTAAGTCATTTCATCGTATCTAGGAAAATGTACACACACACAGTACGTGTATGCATGCATGCATGTATGCATACATACATACATGCATACATTAGATACATAGTTTCCCATGCATATATAAATACGTCCTAAAACGGATCAGCAATGCTGTATGTCATTTCATTGTATCTTTTCTAGATAAATGTACACACCCACACAGTACTACATGCATGCATGCATGCATACATACATACATACACACACACACATATTTACATGGTTCGTGTGGTTATGTTAGCATTCATTTTTGTCCTTAATATTATTTTGATTTTCATATGTTTCGGAAACAATATATTTTTCTATTTTATAATCACAAATAGCGCCTAAACAATCACGATCTCCCCAATTATTTTTAACAATCTCCTCCCAACTAGAAATTGCACTGCAAATCATAGGCTAATTGGAGTGACATTAAATACTGTTTGGGAGATCGACACTCCCCTTCTGTAGAGATGGTCTCGCAAACATTTATATCCAGTTAGACCTCTAAATAGATCTAAGGCCGTTTTTCTTTCTTGTAACAGATCTATACTTCCCTAGAATCTTCTGTGGAGCGTTGAATTATATCTTGGTTAAGAGTTTTCTTAAGAATCAGATTAACAGTCAGTTTAGTCGTGTGAAAAGAAAATGGTCAATGAATGCGTTGGTCTTACAAAGTTCCCTTCTTAGCCAGTGAGTCAGCTGTTTCACGCTGCCCAAAATTCTACAATGGGCAGGAATCCACTGGAAGAAAACTTTACGTGCAAGCGCCTTGAGCAAATGTCTACAATTCAAGATCCTTGGGAGCTATTTTTATTATCTTATAGAACTTGAAGCTGAGTTTGAGCTTTAATCTGACAATATGACGTCCTTTGAAGAAGATTGGCTACGAATCGACAGTTGATAAATAGTCGTCAAAATAGCTTCCCTTCTCATTTAACCCTTTGCATTCCAAATTATATAAAAAATTTTGTTAGCGGCTGCTCTCACCGTTTATAAGTGTTTTATTTGAAATACTTTTAAACTAAAAAATAGGAGAATTTTAACAAATAGGTGAAAAGACAATTTCTATTAAATGTCAGTTTTATTCCCAGTATTGCACACTTCACATAAAAAATGGCTTGTCTTCATCCACCAGAAATCTTTTTGAGTATCTGTTGATTTGACTTGGAAAAAAAATTTCCAGAGATACTCGACAATGGAGCTTCTGAGATAAAAACGGATGTCGAGTTATCCTCGACATAGTGCAAAGGATTAAAGGCAGTAGTAAAAGGGCCATTGGTAAGTAGGAGCTGAAAAGTTCGCTATGGATACCTGCTCCAGCACCGCGTTCTCTAACATAGTCATCAGTATAGACACGTGTAAGCATCGCGTCCGTCTCTGTCGTTGGTCAAAAAGAGCGTTAGTTAAAGCGAACTTTTGTTCATTATAAGACGCCGAACAATTGAAAACAGCAGTATTGTACCAGTAATGGTCTGCTTGAAGCACGGGCGATTGGAGGTGTCAAGCGTGCCGTTTATCAACTCCCCGACAGAGAAAAGGAATGGTGCTTTGTGTGACCGAGTTGGCCACGCACCAAAGGGCGTTTCGGCTACCCCAAGGACAAGGTTCAAAGGGGGGGGATCAACCTCCCCTAAAACCGAGGTTTCCTGCTTGGAAAAGAGAGAAGCGGGAGGAGTCCCGGGAACTTCTAAGAGAGCAGGTTGATCTAGAGTGATCTCCTCTCTGGATGATAGGTTGCATCTGCATACACTTTAATGTTTCTTTAAATGTTTTTTTGTTGTAATAAATCAACCTTGTTAAGTTTTAATCATCTACGGCTGGTTATTTCGTCTCCATACCTGCTCCTTATACGAGACCCATGCGAAGTCATAGCCAAAATGACTAGGGTGTAACAGACATCGGAAATAGAAACATCGCAACCTCTCGGCGAGACCAACAACACGCATCCATTCATTTTAGAAAATAATATATATTTTTGATTGTTAGAAGTTACTGATGACCTTTTATGCTGCCCTTCCAAATTTTGGTTATTTTAGATATATTATTATTTTTAAGTCCATTGCTTCTTAAAGTCGAGCCAAAACGTAAGATCCCTCGACTGCATTTTTTTCGTTTGAGTTCCTTCCGCGTATTATCTGTCCCGTTCGTGTTTGGTAAGATTTGAGAGGAGGATGTCCCTTTCCAGCCAGAAAAAGAGCTTTTCCGGTTCGACGAAGTTCAGATCCTCAGATAGAATCGCGTATCCGTCTTTCTCAAGGTTTTTTTTTCGGAACATTTTTATTCAATACGAACGGTGATCCAAAGTCATAGAAAACGCTCTATTTAAAAAAATGTTATAGAAATTGTTTGGAAATTTTATCAGATAAGTTTATTCACTAAAAATGTACGTTTAGCAATGCTGAGAATTTGAATTTTTGTCTTATCGTTAGAAAATAAAATTGTTTCTAACGAGATGAGAATACCAATTTTGACGATTTTCCAAAAGGGAAAAGTAGTAGCGCAAAGAACATACATTCATATTTTGTTCCCGTAATGACATTTCCATACATGAAAAATTTTACGGATCGTCCGTAAAATGTATGATTTGGGGTTTAATTTTACGGACTTGCATTTACGGGTTTCGTATCGTGAAAATAAAATTAAAATTTAAAAAAAAAAAGTATTTTTTACTTTAAAAATTTGTAAAAAGTGGAAAATCATTAATTTCAACAGAAAGTTATTTTACTAATAAAAAGATCCACAAATATCCTTCTGTGGCATAATTATACATATAGCGCATGGCACTGGTGACCACTGAATTCGGCATTGGCTGGATGTTGTATTTTGATGGCATATTTATACCAGTAGTTAATTGTGAATGATTCTAAAAAATATAGGACCACATAAACGAATGTAAATCAATCTCATTTATTAACACCCGTACAGTTAGTATTAATAATCATTATTAATAATCAGTATATTGATCTCTTTCTCTCTTTGCACTTCTCTGACGAATAAAAAGTTTGAAATAAGTTACTTTTGTGAAATTCTAGAATCAAATTTAACTAAAAAAAACTAATGTTTTATTATATATGTTGTAACGTTACTTGATCCTCGGGTAGCTTGTGGGTGTCGAAATGGTTATGACACGACGTACAGCTTAAAAACTATAACAACGTTTATTCTTGATTAAAATGGAGTATGTACAAATTTTTCAAATGGAAATCACAGGACTCATGAGGGCTGGTGTGGACCTAAAAGTTCTAGGTTCAAGGCGAACCTAAAGAAAAAAAACAATCTGCGAACAGGTGCCGACAGATAGCGTTGTAGAGGGTTACAACTAGATCTCCTTGAGTCCTACACAAAGCTGGAGAGAAGTTCTTCAAATAAACCAACCGCCACAACTCGAATCTGTGTCCGTTCTTTCCGGACTCTCCGGCGAAAAACTCGTGCCCCCGGACGTCACCTTTCGCCTCTTCCCATTGGCTTTTACTTTCCAAATCGTCGTCTTGGTAGCCTCTGATTGGCTCCTTTGGTGGTGCCTTACTGTCTGACATCGTTGTCCCTTTCATCTTTCGGATTCACCTCGACATCTCAAGGAGTGTCGAAGTGGCAATTTGTAGTGTAGTCAAAAGCCCAGACAGAGTGTCTCCCTGCCCTGGGCTTTAACAAAACCCCTTTGTGAAGCCAATGGGGTGTAGTGACGTCTCAATGTAATATATCAAAATTATTTCACTTAAATATTTCCTTAAAAACCTCCCCTCTCCCATTCTAATTCCTTAAAATCTATTTTCCCAGCCTCAAAATGTCCTAAAAGGAGTGTCCTGGACTTAAAATTCTTCCAATACATTTCCCAAAGCTTTCTGTCCAATAGGTGTAAATTTTCTGTCCATTCAACACGTTTTCCAGCTGTCTCGGGCAAACGGCTCAGCTTTTCTTCTGACCTAACAGTTAAATTAGCTGACTAAGTTTCTTGTCATTTGGCGAAAATTCTGTCTGTCTTCGCTCTTGAATACATCTCTGTTCGAGTAAAGTGCTTTTCTTGTCATTCTCTTGTCTGTCGTTGACTGGTAAAGATCTAATTATTAGCAGGTAATGAATAAAGTTCAAGTTTCGCTACTCACATGCAGCTCTTTGAAATATTCTTTGTGGCTCTCGACAAATATATCCAAGTTCCCTTTTAATTTTTGTGTTATTATATTAAAAAAAATATTACAACTGATGGAGATCTGGCAATGCTGGGTAAAAAAATAGGTCTTATTGGGCTTTTAAGAGATGATTCTCAAATTCCACAATTCATACCGATTCACTGCATAATTCACCGAGAACATCACGTTACAAAATATTTAAAATTACTGATGTTATGAAAACATAGCTCATTGTAAATTTATTCAAAATGTAAAAAATCATCGACAATTCAAAATATCCTTGAAAAATTAAAGAACGAAAACTTTTAAATGACATTCAATAAAATATTTCTGCAAAAAAAAGTTTTAATACCTTTTTTGCATACCTTTTAAATACATATTTAATTGCGGCTCTTGAAAAATTTCAAATTTTGAAAAATTTCTCTGATCATCAAGGAGCTTGGCCACCCTTGATATATATATAATCAAATTTATGTCATCCTCAAAGGTTGGGACAAAGATTTTCCTGGATAATTTATACTCATGTCTTCAAGTATCATAAAGTAAACAATTTATTCTCTATTCCACATTAATTTTTATAATGTTTGGCAATAAAATTTGTATTTGTAATAAGAATTAATCATTTTTAAAAAATATCTTGTGGAAACTCCTTATCACAGTTATTAAAATTCACGTGTGTTTGATATTTTAAAATTTTATTAAGAAAAATTAATTTTTCAATTAAAGTCCAATATTGCCTATTGGCCACAAACCATTTTTTAAAAGTAAACTACACTTAAAACAAAATACTATTTTCTAAGTATTTTTCCCGTTTACTTATAGAAGAAAGGAAAACCAAAAAAATGTTAAATTAGTTTTTTTCTTAAATCGGGGAATTAAGTGTGAAAAGGCTGATTCACTGACAGCCCAATCTTCTAAACCTAAATAAAAATATTTAATGTCTGAAGGGGGAGGGATTGGAAAAAAGTTAGTTCTTCCGAAATCCCTTCATCTAACAAAGTGGCTTATTTTAATCGTTTTTTTTCTACCAGAATTAGGCAATAAAAATCGACGAAAATAATGCTTCGACTTAATGAATATAGCAAATGGTGCCTTGCGCGTGTGTATTTAGTTGCCGTTTCGGCAATGAGCACTGCATTCCCCACCCATGGGTGGAGAAATATTCGATTATTGTTTTTCGAATACTTTTTGCCATCCGGGGCGTTTTCTGTTATGATTGAAAACATCGACGATCGAAAAGGCTGTTTCCAATACCCATTACATAATATGTCCGTTTCTTGAAACCATCGCAGAAAGCCAATTACGGAAGGATAATTTTATTGAAACAGATTTTTTTATAGATTTTCTTTTCTTCATAGCGGTGGAAATAATATATCGCCTCTAGTTTTGTAAGAAGGTGCGTTAAATTAAGTACTTTACAGTCGAAGAGCTGTTGCATGTACACGGACCAATTTCTCGAAATTGAAATCACGTCGGCAAAAATCAATATAGTGAACAAATAAATGCAGAATGTTTTCTATTTATCTTCTCTTTTGATCCATTTAATTTAATCAAAGTTCTATGCTTAAAGTTTCGCTTGGAGCGCTAAGGTCTACTGTTTTACTAGAGGAGTACTAATGAGATCATGACCTACCACTTAGAGCCGATTTCGAACGATTATGAACATCCCAACCATCAGGGGGATTCAAACCAGTGGACCCTAGTACCTAAAAGAAGAGGTCTACCCATTCGGCCATAGTTTGGATTTAAAACGGGATGAATTGCAGCTCCCTTCAGTATCGGGTAACTGCGGCGATTGAACGCTTATCTTCTATTACCCAATACAGATATATTATGTGGACTGGCGTTATTGAGCATGCCGGTATATTCTTTACAGTGATATGTTAATCTAATTTATTAATCCAATCGGATTATTGCTTCTTAATTCTTCACACTTAAATCTTCCCAATATCTTTAGTTAATTCGCTGAAACTCAGGGATTGTCACAAAACAGGAAGAGTGTTAGCATAAAGGCCCAATTTGTATGTTAATTGACGTTTTTATTTAGTTTTTAAAAAATTCTTTTGCATATTTAAAAAAACTCCTTAAAAGAAGTTTTGTTTTTGGTTCCCCGCCTGTACCGAGGTACTTTCCCACGGTGATATGCAGATGCATGCACAGCTGTGGGAGGTTTTTCCTAGAGGAATTTAGGACTCCAATTGTTCACGTCAAGTTTAGGGACCCCTGCAGAGAAGGTATAGATCACGGAATGGCAGCGTAACGGTCAAGCTCGCACAGAGCTGTAACCGTGAGTTATGGGAGCAGGGGCTAAAAAGTAATGTCAGATTGCACAAAGGGGCTACTTTAATGAGCCCACCTGCACTCCCGAAGGGTATGAGATGTGGGAAAATTTCCCGAAAACAAGGGATTGGATAAGAAGAAAAAAGGGGCGTTGGGACCGAGGTGAGGAGTTTGCAAATGAAGTTAAGGAGAGGAGTTGAAGTGGGGAGTTGAGAGAAGTGGGACAAGGATCCACCAGCACCAACTCGTCCCGTGCGCCCGGACCGACACCGCCCCGCTCACCATCACCAACTCGTCCCGTGCGCCCGTGAGGAAAGCCCATGCCTGCTCCCCTGTGACTTTAATGGAGGTAATTTATAAAATAATATTTACAGTCATTTAACGTAGGCCTCTGTTAATAATAATAATTCCTTATAAAGAGATGTGTGATAATTATAGTGTAAATAGAAGATATAAATAATTGATGATTATGATAACCAAGGATCTATTTGTAAATAAATGTATAGAATAAATGTCTGAATCTCAATATAAAGTATTATATTCATTCTGTGTTTCCCCCCCTTGTAACGAACACTGGTGTATAGGTTGTATGTACATTACAACACCGCCATTCTTTTTTTTTTCGACGTGCAATCCGGGGAAGAACGTTCCGTATTCAAATAGTTGCTAATCACGATCGGCCAGTGGGCGGCACACGTGGGCGAATCAGCATTCAGTCTTCAACCCGGCGGGAAGTATAAGAATACCAGGGATCGTGTTGTAATATCTCCATTACTTCTCATACCATGCAATTACAGTAATTCTGGCTTAGAGGGCTTGGCCCAGAGAAGTCAGACAAGAGCGGTCCTGTGCGATGTACGACGAAAGCAGTTCATCGGAGCCGAGGCGAGGAGACGGTGACCTACCGGGTGCAACCGACAACGTCCTGGACAGTAAACTACTTGTTATGATGGATGAAGGCGGTGATATAGACAAAGGCTCATCCTAAAGCCGCCAGTACTTTTTTTGAGATCGTCTTTTAATTCGTGGTCAACATATTTTTAAAGTGGACTGTAGATGTTTGAAGCTCGCCATATTTTTGAAGAAATTGGAAGTAGACCCTTTTTTTGAGAAAGGTTTTGAGATGTAAGTTTTGTTTTGCTAGTTTTTCAAAGGGTAACTTCCGGCAACATTTCCCCCCCCCCCGTTTTTTTGATAGGGACCTTATGTCCAGATTTAATTGCTTTCTGTAGTCCTAGTCCAGTTCATAAAAATGTCTCGTTTTTCAGTTGTAGTATATATAAGTAATAAGTTTTTGTATTTGTTATTTATTTGTTATTTGTTGTTGTATTTTGTTAAATTTTTGTGGTAAATTATTGACACTAAGATAATTATAATCTGTATTGTTTTTACTTCCGAATAAATTGTTATTGTTTTAAAACTGCTTCTTTTCTGACCAACTCGAATTCCACTGTGCATAATCTCTGTCTAGCACACTTCTAACTAGGTGTTGGGGGTATCAAAGAGCACTGCTCTTCGGTACCGTAGTTCGCGGGTTCGAATCCCGCTGTAAGCCTGGATATTCGTAGCCGTTCATAATCGGCTTTCAGCTGTAAGTACCAGTCTCATTAACCCTCGTATAGCAAACAGTAGACCATACCTTTCCTGTGAAATACATAAAAGTAATGCACCTGGAACATTTCGAAATGGTATATTCTGTAAGAAAAAAAAAATGCCGAACTATATCGGAATATTTAGGGTGCTGGCCTTCGGAATCGGAGTTCGTGAGTTCGAATCCCACTGTGGCATGGATGTTCGTAGCCGTTCGGGATCGGTTTTAAACAGTAGGTCCCGGCCTCATTAGCCCTCGTCTTGCAAATGGTAGATCGTAGCTCTCCAAACCTAACCACACTAAATATATACCAAAATCGTCAAATTAGAAAATATTATTTTTTAAAGTTTCAAATAAAGGTGTACGGCCCCCTCCCCCCCAAAAAAACTAGTTTTAGTGGAGTAAATTAATTCTATTATTCTAAAAACTTCATCTGATAATGAAGTCTATAATTTGATTTTCTTTCATTAGCTGTCGTGATGCCAAAAGTAGATCGTAGCGCTCCAAACTAAACCAAACCAGATCTATATCAAAATCGTCAAATTAGAAAGTATTATTTTTTAAAGTTTCAAATAAGAGTGTATGACCCCTCCCTCCCCCCTAAGAAAAAACTGGTTTTAGTGGAGTAAATTAATTCTATTATTCGAAAAACTTCTTCTGATAGTGAAGTCTATAATTTGATTTTTTTTCCTAAAAAGTAGATCCAAGCTATCAAAATCGTCAAATTATTATTTTTTATTACTTTCTAATTTGACATTTTTCGTCCCCCAAAAACTAGAGTGGAGGTTTTTATTGATCGAAAAAACACCGTAATGAAGTCGACATTAGCCGTCGTTTGCAAATATCGAACCCCAAATAAAAAACGATCTGTATAAATCGTCAAATTAGAAAATATTATTTTTTAAAGTTTCAAATAAAGGTGCATTATTAAAAAAAAACTGGTTTTAGTGGAGTAAATTAATTCTATTATTCGATTCTTCATAGTGAAGATAGATTTTTTTTCCCTCAAAAGATTGATTAATATTTTTGGCCATGAGGGAAATCATCGGAGACAAGTAAGATGAAAACAGTTCTCCAACTTTGCATAAATCGATAACGACGCTATACCAGGCAGATTCTTGGGAGAAATTAAATTTTGTTTTTTTTGCAGAGATCTCTTTTTTAACAGGCAAAACAAAATAAGAAGGGGAAAAGATAATGCTTTGCTGGGAAAACAACATAGTAAAAGAGCAGTAAATGTAGTCTCCAAGTTTGCATAAATATCGATACCGGAGAGAGGACGAAAATATGTAGCCAGGCAGATTCATGGGGTCAAGATAAAATAAATATAAAAAAGTATTTTTAAAAAAAATATCGTTTTTATTAAACAAAAAAAGGTAAAAGGGTATTAATATAAAGTAAAAAATTAATTTTAACACATTGTATGCGGCACACGTACTAGTACTATTCTGAGTGATACTTGAGCGCGATTGTACTAGTAATTGTTAACAACAGTTTTTCGTAGGTACAAAATAACGCTATATACAGGAAAACGAAACCGAATGTTCTTGTCTAATACATAGATTCTGGAAAAATTTAGACATATAAAAACTAGTTTGTTTTTGCTTCGTCTATAGTTTTTTTCCATCTGTAAGTTACATTATTTAGTCAATTGCCAGAATGTTTAATTTGCAACTTAGTTTTGTATTATCAGCCAACTGTTTTGGATGTTTTGTTTAACTGCTTTTTTTTATTTACGTTGTTTTGAGAAAGAAAAAAATAAACTTTGATGTTTTTATATTTTTGTGTAACTTCTTCAAAGAAACTCAGTCTTCAGTTAGGCCATGCTACTGTGCTAAACTTCAGTGGAAACTTGCTGATCGTTACTGTCCAAACACGTACTAGTACGTTTTCTGACGATTGATACTTGAACGCGGATAAGTACTAGTATGTTTTCTGACGATTGATACTTGAGCGCTGGTCACGTACTAGTACGGGTTAGTGTAACAACATGGTTTTTTCGTAGGTACAAAATAACGCTATATACAGGAAAACGAAGCCGAATGTTCATGTCTACTACATAGATTCTGGAAAAATTTAGACAAAAACTAGTTTGTTTTTGCTTCGTCTATAGTTTTTTTCCATTGGTAAGTTACATAAAATAGTCACTTTCCAGAATGTTTAATTTGCAACTAGTTTTGTATTATCGGCCAACTGTTTTGGATGTTCTGTTTAACTGTGCTTTTTTATTTACGTTGTTTTGAGAAAGAAAAAAATAAACTTTGATGTTTTTATATTTTTGTGTAACTTCTTCAAAGAAACTCAGTCTTCAGTTAGGCCATGCTACTGTGCTAAACATCAGTGGAAACTTGCTGATAGTTACTGTCCAAACACGTACTAGTACGTTTTCTGACGATTGATACTTGAGCACGGGCCATGTACTATTACAAGTTAGTGTAACAACATGGTTTGTTTGTGGGTACAAAAATAACAGTATATATAGGAAAGCGAAGCCAAATGTTCTTGTCTACTACATATATTCTGGAAAAATTTAGACAAACTAAAAACTAGTTTTTACATTAGTCGATGTGAAACCACATAATGGGAAGGTTGATTAAAAAAATCAATTTAGATTTAAAATTAACTTTTTATTTATCCTTGCAAAAATGATATTATGTGTGTATGTATATTTATATATTATATATATATATATATATATATATATATATATATATATATATAATATATATATATAAATATATTATAATGTATTTGTTTATATATTTCAATACAAAATACGAAAAGTTGGTTAAAAAAGTACCCGTTTTTAAAAGTTGGTGCGAAATGTACCCGCACACAATGTGTTAACAAATATAAACCCTTGAAAATGTAGTTAAAAGTATTTATACCATATAAATTCTTAATAAACTCAAACTGAAAACAAATATTTATCTACAGAATCAGACGTTTAATTTTGTAGTAAAGCTAAAATGCATCGTAGTATAAATACGAAATGCCAATTAATAAACTAGAATCATTTATGCACCGTTTGTTTGTAGTACAAAAATAACGGTATATACAGGAAAACTAAGCCGAATGGTCTTGTCTACTACATTGATTCTGGAAAAATTTAGATAAAAACTAGTTTTTAGATCAGTCGATGTGGAACTACAGAACAGGAAAGTTGATACAACCCTTAAATATGACCTAAATATGACCCTCTTGGAAAATTATCATTGGATATGCGGAAACATATTTTAAAGAAAATTGTTACTACTGGGAAGAAGAAAAAGCCGCAAAGACAATGTCGTGTGTGTACTGTGAAAAAAGTGAGAAATGAAACGTCTTACATACGCAAATTTTGCCGTGTACCTCTTCATAGATGAAAATGCTTTGAAAGTTATCACACTGTAAAGCATTATTAGTTTTATGATTGCTCTTTCCATTTTTATAACGTAAAAATGTTTATATATAATTCGAAAAAATTAAAACTATATGCTACTATTGTAAATTTATCCACTAAAAAATATATTTTTTGTTTACATAAATCTTATGGTTGTTATTTATATATTTCTATTTACATATTTCAATATAAAATACGAAAATTTGGTTTAAAAATTAAATAATTTACGATCTATTGAGATTTAACTAACTTTTGACAGCCGAATAAGTAGGACGTTCCTCGTCGGTACTGGAATTAGTTTGTTCGAATCCCGTTACGGGTATATATGCTTGTAGCCACTTTTAATCGTCTTTAAATAGTAGGTCTTGGTTACTTTAGCCCTAAGAATGTAAGGGATTGCAATTTAAGTCAGAAAATTCCAGACGTAGACTCGATAAAATAGTTTGCGACCATTTTAAAAATATTTTTGGCATATGAATTTGATAATTGTAACATTTAAAAGACCTCTCAAATATTTCGACTCATTATGCATAACATCCCATATAATTAACACATTGTATGCGAGACACGTACTAGGGCGTTTTCTGACCATCGATACTTGAGGCGGAGTCACGTACTAGTATGGGTTAGTGTAACAGCATGGTTAGTTTATGGGTACAAAAATAACAGTACATAAAGGAAAACGAAGCCTAATGTTCTTGTCTACTACATAGATCCTGGAAAATTTTAGACAAATAAAAACTAGTTTTTACACTAGTCTATGCGGAACCACAGACCGGGAAGGTTGATTAAAACCCTAAACATGACACTCCTAGAAGATTATCATTGGATATGCGTAACCATATTTTAGAGAAAATTGTTTCTACTGGGAAGAAGAAAAAGCTGCAAAGACAATGTCATGTGTATGCTGTGAAAAAATTGCAGAATGAAACATCTTACATATGCAAGTTTTGCTGTGTACCTCTTCATAGAGGAAAATGTTTTGAACGTTACCACACTGTAACAGATTATTAATTTTATGATTGCTCTTTTCATTTTTTCATAATGTAAAAAAGTTTATATATAACATAATTCGAATCTAGATCGGGAAACTAATGTAGGCATTTTATATAAAACCTCTAAGACACCCCGAGGAAATTCTCATGGGTTTTCAAATATTGAGTCAAGGTAAAAAATTCCTGAGTGATTTTGCTTTCTCTTTTTTACTCAATCTAAATTGACCTCTTTGGCTACAGTTTAAGGCCTCAGAGAAGGGGTCTAACCAATTATAACTCTGCATTGCCCTAGCGGACAATTTAGTAAATTTCCAAACAAAATCGAAATGCACGCTATTGGAGGCAGATTTTCTACAGATTTTCCCACACATTTTGACTGAGATGTTGACCCAGGTGTTAAGGGCTTTTTACTTCTATCTTCATGCTAGCTAACCCTGCAGTTTGTCCTGCCCTTATCATGTAGTGGGAACCGGTCCTCCAACGTTATATTAATAAGCGTCTTTAACTACAACGGTATCATTTTTCTGGGCCATGACTGCAACCACTCATCGTGAAGTCCGTCTTATTACACACACACACACATATATATTTATATATATATATATATAATATATATATATAATATAATATATATATATATATATTATATATACATATATATATATACATATATATATATATATATATTATATATATTTTTATATATATATATATTATATATATATATATATATATATAAATTACAAATATATATATATATATATATTATATATATATATATATATTATATATATATATATATATTTATATATTTATACATATATATACACATACATATATTTATACATATATTTATATATATATATAATTATATTTTATATATATATACATATATATATATAATTATATATATATATTTATATATACATATATTTATATATATATATATATATTATACATATATATATATACATATATATATATATTACATATATATATACATACATACATACATACATACATACATATATATATAAATATATATTTATATGTACATATATATACATATATATACATATATATGTCCTGTACCCATAAAAAAGTAGGATCCCGTCCTCCAACGATCTGTTAATAAAGGTCTTTAACTAAAACGGTTTTAGGGGCAATGACTGCAACCACCCATCGTGAAGTCTGTTTAATTACACGCACGCACACGCATACACATATATATTTACGAAACATAGATTTTTTTTTTAAAGATAAACTGACTTTGAATAAATTAATAAATCTCTATTAATCAAATTTTTCATTATCGCATTTTAAAAACCAGTAAAATGACCAGTTTAGTACTATTTGATTAAAATCTATACAGAAAATCACAAATATACCAAACATGTTAAAATGTTCATCAAAATATAACTAAAACTTATATTAAATATTTTACTATAAAACATGTGTTCTTTTCTAAACCAGGAATCAGTATTTTAACTCTTATATAACTTAATTTGAATTTTTAGTTATTCCTCTTGCAAATAGATAGCGATACTAGTTTAAAATCTCTTGGATTAAGATTCCAAGCATTTATCAAACTGATTTTTTTCTCAAAAATAATTTTGCTATGTTTAAATATAGTATTATCATCGAAAATTAACCTATCTGCAAAACTTTAGATCTCTACTTAGGAAGGTAATTAAAAATGGATTTTCAAATATCAACGGATACGCAACTGTAGTTAAATAAAAGCGATTCAACATGTTCTCGTCGACCGCAGAGTTGCGGAGTTCGATATTGCGTGGGTAACGCGATCCTCGCCCACACTTAAAGTGTTGGGGTTTTTGTGTGTAATAGCGAATCCAGACAAATGGTATTTACCGTCCTCTACTGGAAAGGATTCGTGAAGATTCATTCAGTAAAACATACAGTTTGCAAACAGGATTCTCATTTCCGTGGGAGACGTGGAAACAAAAAATTTGCGATTCGTTTTTCGTTTGTTTAAACCCCTTCTGGTACGATTTAATAATGAAAAACTGTGCGTGAAGTAACCATTTAATTTTTATTTAAAAAACTTGTTTTATTTTACAATTCTTACATATTCTTAATTAAAATCCACTTTTTACATAGTGTTAAGTATCAGAAACGGTAAAATTAAGATAATAGTCTTCAAGCTAGTGGTACTTTTCAAAACAAAGTGCAAAGGAATTCTGAATTGTTTACATCGCCAGGGAGTCTCACTTCTAATTTGATTCTTGTAACACACACGGCATTTCTTAGGTTTTCTTTTATTCTGACTCATCAATTTGGCAGTGACTTGTACCAAGAAACTTTAAATAAACAATATGTAATAGTGACCTGGGATTTTCACAAGTAACAAAAGTGTTGCTAAATTCAGTACACTAGAAATTTTAAACTAAATTAATTATCATATTTATCAGTAACTTTAGTCGCATGACGAGTGTAGCTCGTCATTGTGCGGTATGGAATGAAAAACCAATGACGAGCTAGACTCGTCATTTTACCGGAAGGGGTTAAGAAAGTAGTTTTATTCTTACAGGTTGGAGTGAGCTTTTACAGAAGTCAAAATTCGATGATATTTTTCTTAATTCTTCATTTCTAATTACCATTGATTTTAACCCATTAATACTGTTAGTCTCATATGACATTTAACTCAGAGTGGCAAGTATGGTGACCAAAGAAAGATACCATTAAAAAAACATGCCGCTTATTTAACATGCATTAAAAAAATAGTAACATTATAAATTGTTCCACGAGCAATAAAATAAAAAGATTATCGTGACACACACACAGGGAATCAAATCAACCGTCATAGTCAACCGTCAGCCCACAGAAACTACAATTAATGTTTATATACTACTGGGCTGACCAGATACACGTGTAAATTTGCATAAAGTTGAAAATAAAATACATACAAAAGACTTAAAATACACACACAGTAACTAAATAAAAAAAATCCTTACAAATGATAACTAGTTCAATTAAAGATCGTTTACAATCTCAAAGCGTAGAAAATTGGATATAATTAACCGATCAATACTTAACCACTGGTTAAGTCCAAGTAATTCTAACAAATACTTCCTGGGGTCTCCTTTTAGATACCTCTAAAATTGCTAGCATTTTTATGTCTTCTTAAAACCAGTTTTTCTTTGAGAGTAGGACAGGGCAATCTTATAAACAATGTAGAAGAATTTTAAGTAATTTCTATTTATAAATTTTTTGTTTGGATCGATATTTTAACCCCTTCCGGTAAAATAAAGAGTCTAACTCGTCATTAGTTTTTCATTCCATACCACACAATGACGAGCTACACTCGTCATGCGATTAAAGTTACTGTTAAATATGATAATTAATTTAGTTTAAAATTTCTAGTGTAATGAATTTGGCAACACTTTCATCACTTGTGAAAATCACAAGTCACTATTGCATATTGTTTACTTGGTACAAGTCATTGCCAAATTAATGAGTCAGAATAAAAGAAAACCTACTAAGAAATGCCGTGTGTCTTACAAGAATCAAATTAAAAGTGAGACTACTTGGCGGTGTACACAATTAAGAATTCCTTTGCACTTTGGCCGAACGATGGCCGATTGGTTAGGGTGCTGGCCTTCGGTACCGGAGTTCGTTGGTTCGAATCCCACAGTGGCATGGATGTTCGTAGCCGTTCGGAATCGGCTTTAAGCTGTAGGTCCCGGTCTCATTAGCCATCGTGTTACAAAAAGTAGACCGTAGCACTCCAAACCAAACCAAAAAAAAACTTTTGCACTTTGTTTTGAAAAGTACCACTAGCTTGAAGACTATTATCTGTATACCTTATTAATGTTTTGCTTTGATATTTTCTTAATTTTACCGTTTCTGATATTATTTAACACTATGTAAAAAGTGGATTTTAATTAAGAATATGTAAGAATTGTAAAATGAAACAAGTTTTTTAAATAAAAATTAAATGGTTATTTCATGCACAGTTTTTCATTATTAAATCATACCGGAAGGGGTTAAGATTTTTCAAACAGCGCACCTCAATTTCGTCTTTCGACTAACTGAAATCATGAGAAATTGCTTTATATATTCTAAAAATAAATTTCATTTCATTTTCTTCTGTCATCAATGGCATCCATAATAGACATCGGTATGAAATTCACAGAAATGAATCAGAAATCAAAAGGTTTCATATCATTTCCGATCTTTAGATGTTGCCATACAAATTCCTCGAAGTTTATTAGTACGATAAACTTCGAGGAATTTTAGTTTTGAAATCTCAGGGTTGCTTCTTCTAACCACAGAACACTTGTCTCTCGACAACTCTTTCCCTTTAACAACACACACACACACACACACACACACATATATATATATATATCATATATACACACACAACTATATATATATATATATATATACACATGTATACATACATACGTGTATATATATATATATATATATATATATATATATATATATATATATATATATATACATATACATACATACATACATACAGGGTGTCCCAAAACGATTGCATAAACTCTGCCCAGCTAGATTCCTCGTAGGAAGTACATAAAAATTTCCCAAAGAAGCGTTCCTGTACGATCCATAGTTTACGATTAAAAAACGAAAAACAATGTACGACGTCAATGCCGGTGCAAGAAAAAACACTTTATTGGACATATCAACAACAGTATTTTCATATCTTTCCAGACAATATTGTTTAAAACGTTCGCCGCGCTATCGTGTCATGCATGCGCGCGCGCCATGGAATGACGTTAAGTCGCCATTGAACTGGTGTTTAAAAGACTGCATCTTGCAACTGCCGATAGTCTTCGTATGGTTGCCATGTGTACCTTTCGTGACTAATGCGACATGTACCTGATGAACGGCTAGTGTAATGTAAATGCCTTACGAACTGTTAGGGAGTATGTCCGTGCATATACTGATGTTGATATGTTCCATAAAGTACCGGCAGTGACATTATACTTTGTTTTTCGTATTTTTCTCGTAAACTATGAATCGTACAGGTACGCTTCTTTGGGCAGTTTTTATGTACTCCCAACGAGGAATCTAGCTGTGCAGAGATTATGCGGTCGTTTTGGGACACCCTGTATTTATATCTCCATTTATATTATTTCCGATGTCAATACATCAGCAGCTTTCTTTCACCGAATGGGAACATCAATCAGTAATCATTATGGTTATGGGAATACACTGACAGGCGAGAAATTCAGCCTATTTATGCAAATCAATCTTGGCATGAAAGACCATGATACATGAAGATTTCTCATTCGATTTCAGAATGTTATCATTAGCCGATCGAATGTTGTTGGTGAACTGAAAAATGAGAATGGTTTATATCAAGGTTGGCCCACCTGCAGCTCGCAAGCCACATGCGGCTCTTTGAAGAATTATTTGTGGCTTTCCATAAATGTACCTGAGTTCCCTTTTCCTTCTTGTGTTGTATTTTAAAATATTATGATCGTTCTGTATGTATTTCAAAATGTCTTTTAAATTACTGACAAAAAAATATGAAAGACTAAGTGCAACGTTGTAACAAATTTCATTTTCGTTGAAATTAAGAATATGATTCATCGAAAACTGTGCGAATGAACATAAACAGGGGCGTAATCATCCGTAATCGACTGAATCCAGATCGATTTTGAATTTGTAAACTTTCATTGCAACGGACAGTTGACATTGGGTTCTTGAGTAAACAATTTGTATCACTCTTGCTACGGATATAATTTGTAATCTTGAATTTTTGGTAAATTAACTATCACTTGTTTCGTAGTATGTAACACGTGTTGATACATAACACAAAACTTTTATTTTCTAAATTTCTTCATTTATTTCCAGTTTTTTTAAAAATATGACGACAGAGAACGAAAATAAAAAAATTAAAATATCAGCAAGAAAATAGAAGTTTTAATAATGAATGGGAGGAGATTTATTTGAATATTCGGAACAACGTACTAAAGTGAATCATTTTATTCCACTTTAAAATTCGTGAAATCCAAACACCGATCAGTATTAACAAACCAGCGTCTCAAAGAATTACTGAGAAATGCTGTCACCAATTATTCACCAAATTTTAAAGAAATATCAAGAGAAGTAAAATAAATGTGTTTAATTTTTAATATTTAAGTTCGATACGCATAGTTTGCACTTTTATTTATGTTTTCAATAAATATAACTTCTGTACAAAAAATGTAATACCTTTTTTGCATGACTTTTAAATACTTATAATTCCGGCTCGTTAAACATTTCAAATTTTGAAAAATGGCTCGGAATGTTAAGGAGCTTGGCCACACCTGGTCTATATCGTGTGTTAGGGTTTTGAAGCTTGGTAAATGGTTCGAAGAAACGGATTCGCCGAAGGATGGTTCTCATTGTGGAATACCCTCGATTTTGGAGGGTCGCATTTCTACACTGGAAATCGTTATGAGTGATGTGACAGCGGAATCATCCACGGGTAGAAGCAGTTCTCGTATAGCTTCTAATGTATTAGATATGCATCACTCATCTGTTCGATGGGTCCTCCACGGGATATTGCATCACTATCCCTATTGTAATCAGAGCAGGGGTTACAGCCGAGAGACACAGCTAAGAGGAAATCATTTGCTAAATGGACTTTGTCCCCAATACCGAAAAGGAATGTGTGATGAGGCGATTTAGATCAGTAATATAATTGATTTATTCATACAAGAAGTAAAATGCTGAGGATCTAAATCTGACCTCATCACATCTTTGTAAAAGACAGAGGACCATAAAATTATATTATACGCATATTGTTGTCTTGTACGGTGGTCTCGGGCGGGGTTCTGATCCCAGTTCCAGATTAGAATCCCGTCTCCGTACTTGATATTAAATAAGAATGTACCTTTGTGGAGTTATTTATGAGTCCCTGAGGGACAGTGCCCAATTAGAAGGGATAAAGTTTTCCACGTTGGCGGTCTCAAGGCGGGGTTTAAGCAAACTAATTAGATTCTTACAACTATCCCGATTGGACGATAAGAAGGAAGAGGGGACAAGGATGAAATTAATAAAATAAGAAAAATCTAAAAAAGAGAAGAGGTTCGGGAGTCGAGTCGACTAGACAAGTCCGACGGAAGGTGTTCGGAAGTCCGAGGGAAGGTGTTCGGAAGTCCAGACGAGGAGAGAAGCCCGAAGGAATGTGTTCGAGAGTCCAGCCAAGTCCGACGAGAAGTGTTCCTGTATCAAATAGCATGGCCGCACCCCAAACACTCAGGAGGAAGCCCCCGACCAGACCGACGGAAGATCCATAGATACCCAATCCTGATCAGCCATCAATCAGCAGTGTTCCGGGCACACCATTTTAACTCCAAAAGGTACCCCACGGGATGGGTCCTCCACGGGATATTGCATCACTATCCCTATTGCGTTCAGTGCATCTGTTACAGCCGAGAGACACAGCTAAGAGGAGAACGCATTTGCTAAATGGACTTCGTCCCCAATACCGAAAAGCAATGCCCTACTCATTCAGAGAGCATTCGGTACTGTTAGCACACTACCTTTTTTATTAACTAATCTTGTAACGTTTGAGCCCGTTCAATACTTACCTTTACTTTAATTTACGGCGTAAGACATGCCTCGATCGCGTAATAATCGTAAATTATAAACGATCATAATTTTTTTTAAATTGTTTTTTTTAAGCATCGTCATCAATTTTCATGACATTTATTTATTTATTTATTTATTTATTTTTACTTATGAGCACGTATAGTTTTTCCTTTGTCAGAAGCTTGCGCTTCCTGTCGATGACGTCACGAACGGTTCGAAATTCTTTCACAGTACGAAGTGTGCATCTAAGTGGGTGACGTCAACGACAAATCAGAAACATACATCTATAGTAGATGTGTGTGATGTTCCCGACAATAGGAATTTGACAGCGGATAACGCGGTATACTTAACCCATTAACGCCCAGCGTCCTCATTTGAGGACAGTCAAAAAATGGTTTGTAGAGTTTTTGTTTTCTTGAAACGATTCTTCCTTTTTAATGGAAATAGATATTAATCTTATGGATAATCTCCCAAGTTTTCAAATAGGATCTTATCTATAATTTTGTCATTTCGATCGGCATATGATTTTCAAGCTTAGAATAGGAACGTATTATGACCGGTATTCTGAACGTATGCCTGTCAAAATCATGACGAATAGCCATATCTGTAATAATCATCTCTTTTCAGTACTCATATGATAGCAAATAAATCCCTTATCACGAAGTTTTCCAAACGAAGTTTTTTTCACGAAGTTTTTAAAAGACATCTTATTATGTTTTAAAATGACACCTCCTCCCTAATGATGACTTGATGTCATATTGAAAGGTGTTTAAATTTCATATTTCGTTTTACTTCCAGGTGTCTATAATAGCTTCTATGTTAGGTATTTACTAATATATAGTCATCAGAAATATCTGGGCGTTAATGAGTTAAGGAGCTTAGGGGAGACGGACAAGCCCGATGCAGTAGGTTGTCTTTTGGTCAGCTGTGAGAGTAGCAGCGTTATTGTTGTTTATGCTGTCGGTAAATTTCCTTTAAATGAAGTAATAGTTTAAAACTTATTTTTTAAGTAATGTATTAAATCATAAAATCCTTTTTTTGTACTTTGTAATTTTTTAATAGTATATGGTATTAGGAAACTAAGATTAGGGATGTATTAGGCTTGAATGTTTTCTGTAATATTGCCTGAACCTTTTTTGTGGTAATAGTTGGTTGTTAAATTATGTTTATTTTGTTAACTGCCTTTTAAACTTTCAGAACTTAAATAAAAATGTTTAATTCGAATACACTTGTTTTTATTTCTCGTCATTCTGCGCAAGTCATGTTAGCTTCCACTTTAAATATCTTTAGTATCAGAGATGTCCACCTGTATTAGGTAGCTGGTCATCAATAGGTACAAATACATTTATAGATGTAAGCACATTGTCTATATGTTTGTATGCTTGTAGTGCAGCGAGGAGATGGGCTATAAATTCCATATTTGCACAGCAGGGCTTCATCATAAAATATAATAGTGTTAGATGGAACTGCGATGGGATCAGCCAATATCTCCTTAACCAGACGACTTATGGAAAAGTTTCCAAACTTTTTTTTAAGTCGCTTCCGATGACGCAAGTGAAAGGAACGAGAAAATCGATTAGTGTGAATCGGGACGCCCGGATATTCCCGAAATCGGAAAATGAAGATGGAATCGAATTCGACCGGCCGTCAACGTACTCTATCCACGTTTCTCCGATATTGAAGAGTACTAGGAAGGGAGGGTTGTATTCCATCCAGTGTTCTACCGAATGGAAACGGTCCATATGTATACGTATACTCTTTTTAAGGGTGCTGCATATATGAGTTCATTTTGAATTGTTTTTATTTAACTTTAGTTGCCTGTCCGTTGATATGTGGAAATCCGTTTTTAAGTACCTTGCTGATTAAGTAGAGATCTAAAATTTTGCAGATATGTTTAAATATAGTATTACCATAGAAAATTAACATAACAAAATTATTTTATAGAAAAAAAATCAGTTTCATAAATGAAAACAGCTGTACAGCGTACTTGGAATCTTAATTCCACTGATTTTAAAGTAGTGTCGCCATCTATTTGCAAGAGACATAACTAAAAATTCAAATTAAATTATAGTTATATTATATATTTAATATTATATTTAATATTTTAATACTATATATTTAATATTAGTTATATTTTTATGAACATTTTAGCATTTTTGGTTTATTTGTGATTTTTTGTATAGATTTTAATTAAGTAGTGCTAAGTTGGTTATTTTACTGTTTTTCACACGCGATAATGAAAAATTTGATTAAAAGAGCTTTACCAATTGATTCAAAGTCAGTTTATCTTTTTAAAAAAATCTGTCTTGTAAATATATATGTGTGCGTGTGTGCGTACAATAAGACTGACTTCACGATGGGTGATGGGTTGACACCGTTTTAGTTAAAGACCTTTATTAACAGATCGTTGGAGGACGGGCTCCTACTTCATTATGGGGACAGGACATACTGCGGGGTCAGCTAGCATGAAGTTAGAAGTAAAAAGCCCTTAACACCTGGGTCAACGTGTCAGTCAAAATCTGTAGGAAAATCTCTAGAAAATCTGCCTCCGATAGCGTGTATTCCGTTTTTGTTTGGAAATTTACTAAATTGTCCGCTAGGGCAATGCAGAGTTATTATTGGTTAGATCCCTTCTCTGAGGGCGTAAACAGTAGCACCGGTGGTCAATTTAGATTAGGAGTAAAAAAAGGGAAAGCAAAATCACTCATACATATATATGTATGTATCAAGAGTCAAATGAATAAGATATGCAGATATGTAAGTGCGAGTATCTATATACTTGAATGTATCTGTAACTATATAACACACATATCAATAGTTCTGTCATGTTTAAATTTACATGCATTTGGAAAATTGTTTAACTAAATCTTGAAATAAAAGTATTTAACATAGTTATTACTCTTACCTTTTTATTTTTACTTTTCTGGTTATTGTCATTCGAAATCCTTCTTTTCTATACTGAGTGTATGAAAATGATCTCGGGAGGGGGGAGTGCAGGAAGCTTGCGCTGTGCCTTTAAATATTAAAGTGAATGATGACTGACTCCATTTTACTTTTATAAATATTTATTCATACACATATATAGAAATACACGCGAGAGTGCCTTCATCCGAGCGATCCAACCCTTTGACTTAACCCTGAACTTTAAAAAATTTTAACCTGAACTTTAAAAAATTTTAAGTGTTTAGGATTTTTTTTTCGCTAAAAAACTTAAATTTCTTTAATTTCAAGCTCAAAAGAATCCCAAAGTTAAAACTGGATTTATATATTGTCCACATAAGTAATTTTATATAATTTTCTTAAATAAAACATATGCACTTTTAAGACCGTTTTCTGAAAAATTTTGCAATCGTTAAGGGGTTAATATTATGTCTGTTTTTTCAATAGGAAAATGTTGGCCACGTTATTTTTACTTCTGTCACTTTTTTTAGGGGGAGGGGAGGGAGAGTAGTTTAATATGTCTAACATATTTTTGAATCCAATAAATTCAAAATTTATCTCATGGATAATTACGAACATAGGTGAACAAGACCTTTTTCAGGGCACGTCCCTTTTTGAGTACGTTACAGATCTGTAAGCAATCCACGGTATCGCTCACACCAGAGAAATCTCTGGGAATCCCCGCAACGCTTCGATTTGTTTTTGTTTAATTCTTTTCCCACGTGTTTTGTACGCGTAGTCCGACCATTGTGTTTGGTAGCGAGTGCACCTGACAGACACTCGGTGGCAATCAACAAGTTTTAACTCGTTCATTCCTTCCTCCACTGTCAATCAACGAACACCGACGTCAGGGTCGTCTGAAAGGAAATGTTCGGGCCACCAGTTCCTACGAATTCGAGAAAAATCCAATCTAGAGAGGAAAAATCGAAGTCGACTTGGGTAGTTTTGATGCCCTGGTCAAAAATGTGGCACTTCAAGATAAACGTAACTATAAAATTTTCCCATCCAATACAAACGTTTTTTGAACACCTAAACTATATTTCAATTTCACTGATTTGCGTCAGTTCAATCGATAAAGGCAGCGGTTTCGTAACCGGTAGGTAAAGGGATAGAAGCTCAACCCGGATAAAGATACGTCGTGTATATGGATGGCGGTTGCGACACTTAAAATAGGTTCGTGGTCGCAATGTTCTCCAAGTACAAACGATACTTATGCAAGTGTGAGATCTAGCCTCGGTGTTTTCTGCATGGAATGTGCTTCTAAAGGACGAGAACACAGCGGGGGCCATGTGACTCACGTCTGAAGCATTCATTAAGCTGCAGAATAGTAAAACGCTGCTGTTAGGTCCGGAGTTCATGGGTTTGAATCCCGCTGCTGGCATGGATGCTCGTAACCATTTGGAATATGAAGATTTTAACCTAAAACCACACCGCAAGTGTCAAAGTACCCCTTCACTAATGGCCATCACAACTGCCCTGTGTAGTCATTGCTTCCCTCACTAACACCTGCTCTCATGTCAGAAAGTTCCATGTAGTACACCGGATCAACCGGACTTTTAATGTGGGCCGGACTCCTGCAGAGTTTCCCCCGCACTTCAGGGAACTGCACTAATTGCACTTATTTGTCTAGATTTTCTACATTTTTTTATTTTATTTTATTTTTTATTTTTTTTAATTTTAAATTTTATGGGTGGAATGTTGAATTGCCCCCTGCGTAACGCATTGTTGCCGAACAGTCAGACCGAAATAGCAATTCAACACCCTACATCCGGGTGGGTGGCTGGTTACAGGTAGTACACGGCTTTAAACAGTAGGTCCCGGACTCATTAGCCCTCGTAAGCCAAACAGTAGACCATAGCGCTCAAAACAAAACAATTCCTTTAGGTACGCTTACTACCTCGATGGTGCTCAATGAGTAAAAGCTTCCCAGCCGTGTTTGGCATAAAGATATGTCTGTCAACTGCATTAGAAAGAAAAAAATATTTACTCAATTGATTTAAGGGTACTAGAGACGATGAATCTCAGATTTTTGAAATTCTAACGATATTCTTCTAACGAGAATATATAACGTTGTGACATATGACATTAAAATCTATTAGAAAATAATTTTGGATTAAAATGCGATTTTTTTTATAACAACTGCATTACATTCCTTAAAAAACGCTCTTAGTACACAACATACAAATCAAATGCTTTCATTTTATCATTTTATCTTTAGAATTTTTATAGAAACAAAACTGGGTATCGATTTTCATATACGTTAAATATTAATTATATAATACAGTTATTTCAAAGTTATATAATGTTTCAGTAATTGCTTTTCAAACTATTTTGTTTAACTTCATTTCTGTTTTTGTTGATATTTTAAAATCAATTTTTGACTACCTTCCAGCTAAGGAAGAGAACTGAACCTTTGCACTTACGTTTAGTTCTGATGGGAATATAATATTCAATCTTAATAATATCAGATTGAAGTAATAAAAATCAGTATGATAAATGCATAAAGCTGTTCATATTACTTGGAATTCTGACTGCAGATATTCTAATTTAAATTAGCCATCTACTGGCTAGCAACATAACTAAAAACTGAAATTTTTTTTAATTTTTAGTGCACAAATATTTTGTTAAATAATAGCGTTTTTTTTAAAAGATGCTTTTCTATATTTATAATTTATTCCCGTTTAATGGTATTAAATCACCATAATTTAACCCTTTCGTGGGCCGTGGAAAGATTACTTTCCACCTACATGATCTTACAAAACACACCTGTGGGAAGCGCAAAACCCATTCTAATATATTGGTCTTGCATTGGAATGGTGGGAAGACTAATTCCCGTTTCGGTTTTTCGTTGTCATCTACTGTTCGATCGACTGAATAAAATTAGCAGTTCTGTTTTGAAAGTTTGGAAACGTGGAGTGAAAAATAAATGGCCCACGAAAGGGTTAAAAAAATACTTTTCGATATTAAAAAGGATACCCAGGTTATTGACAAACATATTAATAAACAATCACCATTATTTTGAATAAGAAATACACAAAAATAATATACCTGAAATATTTTGAATTTTTTATAAGTTTAAAATAAGGGTGTAGAATAAAAACTGTTTTAAATAAAGTAAAATACTTATGATATTCAATTAATGCCTTTTGTTAAGAAAACGCATACTTTTAGAACAAGAAATCATTTTATATTATTAGTAGAGTGGCATTTTGAGGGTCCTTTATCCCTTTAATACTGAATACTAATTACCATGTACCACTTACATGCTTTTGTATGCATTTATTCATTGTAAGGTAGTAATAGTATAAATAACATAATACAATGGCCATATTTCCTTTCATAACAGGCAATGAACATTCTGTGAGAACAAATAGACCTCTATGTTTCGACGGCAGTCCATGTACAACAAATCAGCAAGCAGCGCCACCTTCCTTCAAGAAAAGATATACTGGTATGTTATAAACTTTACTTGGTATTTCAGTTAAATCTAATGAACATAAATGTAAAATAATTTTATGTTCCACACTTCTATAAAAACATGTTTTTTTGTTTTTTAAATAAGTTTATATGGATTCTCCCTAGCAACAAAGGGTTTTACAAATTCCAACTAAAATATCAACGTGGACACAGAAGTCCGGCTTGCCGGCCTCACTGATGTTAACACTTTGCTTGCGGGCAACGTATTTTTACGTTTTTTGCAGTCTGTCACTGGAGCGCGGGTCACGTAAAAATACGTATTTAGTAGATTTGTGGTGGATACCCGCTAACCAAAACAAATCTACTAAATACGTATAATTATATGCGTGTTGTTTGCTTTTATTTGCAACGCTTTGCGTTTTTTCTTTCCACAAGTTATGATTGTCGAGTAACTCGATCTTTTGTTGCGTTATTTCGTCTTCGATAGAATTCCTAGCTCCATAACGCACAAGTTATATTTTGTCAATTTGAAGTTTGGTTTTTTTATTGTTGAATACAAAATTGATAAAATGAGCCTTTGTTACAAAGATAGTGATGAAGAAAAATGCGCTGACAGATTATCGGATTTTAATTTTAAAAATCGTTTATTTTTGTGATTTCGTAAAAATAATTGTTTTTTTTGTTAAATAATCATACAGTATATATTAAAGTGTAAAATAAAAAAAGTTTTGTTCATAAAAACAAAGTATTCGATTTACTGCGATTTTTCTGAATAATTAAACTTTCGCGCGATTCACAAAAAAAAAAAACACCAGCTGCACGAGTAATTTGGAGGTGAAGTATACCCGCATGCCAAGTGTTAAAAGAGTAAATAACAAAAAAAAATTAAATCTCTATCGAATCCCTGTTGAACTAACCTTTTATGACGCCTTAAAATAGTTTGAAAGACACCCTAATATTTTGTCTCCACAAACTAAGGTATGACAGTTTTACACAACTTAATGTGTTATACTGTAAAATATCATTGTAAAATATCAAAATTATACTAGGAACTCGAAATTTTATTTTAATGAATTTATATTGCTCTTTTTTGTTTGAAAAAAAAGCAAAAGAACGCTCTAAGGAGAAATAGTAAAAAAATTCCAATTTACTTTAAACATAAGTTGAAATTGAATCTTATTTTTCTTTACCAATTCATCTGTTGTGAGATTTATGTTAACTTCAATATTTCCACAAATATCCAACAAAGCTAAAAAGACGTTCTTCCCCTGTTGTTTTCCTCAAAGGGGTTTAGTAATATTGAACATTTTACTTATGGGCTTAAGGGGAGGGGGATCTTAAGCCCATAAGTGAAGGGGCGCATCAAGGGAAGGTTTGGCATCAAGGCCGCCAGACTTGCCCTTGTATGCGTGCCTAGGATACAAACCTATTGGATTTTCTGGAACAGCTTCTCAATATTTTTTATTGTCGAGCCTTTAAAAATATCTAAAATTTATTTGTGGCAAAAATGTCAAAGAGAGACTTAGGAAAAGTAAATATGTTTTTAATAACTTTTTAAGGAAATGGCAATACACAGGGCCCGATTAAGATACTTTTGTGCCCAGGGCACAATCCAATTTTTGTGCTGACCCCCCTCACGCAAATTTATAGCGACAAGTTATCATAATTACAGTAATATAAAAATTGTAACATTGAATTAGCAAACAGATTTAAGAAATTGGCATTAAAGTAATATTCAAAATCAAAAACACCAAATTTTCATTTTACGTAATCATTATTATCTCTGTTTAGCCATGCTAAAAATTGAGGACTTTTAAAGACCTAGAGTGACCCAATTTTTTTTTATTTTTACCTTGCCACCCTCACAAGCTCTGTGGGGCAGAAAATAAATAATAATAGAATTAAAAATAATTTAAATTGATGAGATGATTTAATGGTTTATAGCGGTACGTTGCTAATAATCTGTCTTATATGCAATAACAAATAGGATGAAAAGAGCATCCAGGTTCGTCGAGGGAATTAATTATCAGGTAAATAACAGTAAAATTAAATTAAATCGGAAACAGTAGAGTTCATGACAAACACAATTACCTCGTACAATAATTTATTAAACTTAAGGATGGTAGCGTATGTTTGCAATTTTTCCCCACTTAATATGTGTTTCAAGCACTCGACTAAATTTTCGTGCCCAAGGCACGTGCCCCAAGTGCCAGTGCGATAATTAGGCCCTGGCAATACACATAAGAATACACATAAGTTACTTAAAATGTAAATGGAAATTATGGTGCACTTTATAACGATATGTATTGCAACGATGTAAAGATGCTTATTGTGTTAGGCTGATAATATTGATGTCTATTTTACATGCCTTTGTTTAGTATTTCACTTTATTTACAACTAGAGTCCAGCTTCCTGCAATCAAGAATCGTTCGAAGGGGCATTTTATTGTTTGTCTTATTGCTCAAAATTCTGCAACTTTCAATTGCCGAGGACTTTTTTTTTTCCTATACTGTTTTTTTCTAAATTTTTACCAATTTAGAAAAGTAAAAATCGACAGTCTTACTTCCAACTCTTGTTTATAGCAACAACACGCAACCCCTTCTCGAATTAAAACACAGAGTAGAAAAATGCACGGCGTAATCGCAGATGTTAAAAAAAACCTTTCAATAATTTTGAAAGTGAAAGCCTAATCATCGGTTTGAAAGTAAAATTCAGTGTGAAAATAAATTGGCACAAAAGACTAAGACGTTGATACGTTAAAAGAAGCAAATAAGGAAATTGGTGCAAAATAAATAGAAAATGTCTTTCTAACGATACAATACCAAGTGATGAATTGTTTACCATAAAAATCTAGCAGCTCACTTTAGAATCCCCGCTGCGCAGATGTTGAGAATCATGATAAGCTTACTGGCCTATTCTTTTGTATTAGCGTGCAATATAACATGAGAAATCAGTTAACAATAACAATTTATTTTCATAACCAAAAAAAATGAAAACTCTTAGATTATAACTCTAAACATATCTCCTAACACATCTCCAAACTAACCTAAACTTAACAAAAATGAACTCTTACTGGAGGGGTGAGAAAACAACCTGTTAAACACATCTCCCAACTGAACTCCTATTTTGGGAATAGGATGACCCCTGTTATGGCTCGACGATGCTAAATGAAGTATCCGCAGGATCACAACATACATATAGCCATGCTCAGAAGGGATTTACACGGTGGATTAAAATAACACAACAAATTCTAGACATACGCATTTATTTAAGATGTTGTAAACAATAAACAAACATCAGCACCCTCGATGCAACCGAGCCTTGTGTGCTACTGGCACACTTATTCTTATATACTCAGACAGCATACAGATATTTTTCATATTTACAATGGTGTGCTGCCACAAATCAAACTACAATTATAAAACTTTACAAATGTGAATAAAGATCAATTAATTCATATTACAACATGTCAAAATACATTACAATAAATTACAAAACACTTTATAATGACTAAAATATACAAGACATTGACATACGACATATGACTTCAATCGTCAGCAAGTTGCGTAATCACCACAAGAAAAACGTAATATAACGCCAACACATCTCCCAAGGTTATATATATACCTGCTAATTTGCATAAAGCTCACACCGGAGCCAAAATAGGCCACAGCCTCTAAATTCCCCGATTGGCTGTGGCGATTACGTCAATAATCACAAGGGGCTTTTCTGGGGATGGGCGGGAAATTAAAAATAAACCAGCTGAAAATAAGTGATTTTAAGAAAATTAAGTTGGCAGGTAAACGGACTATTTTAAATTTAAAATTCTGAAAATGTCAACAAATCACTGCTGCAGCTACAGTTAACCTATTGGTTCTACATTTGGCAGGTTTACATTGACACACTTCTTCAATCAAATTTTACCGAGCAGAAATTGCTCCCTTTTTTCAAATTTCAAAGAAGATGGCAACAAATAATTTGAATTTAGACATTTTCCTCCTTTTTCAAAAAAAACTGAGCACCTCAGAGAACTTTCCGCTGTATAACGTGGTAAAATTAGTTTCAATGCCAACTGCTCAAAATACAACCATTTTCTCTTTAGGTTAACATGTAGCAAAAATAATGCAATAGGCTGGTAACCCATAAGTTAAGTATTAGACAACAGAGCCCGAAACAATAGGAAAGTCTTCAATTTCTTAGGCGCAGTTTTGAAATTTTGCGTGTTATTTCCTTTTGTGTCACAATCAGGTGGTAATTATTCTGGAACGTTCTGTGGCGCTGTCCATCAAAGGCTAATTCTCTCTGTGGAGACGCGACCTTTCTGCACTCAAGTCTCCATTAGAAGTGATTTCGAAAGAGAAGTTGATGGGAGCCACTTTCTGCTCTTTATGCCAGACAAAGTGGGAGCTTTTTCTGTTTTCAGACGGAAAACCAGAAATCCATACGCTTGATCTACACGCTACAACGCATATAGTTGTCATCTCAACAGTAAATCATAGAAATGGTTTTGTAAAAGGTATACATATGTGTATGCATATACTAATGTATTTATTTCCTACACCAGGAATCTTGCTTTTATTAGCATATGCCTCTACAAATCTAGAGTTTGATGATAATTTTATTAGGGGAATACCATACAGGTAGGGCAACATTGCTGCCTATGAGGGAACAGCACAAATACATCCAAGCCTTACTCGGGGATCTAACCCAACGCCATTGGTTGGAAGCGTAATATGATAACCGCTATGTAATCCAGGTAATTTATATATTATTGTTTGTAATAAAATTTCATTCTAAAATGTAGATAGGAAAATAAAACGATTTTGACCAAATGGATGATCAATATTCCATATCAAACATTCGTACCGTAATGCTTTTTAACATAGCGTTATAGCGTACCACATAGTACTAAATACAGTTTTAGATTTTAATGTGTATTTGTTCCTATCGTTTCATGTTTAAATTGCATTTTTTATTCTACTGCTTCTATACCTGCATTGAAGTCAATTGAAAATAGAAATTCAATTACGTAATTGTTTTCTGGAATTCTCCGGGGTTTTCCCACACCTGCAGTACACAGATCTTCATTTTTATGGCCTGTGAATATGCTGTTCACGGCCATTAAGTGCTTTTATTTAAAGGAAATTGACCGCTTTACCTTTGGTAGTAGGTTGTATTATGGTCCACTTCTCTATCCGTTGCAATGTTCTCTCCTGAGAGAGAGAGATAGGGAAGGGGAGGGAGATAGATAGAGAGTGTGAGAGATAGACAGTGAGATAGATATAGACAGTGAGATAGATAGAGATAGACAGTGAGATAGAGAGTCAGATAGAGAGTGAGATTTTATAGACAGTGAGATAGAGAGAGGGAGAATGTTACAGTGTTAGAGGGATATAGAGGGATATAGAGAGATATAGAAAAATATAGAGAAATAGGGATAGAGAGGGATAGAAGTGAGAGAGATAGAAAGATATAGGAGAGAGAAAGAAAGATATAGAGGTGAGAAGGGAAGAAAGATATAGAGGTAAGAGAGAGAATGTGAGGGAGTGTGAGAAGGAGGCGATTGTAGGCTATGGTAGGGCACGCTAGCTGTACATATTTGTAAATGCGGTAAATAAAAATAAAACTCCTTAATTTTTTAAAAAGTTTTCCCTGGGGTCGTCGTCATCATGAAGTGTTAAGTAACACTGCTCGTCCTATATCAAAATATTTCTTACTCTAGAGCTGCGAAGATACAACAGAGTCACAAATTTCTGTCCCAGTTCTAATCGAGAGATGTGCTTCCTTTCACGCAGAGAAAGAAACGTATCTGATTCATTTTTATTTACTGACATTATGTAGGGATAGCACTAAAAGTAGATCCTTATGAGGATATTAAACTATGGATAATTTTTTAAAAAAAGTTATAAACATTTTTATTACTAACAGCTTCAGTCAGGGTAGATTAAAGATCGCAAAAGAATTTATATTTATTTAAAAAATGATATAAGATCTTATATTAAACCACCGAAATAACTTCGAAAATAACGTTTTTTCATAAGACGAAAAACACATTTTATTTAAAGTTTTTATAAGCTTAAGGGGGAAATATATATATATCACAATTTACACTTGCACCGATTTTTTTTTAATTCGAGAATCGAAGTTATTTTTCCAGTGCAGCTGGCAATACAGACAAATATCCTTTATGCCAAAATGGCTGCGCGTTCAGTTTGAAGAACGTCATGCACGCGAAAGTGACACTTCAACTCTGGGTCTTCATCATTTAGAAGCAGGTACAAAGCAAAAGACATCTCCCCCCCTCTCCAACTTAATCTGTCATATTCAAAGTGTCGTTTGAACATGGAGAACGTTAAGTTCCACAAACCTATTTTAGGCTATTTAGGAAAACAGTGGATTTGGGGGTCGATTCGAGCCTCGAACTTACAACCCTCATTGTTAACTAATCGATGGCTTTATCTACTGACCTCTCACGGGTCCTTATGTCTAATCGATTTTGAATTATGCGAGATACTCACATATAGCGTCAATCAAAAAACAATCAAAATGCTCTCAGGAAGAGATAAAATATCTATTTAACATTTCAATGTGAGTTTCTTTATACGCATGTACAGACGTAATGGTCCAATTAGGAAAAATAGATTGAAGCGATTCGCGGTAGCTCAGTCGGCAAATGCAAAGATCTCGTAAATGAGAGGTTGTAGGTTCGAAACCCGAGCCGGCCTAAGATCCGCCGTGTTCGTTAAAGGTGACTGGAGCACGTAAAATAGGTTCGTGGTCACAAGTTCATACCTGTTCTCAATCGATACCTCTGGCGTGGCAGGCCCAGTCTATGGGTCTTCTGCTTGGACCCTACTTCAAAATTACGAAGACCTTCTTGAGCGAAGTCGTTCTTTCAACTTAATGGTGCTCATTAAAACGAAAGGTGGTCCCCTTGGTCTCTCGTATTAACCCCTTGGTCTTAATACGAGAGCCTGCAGGCTCAATCGGGCTTGGTTTATCTAAGTGGCATGAGAAACAACAACAACAAACAGATTGGAGCACGATCAGAATGGGTATTCCCGCAAAAAGCTTTATAATACTTCCCTTACTTCGTAGAAGGGTGAACCGAACAATGGGCATATGGTTAAGGCGTTTATTTTCGGTGCCGAGGTTCTTGAGTTTGAATCTCACTGTGGTGTGGATGTTCGTAAGCGTTCGAATTCGGCTTTAAGCAGTAGGTACCGGTCTCATTGGCCCTCGTGTTGCAAAAAAAGTAGACCGTAGCGCTCCAAACCAAACCAGTCGTAAAAGGATGGAGAAATTTTATAGCACAAAATAGTGGAGATAGGGTGACGGGAATTTTATTATTTAAATTCACGACAATATGGTGATAGCACGATTCCACAGGAGCCAAGATTTTGCGAATGTTCGCACCACTCAGCGTGCTTTCCTGGGTTTTGCGAAACGACAGGAACATCGAGCAAGCAATAAATAGGTCGCCTTCGCCGAACGCAGGAAGACAAATTTCCTGCCTTTGCCTCGATCGAAAAGAGATTTTTCTGGGAAACGAATTCTGACGCTACAGCCATCTTTAAAAAATCTGGGAAGGAAAAGCGGTGCGGGGTTTCGTCATGAAGCATATAGACTGATATCTGCACCAGGCTGAACTCCAAAGCGGATACAGCCACGATAGTTTAGACAAATCAATGTCATTTATCATAGAGGCATCTCCAGTCATGTATATTGAAGTAACAACTATTTACTTATATCTCTCTATATATAGGCAATTATATCACCTCTATAATAATATCCTAAGTTATCTTCCTTGAATTTATGAAGCGGTTGTACCTGGAATGGATAGATGCATCCATATTGTGTTCTTGATAACTTAGGGTTAGCAACGTTCGAAATTCACCTCTTACCCCTTTTCTAGCATCTAATGCCATTCTTTCAAGACCTATTTTCCCGGTATAAAAGCAGGTGATTAAATATATCAATTTGTCACATAATAGGAAAATAACATTTTATTCTAGCATTATGACGTCATTCCTTTAACCATCTCATTTAAACATTTCTTGTTTTAAATTATTTAAATATAGTCTGCATTATTTCCATGCGTTTTACCACTGAACTTAGATATTACGTAAATAATTTTCTCTTATATTTGATTTAAATAATAGATATATGTGAATAATTAATAGTACATATGTGATAATTTTAAATTAAATCATAGATTATTTTTTGTTGCAATGAAAATTTTATCACCGGCATTAACAACAAATTCTGTCTACGTCCAAAGTGTAGTGGAAATGATAGTTTCATTCCTTTACTTCCATTAATTACTGTCTCAAAAGATGGGAAGAACTTAACGATAATTTCAACGTAGCTAAGAAAATTTTGAATTATCTTTCTAAATGAATTCAACAGGATTCTAAACTGCATTCACAATATCGGGAGATTCTAAAAAAGTGAAGATAAATAGATTATTGAGCGTATACCAGATAATTCTCAGCCTAAAAACAAACCATTTTCTATCAGCCTTATAGGGTACTTCACAATTCTGGGAAATTAAAAAGTTTATTGACCCAGTCAAATGACGGTCTATATGATAGTACATGTATAATGGTAGAAAAGCGCTCAATAAATTATTAATTTCTATTCAATTATTTAACTTAAAGTTTCATCTTAATTTAGTAACTGTATTCGAATTAAAGGACAAATTATGTGCTCAAAGAACCTAAACTCAATCTTGTACACTATCTAAAATATTCTATTATTTATCATTTTTCTATTTGAATCGACACTTTAGAACGGTATTCTACATTTACTTTTTCCGCAGGCTGAAATCACCAGAAATTGCTTTATCTATTATTAAACTCAATTTTACAAAACTTGTTTTGACAAAAAAAATCTGTTTTTTTTTCTTTTCCTTTTGTCATTAATGGCATCGTATGATGTGGTTAAAACGATCGCTGATCACTAACATTGCGTGTTGTAGTATTCAAAGTCGTTTAAGCGTTATTTTATTCTATGCAGTCCATAATGAGTTTAATTTCAGATAGATATCGATAAGGAATCGGCAGAAATGACTCGGCAATTAAAGGGTGAAAGTAATTGGTAAATGATTCAATCTATTCTAGCTCCTACATTGCAAGCGCTTGTTTGGATATCCTGGACGCCATCTGGCGAGAATTGTGCAGCTAGTTGATAGTTGTTCGTTCCATAGAGCACACATTGAGTTCTATAAAGATCAGAACTTCCTGTTTCAAAACTAAATCAGTGCGATTTATTATATACTTTGTAAGGAATTTGGACCCACGACCAGTGTTTCTCATATGGGTACCCTTCTTGTTACCTGCAAAATCATCCCCATTAACCCCCTCCACCCATCTTTCCTTGGAGAAACAGGAGCCGGCCGTCTAAGGGGGGCTGATAAGGTTTTTGGATGTGTCGCTAGTTTGTTTTTGCAGGGCATCCGAAAAGGAAGATGTGCTCTTTTCAGAAGGGCTCAAGTTTCGAGAAGCTAACCCCCCGAAGAGGGGAGTTGGAGTTCGGGGAGTCGAGATAGAGCCGGCGACCTGGAGATATCTCTCTGTTTGGTACCGAGAGAATTGTAGTCTGGATATGACACTCTCAGCCATCAGATCTGGTTAAGTCAGGCTCTGAGACTCAGAACTATGTTTATTTTTTATTACTTTAAATTCCGTCAATTTTTGTAAATAAATTTGTGTTGTCCTTCTAAGCTTTGGAAAAATTATTTGGTTATGCATCCTCAGAAACGACCGAACATACCTGTCCCAGTAAAGTAGGCGGGCAATTCCCACGCAAGCATTAGAGTACCAGAAAGTGGGTGCGTTACATACGTGGCCCCCGGAGGAGAGTGACCTTACATACTTCTTATATTTGAAGTTTTGGCTTTAGTATGTCTAGCAATAAAAAATGAATATATAATCTACTCTCGTTAATTTGCAGTTTTTTTTTTTTTTTTACTACATTCGCTCCTAGTATTGAGATTCGCGCCAACCTTATAATTTGTGTAAATTAAATTTAGACGATCTGTTGCTGTCCCCAAAGGCTGTTCCGATCAGCGGCAATGTTTTGATTATGATTGTCACCAGAATTCGAGAAAAGAAACCGTGGTACACGGAGATGAAGTCCAATGTGGTTTATGGGGCCTGACGCGAAAGATTTTTTTTTAAATTTTATCTAATATGAACTTCTGGTGTGCTGACTTAATTTATGAATGTGAATAAACGTTATCAGAAATTTTGAAGGGTAATTTCTTCACGCTTGGCACAATTACTTCTATCTCTCTCTTTCTCTCCCTCTATCTCTTCTCACTCTATCTGTTTATCTCTATCCCTCTCTATCTCTCCCTCTCCTTCTCCCTCTAACTCTATCTCTCTCTCCCTCACTCTCTATCAATATATCTCTCTCCCTCTATTTTTCTGTATATCTATGAATCTATCTCTCTCCCTCTCTCTCTCTCTATGTATGTATATATATATATATATATATATATATATATATATATATATATATATATATATATATATATATATATATATACACATACATACATACATATCTCCCTCTATCTCTATATATATCTCTATCCCATCTCTCTCTCTTCTCTCTCCATCAAATACTCTCTATATATATATATATCTATCATTCTCCCTCTCTCTCTCTCTCTCTCTCTCTCTATATATATATATATATATATATATATATATATATATATATATATATATATATATATACACCTCTCTACCTCTCTGTCTCTCTATCACTCTCACTCTCTCTCTCTCACTTTCTCACACACAGAGAGAGTGAGTGAGTGAGACGCGTTAACTGGAATTAGTTTCAATAATAGGAAGTCTCTAAACTCGGTGACAAAACTGGGTCACCCAGTTTGGCTTCATTTCAATGAAGTAAATGTAATGAAAATTGAAAGAAATAAAAAAAAATAGTTGTGTACCGATATCTATAATTTTAGTTTAATTTGTTTTGAAAGAGTAGATTAAAACCTTCTTTTCTACATAAAGTAAAAAATAAAATATAGCAATGCAGTGTATGAGGGGAAGGTCTTGGAACACCACGTATACACCGTACGTCACCGACACAGCATAAACTAGCCCTGCGGCTTTTGAAATATATTGCCCCCCCCCCTCAATTTGTGAGTCCAGAAAGGTGTGTGGGCAAATATTTTGAAGTTGTTTCTCTGCTTAGGACATTGGTTTCCGTGTTTGGAGAGCCACCATTTTAATTTTTCCATCTCCGAAGTTTAAGTCATTTTCAGAATAAGGCGTTAAAGATGGCACGCTTATTTTACTGCTTTTGCATCTTTTTACAAAGTTGAAAAAAAAGTTTGACGGTTGACTGACAGCCCCATCAGCGTGGGCCGAACGTGGGAAAAGACAGCTGTCACAAGAGATGGGTGAAATATTTTTTTTTTCTTAAGTTTTAAAAATGTCTTGCTCTAACCTTTTTAATCTCATACGTACATAGAGCGGATGAAAAAACATACATTACTAAAAGTTTCCACCCTAAAATATGTAACCCATCAATGCCTGAGTCATTTCTGCGGGATACATTTATTGTGATGAATATCCCAATTCTAAGCTATTATGAATTTCATAAATATGATATTTTAATCATCTTATGATGCCACTGCGTAAAGTACCGTAAAGTGAAGCTGCCTAATCTGTGGATCTAATTGTCATAATTTCAGTCGATACGCCCGCTAGAAAAGTATGTTT
>CM063510.1:149969288-149976788 GCA_032207245.1 Pardosa pseudoannulata
AGAGATAGAGCTTTACACAGAAAAAAAACTTAATTACGCGTTTGTCCACCTCTTGCCTCCAAGCAATTATTCAGCTTGGCATTGATTGGTAGAGGTGGCAGATGACCTCCTGAGAAATATGGTGTCAAATTCTGTCAACTGGCGCGTTAGATAGTCAAATTCCCGAGCTGGGTGGATGGCCCTTCCCATAATGCTCCAAACGTGCTCAATAGGAGAGAGATCGGAGTGACATTGCTCCCCAAAGTAGCGTTTGGCAAGCACAAAGACAAGTAGAAACACGTGCATTGTACACCCGGTCATTATCTTTCTGAAATGTAAGCCCGTGATTGAGTGTCGTGCAGGGCAACACAACGAGGCGTAGAACTTCTACGTAGCTCTGTGCTATAAGGGTGTCACGGATGACATCCAAAGGGGTCCAACTATGAAATGAGATGGCACCGCAGACTATCACTCCTAGTTATCAGCCTGTAAGCCCGAAGACAGGTTGGTATCACACCGCTGTCCGAGGCATCTCCTGGCACGTCTTCGCTGGTCATCGGGGATCAGTTCAAAGTAAGGCTCATCACTGAGGACTATTCTACTCCAGTCAGAGGCATTCCAGTTCGAATGAGCCCGACACCAATGAAAACGGGCTTGTCATTCTACAGAAGTCAATGGTAGTCAGCGCAAGGGACAGGCCCCAACCCCCTTTCGGTGAGTCGACTATGAATTGTCACTGAAGCACTTATCGATGGTACTGATGCATCTGGGACTGTGAGTGCCGCTCTTGCGATTGCTTGGTCCTCACGTTCTGTCTCTTCTCTAGACTGACTGCTTCTTTCTTGGCACTGTTTTCGGCCATGGTTGAGCCATTCCTGCCAACAGTGTCTAATTGTGGCATCGATCCTGCTAAAACGTCGAACGATTCACCGATTAGACCAACCGGCTTCTTTGAGCCCAGCTACACGTCCTCACTCAAATGCTGACATCTGAGCATATCGTTCGCCCACCTGTATGCGAGTCTTAGTTACTGTCTACCTGAGTACACGGATTGAAATTTGCAAAGAATGCATGACCATAATGATTGAGTCCTGATTATGTTTTCCAGTTAGATCGTTCAAATCTAAACTGAATCTCAATCAGAGCAAAATATATCTCGTTATAACAGCTACTGAACATTTTGGATCATTCAACTCTGAAATTGCTAAAGTATTCATTTTGACGGGTGTTGGTATAAATAGGCATTAGTCGTACTAATTACAGAAATTAAAGTGGATGAGTGGAAATTGAATAGGAATATTTAACTATTCTTATATTTCATTAGAAGTCGTGTCCTAAAATTAGAGAACAATGCATAAATTATATCAAATTTTTGAACATGAAATTTGAAAACCATTAAAATGACGGTCTTGGTAGTTCTAGTGTTAAAGAAACCATTCTGCTGAAACTCTGCAAGGATTTGTCGCGCAGCTTTCTCCATCTATGAAGGGTCGTATCGAGAGTTTCAAGTGAGGGAAATGCTGAAAGTTCCACGGGGTAAGATCGGACAGTGATCCAATCTTGAACCTTCAAAACAGTGAATGACATTGGGCCTTGCTGTATGTGGTTTTGCATTGTCGCCAATGAGCACAATTCATATTGGATAGCAACCCACGTTCGTTAGAACACGATTGTCTACCATTGTAATTTGTATTCTAATAACCTCGAGCCCGTCGGTTTACTGCTACTTTCTCTTGCGCATGCGTCATTCCTCCTTTGCTGATGCTACTTCCGTCGTTGGACTAGTAAAGCATGTAAGTTCTTATGCCGATTGGTTCTTTCCCCATCTGCCATTTTAAAAAAAAATGTCATAACTTACTTTCGAAATGTCTTTCATAAGCGGAGTCAAGAAGTTTGAGAATCTCTGGTCCAAATGACAAATATTCATTCAGCCGGTCCTTCTGTTTTCGATGCTGATATGACAAGAACGTCGTGTCTATTTCGTCAAATCTGGCGATTTCTTTGACTCTCCAAGTAGCGATATTTGGCCCAAGATTGTTTGTTATTCCTGTGTAAATTATAGCCGAATGGTAGAGAGCTGCTCTTTAGTACCGGAGTTCACAGGTTCGAATCCCGTTGATGACATGGATGTTCGTAGCCGCTTAGAATTGACTTTAAGCAGTAGGTTCTGGTCTCATTAGACCTTGTGAGTAAAACAGTAGACCGTAGTGCTACAGAACAAAATTAACTTTTATAAATTGTGAAAATTTAATCTTTAGAAATGATTTAATATGCAAATGATGCTAAAATTATTGGGGATTTTTGTATAAAACTATTTAAAATATTATATTCCTTTATATTTTCAACTGCAAAAATTTTCATAAAATGCTAGAACTCGACATAAAACAGAGTTCAACAAAACAGAGAATGAAAAAAATCATACAAAAATCTCGCCAAATTATTAAAAAGGCGCCAAAACTGATGATAGCGTATAATACATCTGCATCTAATAAATATTTGAAGAAGTAAGCAGCATAAAGCATACTAGACAGACTTACGAAGACTCTTGTCCGGGATTAGTTTCTTTTTCCTTACTATAAATGAATTTCAGTTCTAAAGAAGTAAATGTAGTGAATTTGTCTTCGATGCAACTTTATATTTATTACATCGTTATTGAATAGAACGGAGGGAAAAGCAATATCTTTCGAATGATTTTCTCATTTAAAGCAAAGGTATTATTTATATTTGTCAAAAGCCCTTTCAGAACGTTTCATGTTTTCATCCCTTACGCGGCGTTTTATCTTTGCCCACATATTATTCGAAACAAAATCCCAAACTTCTGTTTCTGTAGAAGTTATCTTTCGCTCGATGTCAACCATTGTCGCATCGCTTTCTTCTGGAAAAACGACTCAACACTAGAAATGGATTCTAAAGGAATGATAATCTTTCGTGAATAGAATTTTGAGCCTGGTCTTGGAAATTTTGCGGCATTTTCCCAGCACGGTCGGAAGAAAAGAACGTGGAACACAAATGTTTCGAAATAGATCTTTATATCGGTGAGAGTTAAATAAATCAGGAGTCATCCGGGAGACTTCACAGGTTTTGATTTCAGTATAGGGGTTGCCTGTTCTGTTTTATATAATTTGGTAACATTATATCTCATAAAAAGTAAAACTTATATGTTGCTAAGTATATTCAGTTGTAATGTAATGACAAATCTATGATTAAATTAGATTCACTAGTTGCTAATTTATTTGGTGTGATTTGGTATGCTACAAGCAACTGTTTTGCTACACGAGGACTGATGAGTTCAAAAAGTATATCGGGAAGAATAGAATTTTAGCTACTCTAATACATCATATTATGGACTCAAATTACAGCATACGAAACCGGATAGCAATCCAAAAGTGGATAGAAAAGTACAACTTTGTTCTCACAGACTAAAAAGTTTATGTCTGCGAATTATTTCTAGAAATGGTTTCGTTTTTCTTCTGTCACTTGTTTTAATGTTACAGGTTATTAATTTATGGTTGGAGATGATAAAAATGACACGAATTTCTATTATGAATACGTGTTTTCACTCTTGCATAAAATTAGACATGCATTCGAGTTTATCCGTTTAAAAATGTTGAATGCAATATAATATACAGCATTATGTTAACAAAATGTACAAAATTTGGAAAGCGTTATGAGGAGAAATAATCTTGGAAGCTCAGTTGAAGCAAATTGTAAATTAAAATTTGGCTGTTGATTTAAAATTTAAAAAATAAATATACAAGTATGTACAAGAGTGTTACAATATTTCAAGACATACAAACTGTAAGTACTACAATACATACACATATATACACACATATATGCACACATATATGCACACATATATACACACACATACACACACATACACACACATACACACACATACACACACATACACACACAAACATATATACACACACACACATACACGCATATATGCACATATATACACACATACACACATATATATACACATATATATATACACATATATACACATATATACACATATATATAATATATACACATATATACACATATATATATATACACATATATATATACACACATATATACACACATATATATACACATATATCACACATATTCACACATATATACATACATATATACACACATATACACACATATACACACACATATACATATATACACACACATATATACACATATACACACACATACACACATACATATATACACATATATATACACACACATATATACACACATATATACATATATACACACATATATATATATATATATATATACATATATATATATGCACACACATATATATATTTGCACACACATATATATATACACACATATATATAAACACACACATAAATGCACACACATAAATACACACATATAAAAACACACACATATATACACACACATATATACACACACATATATACACACACATATATACACCCACATATATATATACACACATATATACACCCACATATATACACCCACATATATATATACACACACATATATACACACACATATATATACACACACGCACACCGATACAGTCACGGTTAAGCAGGCTGTGGTAAAAAGGGGTTTTCTTCAAGCCCGATGCAATGAGTGACCAGCGGGTTAAGTTCAACAGCTGTTTTGAGAAGAGCAGACCTCAACCACTTTACAATATCGCAGACTATTTCTGCCAGTCACTGATTGGATCGAACCGAGAGGTCCAACGTGCTTTCCTGGTTTCCTTCGCATGTGTCAGTGCCTGATGGCCACAAAAGTCACCCAGAGAGGCTAGCCCTTTATGGTCTAACGTCCATCCTGTTAAGAAGTCTGAGTCGAGCTGTCGAATCCCTTCACCGTTGGATGTTCGTAAATAACCTCCAACAGTAATTCTTAATTTCGCCAGACAAAATGGACCATAATGTTCCAAACGAAGTCCCTGGGCGTGAAAATTGTCCTCGATAGTGTAGAAAGGAAAAAAAAACTCGTTTCTGAAGTAGGACGAGATCTAGGTGAAAAACGCCTCTTCGCGCTGTATGTTGGCGTTCAATTAAAAAGGGATGAATAGAATTTTCGTCCTTCCAATTCCATAGGATTCTCGAACCTCTTCAATGTTGCGTAATTTCTCTTAAACGGAAGAATGATGACTTCATCATTCGGTAGTTATTGAAGAATAAATCCTTTTGCATCGCTCTCTCTGATAGGTGAGGGGGGGGAAGTAAATGCTCCTAAACAAGGCCATTAGAAAAATCACTACTCCGGTATTTCTTCTTCTATAAAGGCTGTCATTTTTTTATACTTATTTGTACATGTCTCGACGGTATGATATAGAACGATGTGTTCGGTTGGGGAAAAGACTTATTTACAGAGGCGCGGGGTTCCGGGTTTCTGGAACCTCCGCGAAATATTTTCAGTCTATGCATTGTAAGATCGTTGAAACTTGTACATTACTTGTTTCCATTGCAGGTGTTGAAAGGTTGTTCCCTGTCACGGAAAGAGTCAAAACACGTCTTCGCAAAAAAATTGGTCACAAGAGCTTGGGAAATTAGCATTACTTTTAGTGCATAACTAATTGAAAATTTCAACAAGTTTGAACTAAAAGTTATAAAAATTAATTCGCTACTGTAAAACGATAGCTGTGTAAATGACTGATTATGCCGTACTGTTTTATATTTTCAATGTCATACAAAGTTTGTAATTTTGTAAAAAAAAAATGATGAGTCACAATTATTTTTCCAATATTTTTTTAAAAAATTTCTTAGTTATTCATAAAATGCTACAGAAATTAATTCGCTACTGTAAAACGATAGCTGTGTAAATGACTGATTATGCCGTACTGTTTTATATTTTCAATGTCATACAAAGTTTGTAATTTTGTAAAAAAAAAATGATGAGTCACAATTATTTTTCCAATATTTTTTTAAAAAATTTCTTAGTTATTCATAAAATGCTACAGATACAGTAGCGTACCTATAGGAAGCGGGTGAACAGAGCCGTAACTAGGGCGTGGCAAAGGTGGCTTGTTCTAAGGCCGCATTAGTCTTAGGGGCGCCACACCATGAGCAAAATATGGTCCGAAGGACTACGATTCGCCCCAAGTAGAAATAAAGAAAAATTAAAAAATAGTTTTATTCTAGAATCAAATTTTATTTTTAAAATCCAATATATTTAAAAAAATTACTGTTTTATGAATTTTCTTATGAATTAAAATGCTCCTAGAGACCTAATGCTCCTAAACTTGTTATAGATTCTTACAAAATGTTTACCAAATACTCTTAATATGCCTTTGTATAAATTCGTCTATTCGTTTTAAATTTTGAAATTATTAAAATTATTAAAACTAAATTTAAATTTAGAATATCATCAGTTTTTTTATGAAAATGCAACGTACAAATTAAAAAAATATCTCCCTCAAATAAACTAGTCAGTTTATCAGCCAAGAATTACCCCTAGAGAGTTTGAAAATATTTTTAAGTATTATAGTTAAATAAATATAAAATTAAAAATTAATATACTAGGAACATTTTAAGAATTAACAAAATATTTTGAGTTCTGTCTAAATATATAATATAGAAAACACACACACACACACACACATATATATATATATATATATATATATATATATATATATATATAATTTATAATTAAAAAGGGGAAAATTCAATTACCTTAAATCGAGGGTTAAATATTCCCGCTTCATTTTGCATTCCCCTTTTTAACCCCTAACCTAAATTGACCACTGGGCTACAGTTTACGCCCTCAGATAAGGGGCCTGACCAATTATAATCCCCTACATGGCCCTAGGGGACAATTTAGGAAATTTCCAAATAAAAAGGAGGTGCACGCTGTCGGAGACAGATTTTTCTAGAGATATTTTCCCACAGATGTTGACCCAGGTGTTACGTGTCTTGTACATAGAACTTCATGCGAACTGACCCTTCAGTTTGTCCTGTCCCTATGATGAAGTGGGAACCCGTCCACCAACGTTATCTTAATAAAGGTCTTTAGCTAAAACGGTATCATTTTTATGGCCATGACTGCAACCTACCATCGAGAAGTCCGTCTCATTACATACGCACACACACGCACGCACACACACACACACACACACACACACACATATATATATATATATATATATATATATATATATATATATATATATATATATATATATATACACACACACACACACAAAGTCGGAGCTGGTAGATGTGCATTGGGTGCATGCACTTAGACGTCAACATTTATAGGTCGGCCAATAGAATATCTAGTACGTATACCCATTGATAGGGAAGAGGCCAAATACTACCTTTTTCATAGGTTGCTAACATCCCAGATCTGACCATGTGTGCATTACATACATTCATTTAAATAAATTATGTACGTTAATTTATCTCTCTAATGCTTAGTTAATTTTTCTTTATATGGTTTAATAAAACACTTTAGCTGAGACAGCCGAACAATGGTAGGTAATCGGTTTAA
>CM063510.1:149984288-149986788 GCA_032207245.1 Pardosa pseudoannulata
TATTCACGAGTTGTATATCACTTTTCTATCAACTTTGAGTGTGGTACCACTTTGCCAAACTGGGTCCATGCCTCAAATGTCAGTTTTATTTTTCATAATTGTCAGAAAAGTTTAATGCCTCGCGAAGTGTGTAAGGTATTCGTTACGCCACTCTGAAATCGCAAAGTTTTAATTCTTCTCGTTAGGAACCTTACCTTTCATGTGGAATGAATAGGAGCTCGCCGCTTTCATACGCTCAAGTACAGCTGTTGACATGGTTGTACATCGCTGGCCGAAATCGGCCGTAGGTCAGTGCCTAATCATTACTACGGTAAATAGATCGTATCTCTCTAATATTAATGCATGACTTTATTATGGCCAAGCATTGTTCAGGAACGAAAGTTCTGGAGGTCATTTGGAAATACGTTGTTCCACTACGAGTTCAAAATATTTTCTTTCAAAATATTGTATCTTTCGCCTATTAAGCTGAAGTTAATATTTTTGTTAGTATAAACTTCCGTGTACTAGGCGAAACCACTTGCCTGTTAAGCATTCATCCATACAACGCTGTGGATCGATGTGATGTACACCTTATATTGATGATTTTACTATGGGAGCACCCTATAGGTGGCCAACACTACTTCCAGGACAACACATACAAAGTCCTCTTAATTTAGGAACAGTAACCAAGCGGATAAAAACACCTCCCCTCAATTCTTGGCCTGCCACCTCCAGAAGTAACGTTTGGAAACTCGAAAGACAATACGATCATGAACCTATTTTACATGTCCATTAATGAACAAGGCAGACCTTGGACCGACTCGAGTCTCGAATCCGCAACCCTCCCGTTACGAGATTGCTGCCTTAGCTGACTGAGCTACCACGGCTCAGGAAACCCATAAACATATATAGACGAAAAAGTTTAGGAATATAAGACTTGCAAAAGATTTATTTCTCTCTCTATCTCGGCGTGAGAAAAATAGAATGCCATCTCTCCCGAATAACGCGAAGCGAATAAAACAAATCGAACATTGACGTCTTTGGAGAGGAACAAACTAGAGGATTTTGGAATCCTCTCTGCGCCGATTTCTGATCTCGACAGAGGACTATTCCACAGGGCACTTTCTTAAATTTCTCCTATGAGATTTTTGTTTGTTTAGTTGTTTTAATATCACTGGTATTCTATCTCTAATATATTGCAGATTTCTATTCCCAAAGGATCAATCTGTCTCAAAAAGTCCAAAAATAGATACAAAAATGAGTTCCGAATTCTTTTCTAAAATAGTATCTATAAATAAATGATTCCTCTGTTGTTTTCAAAGGGTCAAATCTAGAAAATCTCTTAATCGTGCGTCAAGGATCAAGTAGGCTTACAACGGAACTCATTCGGACGATCTATTGCCGACGCTTGGAGACAGTATACGTCTAAAAAGACATCAGGTAGAAGAATGATAAAACCTTAAAATTTGTTACAAAAAAATAATAATGTTTTAAAGGTTGTTCTGTCCATAGGGGCTGTTTCGTGTTTTGTGTGCAGAAGTTCATGCTTATTCAATTAGGTACACTAGATTTCGATGAAGTCACGCCAAATAGGTACCAAAGTAGAGAACGAACCGGATGGTTCAATTCTCTTGGAAGTGTCTTATAACACGAGAGATGTACTGTCGAATGACAAACATCGTGGATTCTTCTTTTTTGAACATTATCAATTAAGCTTCGAAATTTGTCTCCGAGAGATGGAGATACTTGTTGTATGTTGATATCTTTCATCTGTTGAGAATAAATAGTTTTTTCTAATTAAAAATGGAGCAGTGTCATATTCTCTCATTCGCAGTAGTACACAGCCTGTTGAGTTGTCCTAATCACGTAGGTGGACATTTGTTCTTGGTTCTTAATCAATTCACAAAGTTTTTATTACGGGAACCCGAGAAAATCCTTTCAAATAGTAGATCACAGGCTCCCAACTTTTTTAGGACACTTTCTTTGAAAGAAAAAAAATTTTCTGATGCCTTATCTCACATAACATATACTAAATATTACATAATTAATAATTAAATAGTTAATATAACAAATATTAAAATATTGTATTTTTTAGAGAAATAACTATTTTATTTGTCTGTTTATCTATTAAGTATCACAAACACAAAGTAGAAATGTATTAGAACAACCATCAAATGTAGTAAAAAAATGTTTACATAAAATTACAACTAAATGCAAAATCAACAAGAAATTAAAAAATTAACGAGTTGGTTGGGACTAATGGAGTTTCAACAATTTGTCAACATTATAAATATATAAGCTAGCTCGATAAAATGATTATTTATGAAATAGGAGGTGTCTACAAATTATCTTGTTAATTTCCTAAATAGGTAGATATGACGACATCTCCTTCCAAGATTACCTTATGTTCCCCATTTACCTCTCAACCCTTTACCACCCTCTGAAAGGCTCTAGCTCCCATTGTGGGGTGTGGGAGTGTAGCCTCCGTTTAGAGTCGGAAGATTTGAGGCTTGATGATACT
>CM063510.1:149991788-150004288 GCA_032207245.1 Pardosa pseudoannulata
AGCCAAATATCTCGCCAAATACATGATTTACCCATTATAATACACAGTATACGGCAAAAATACATGCCAACTCTCGAAATTCGTAACATTATTGTAACGGCGTTATTTAGCGGTGTATCGTCATCAAATAATTTTGCTTTGAGAGGTGGACTGATGTGGATACAAAAGGATTGTTTTCCCCGACACCACGATGTCTACACTGTTGTGCCGTATAGTAAAGGAACAATATGCCAGACTACACAACACCTTCACTGACAGCCAAAAATATGATCACTGGAATGACAAAGGATTTGCCGCTACTTAGATGTAGCCGCTAAGAATTCCAGGGACTCTGGGTTTGCGGCCGATGATTGTTTAACGCGGACCAATCCAGTTGGTCGGAGGTGAGGTCATCGCTAGGTGAACCAATAATGAAATTGTGGGTGATGTCCCTCCCCTACAAAGAGACGAAGAAGATTTTTTTTGAGAGAAGTTAGTTAGCTAGCAACCAGCTAATTCAGAGGTCGCCTTGACCAGTCTCTCTACCGGAGTGGTTTTTTTTTTCTTTTCTTTTCTTTTCTTTTTTTTTTCCGCTATAATCCCACCTTGGTATCTTTTCTTTAAGGAGTAGCCCGCATCGGCTAACTCGGAGGTCGCCTCGACCAGTCTCTCCATCGGAGAGTTTCATTTAGCGAAATCCCGTCTTGGGATATATCTCTTGCTGAATTGAGATTGAAGCGATACCTTGTGCTTTGGGTTTCCGTATTCTAATATAATCCTCTTCAGGATTGTTTGCTGTTCTTCAAAACTGACTCTGCTAGATCTTCTGCCTGGACTTCAGTGAACTTTCGAGAGAGCTACGAATTGTTTCTTCCATCTAATCACCCATATTTCGGCAGAGACTGAATTTAGTTTAGGTACCCGTCTCTAATCAGGCCTATGTGTACTAATCAATTACCTGTCTGTGATCAGATTGTTTTTTTTTATAGTTGTGAAATGATGTATATAGCAGCATTGTAAATAAATCCATTAATCAAGATACATCTGATTCTTCCTTGTGTTACTTGAAACAGGGACCGGATACGTTACAATATATATATATATATATATATATATATATATATATATATATTAAGGGAATCCTTTAATTCGTAGACTAGACGTAAGAAATTATAGACAAAAAAAACTTTAAATTCAATTTGGCGATTGAAAACTTTTGATTCTTCCACTTCTTTTTAAAAAAGAATATCATATCGGGGAAATTAATTTTGAGAGGCCCATTATAATTTTCGGAATCGAATCGGAGACAAAAAAAAATTTTTTTTGGAGCGGATTATTTTTTCTTTCCCTTCCGGTCGTAAATGAGAAAATCTCAGAACTAAAAGTTTGGTTGTGAACCAAACTTTATTATAAAAAATCTACAAAAATTCTGCAATCCAGACCGTGTTGTGGCGAACATTTTTGAACTTTATAAAGAATCCTTTCGAAGCGTGAAAAATAAAGGCCGAGGGCGCCTTCGTAAAATGATAATCTTTTGGAGAAGTTTTTGTTTTTCTTCGTGTCTTCTCTTTATTATTAAAACGGGAGAGGAAAGTTCTCGTGCCAGATGCAGGTATCGGAAATGGAATGCAACATGATTTTAGAATGAACAGCAATATATATGTAAGTGCGTGTATATATATTTAATATATGAAAACTATTACACTTGAATATCTCATAAAAATTCTCCTTTCTCCCATTCTTATTACTTTAAATATATTTTCGCAGCCTCAAAAATTTCTTAACACATTGCGGGTACATTTCGTAGCGGAATTGTACCGGGAGCGGGCGTTTTGCGCTTCAATTTAGTTATTCAGTTAAATCTCAATAGATCGAAATTTGTTTAATTTTTTAACCCACTTTTCGTATTTTATAATGAAATATATAAACAAATATAGAAATAGAAATATATAAACAACAAGCATAAGATTTTTATAAACAAAAAATATATTTTTAGTGAATAATTTTATAATAGTATCGTAAATAGGAAAAATCAAATAGAAATAGTAGTATATAGTTTTAATTTTTTTTTTCGAATTATGTTATATATAAACATTTATACATTATAAAAAAATGAAAGACAAGAACATTCGGCTTCGTTTTCCTGTATATGCCGTTATTTTTGTGCCCACAAACAAACCTTGTTGTTATACTAACCCGTACTAGTACGTGACCCACCCTCAAGTATCAATCGTCAGAAAACGTACGAGTACATGTCCCGCATATAATGTGTTAATTAAAAGAGCGTCCTTGCCTTAAAATTCTTCCAACCCATTTCCCAAAGCTTTCTCTGCAATAGATGAAAATATTCTGTCCATTCACCGCATTTTCCAGCTGTCGCTGGCAAATGGCTAAGTTTTTTCCCATCCGATCTAAGTAACTTTTTATCGTTAAATTCGCTGACTAAATTGCCTGTCCCTTGGGAAAATTCTAAGCATCGCTCGCTGTAGGGTCTAACCCTGTTCCGGTACTTGTTTCGATGTTCATTCCGTCGTCTGCCTTTCACTGTTAAGCCTGTCTTTTTTAGCAGACCTTGAATAAAATTAAAATTTTACTCGAAATTAACATTCTTTTCCAATGTGGCTCGACTGCATATTTCTGCATCAGTCTAGCTATCTAGGGTTCACCTTACTCAGCAAGCCCGGGCGATAAAATACAATAGGGGCTTGATTCGATGTGACTGGCGGCTTAATTTTCCCAGTGTTATATATATATATATATATATATATATATATATATATATATATATATATATATATATATATATATATATATATATATATATATATATATATAGATAGATAGATAGATAGATAGATAGATAGATAGATAGATATAGATATGGATAGATAGATAGATAGAGATAGATAGATATATAGATATGGATAGATAGATATATGTATGGATAGATAGATATAGATAGATAGACAGATATAGATAGATAGATATATAGATATATAGATATATAGATATATAGATATATAGATAGATAGATATAGATATATACATAGATAGATAAATATAGATAGATAGATAGATAGATATAGATATAGATTTGTATAGATATATATATATATAGATGTAGATATATATATATATATAGATATAGATATAGATATAAATATAGATATATATGTATGTGTGTGTGTACTCATGTACTTTTCTACGATGGTCAGTAGGTGCATACACAGCTGTGGACTAAATTTCTAATAATATAGACGCAGCTGCTAACTTCGAGTTTTAATGGGAACCCCTGCGGATGAGTTATAGCTAATGGAGGGACACAAGTGTAACGGTCAAGACCAGGCAGGGATGCAGCCGTGAGATATCAGCTAGGCAATAATGTTAATTTTCATCAAAAGGGGCCATTTTAATGAGCCCGCCTGCACACTCGATTGGGGTTCAGATGTGGGAAGATGTCACTAACACGGGACAGGAAAAGAGAAGAAATGGACGTTGAACCGAGGTGTAAAGTTGTGGAAAATGTTGGAAAAGGAGTCGAGGTCGGTAGTGCAGAGAGAACTTGTGCACTTAGATCCCGTGAGCAAGCCAGAGAACCCGGGCCAGAAATATTTTCCTTATCCCGCATCCGACAAAGGGACGACCGCTACGCCAGCACCAACTTGCGGCCTGCCTAGCACCCCACCCTGCTTCTCTGTGAATGCCTGGAGGTAAACCGACTTAATATTAATGATTGTTACCTGGGCCTCATAACATTTTGATAAGGAATACCATTTAAAAAATATTGATGAATATCAAAACCAAATAATGCAGGTCATGTCATATATTAGGTCATGTGTTAAAAAAATAAATGTTTTAGTTTAAATATAAGGCATTTACCTTTAATTCCATGGCGTATATTTTACTGTGTTTCCCCTTTGAAAACGAACACTGGTTTGGTTTGGTTTGGTTTAGGAGTGCTACATTCTACTTTTTGAACACGAGGGCTAATGAGACCACCTACTGCTTAAAGCCGATTCCGAACGGCTACGAATATCCATGCCATTATTCGAACACGAACTCCGGTTCCGAAGGCCAGCACCCTAACCATTCGGCCATCGTTCGCGAACAAACACTGCTGTATGTGTTGTAAGTGTATTACAACAATAAGTTTCTGTATGCGTATATCTAAAGATCTCTCTCTCTCTCTATCCCTCTCTATCTCTATCCGTCTCTATCTCTATCTCTCTGTATCTCTCTCTATATATATCTATCTCTCTATCTCTACCTCTCTATCTATCTCTATATCTCTCTATCTCTTTCTCTCTCTTCTCTATCTCTCTATCTCTATCTCTCTCTCTATCTCTCTCTTTATATATATATATATATATCTATTTATATATCTCTATATCTCTCTCTCTCTCTCTCTCTCTCTCTCTCTCTCTATATATATATATATATATATATATATATATATATATATATATATATATATATATATATATATATTTTCTCTCTATCTCTTATATCTCTCTATCTCTCTCTATTTTCTCTATCTCTCACTATCTCTATCTCTACTTTCTCTCTATATATCTCTCTCTATCTCTATATATCTCTATCTCTCTCTATATATATTTCTTTCTCTATATATCTCTCTCTATCTCTCTCTCTCTCTCTCTTTATATTTATATATTTTATATATATAATATATATATATATATATATAATATATATATATATATCTTTCTCCCTCTCTCTCTCTCTATGTATATATATATATATATATATATATATTATATATATATAATCTGTTTCTCTCTATCTCACTCTATCTCTCTCTCTCTCTCTCTCTGTCTATCTCTCTCTCTCTCTCACACATACACACGCATTTAAATTCGAAACTTTTATTAAAAACATAAATGATTAACCATTTATTTAAAAGATTTTTTTATACGGATCTAAATCGCCTCACGTGTACACCGTTTAAAGATATCATTGGCTGGGGAGAAAATGACATGCGTAACGCTTGAAGAAAAAGCAGAAAGGATTGGACGAACATACAGAAAATACTTTTAAGGTTCACGTGTAATGTCCTTGATTCGAATACACTTACCAAATAAAGATATAATCTTAAGTTAAAAGATTAAGTAGTTTAATAATTTATTAAATAATTTACGCTTCTCTATCATTACACACACATACACACATATATATATATGTGTGTAGGTATATTTATATTTTATATAAATATAAAAACATACGTATATATATGTGTGTATATTTATATTACATGTATGGAAAATCTTTTTAATAGAGCAAATGTAAAGATATCAGGCCTGTTTATTGAGTTGAAGCAAGCTTTGGAAAGCAGTTTTGCCTCTACAGCTTACAAGTCTCGTGTGAATTCATCCTGCAGGACGTATTTTTACTTCTTAGTCCCCCGACGGGACGAGGATTTACATCTGTGTTGACGCAGACTGTCACCACAGATTTCGGAAAGCTTCTCTATCCGTTCTTTTTTTTCCACCATTTGAATTTTGACGAGTCTGTAAAGCTTAGTGCTTTTCTAGGTCATGTTGGAAACGCCACTTACTTTTATTTTTTATTTTTTGGCATATCTTCAGGCGTTTGTCACTTCCACGGTCCTTCCGATATCTAGTACTTGATAACGTCTCTGTTCCTAAAATTAATTTTCGATTGATTTGCGAGTACATACATATCGAATAATGCTATTAACGTCGTTATGCGATATAGATTGATTATATGCCATATATATTCGAGATGTATAACTCAGGAGTGGAAGCATAGTAAAGCTTCAGGTTCTATCGCCACTCTAAATCTGACCCCTGTTTCGCTAGGATGCAGTGGTCGTTTAAAGCATTTATCTGTTTTAATATTTCGTTATTTCTTATGACATTTTGGAATGCGATCCCTTTAAAAGCAAAATATCCTTTAATTATATAAGTTTATAAATACTTTTAATTATAATATTTTAAAATTGAAATATGAAAATTGAAGCACCTTTTTAGAATGGTCCATGCACATTTATTTTTCAAAAGCATTTAAAAATCTGAGCCAGTTTAAGCATTTTGTAATCCAACGTGTATTATGACAATGAAGGTATAAAAAAAATTAAATTTCATCAAAAGAAACAGAATGACCTTGGGATAACACAGAAATTATGAAGCACCTGGTAGTATTCAGAAAATTTATAATTGCAATAAAATAACACATTTATTCTGGTAAATATAATATTTAATAGGTTTATTGAATATTTTTATAGGTATTATGCATACATTTACAGACACATGTACTAGATACCACCACCCCTAGATTCTTAATGTTCCCCATTTATGTCTAAACGCATTTGTCCGTATCTGACACGAGCGAAGTTACCTAAAAAATTGCACATGTCCGTGTTTCACACGCCCTCGTGTTTCAAAAAGTACACCGTAGCACTCGAAACCAAACCACACGTTCGATCTTGTGTCTCGCGTTATTTTAGTTCTAATGCCCGTCTCAGATCCGTTCTAGTAAAAATAGATAGGCTAGATTATAATTAAATTATTTACCATAGATGGCACCACTATGCATCATTTTTCTTGTGTGTGGTGAATTTTCACTGATTAGCTATATAAAATTGTTAGGAATTCTTTGTTATAAAGCAGTTATTTGGTGTGGAAGTAGTAATATATCCATTCTATTGCGTTATATATTATAAAATTAAAAAGCTAATCATCAATTAGCCGAACGCTGGCCCATTGGTTAGGGCGCTGACCATCGGTACCGGAGTTCGTGGGTCTTAGCCGTTTTAAGCAGTAGGTCCCGGTCTCTTTAGCCCTCGTGTGGAAAACATTAGAACGTAGCGCTCCAAACCAAACTAACCATCAATTAAATTTTATTAAGTGTTTTGGTTGTGCTAATAAATATGATTTTAATCTTGCTAAATTCAAAACAAACATTAATCAAATCTTTTACACTTTGTTTGTATAATAATTTTTTTATAACTTTTATCTCACCCCTCACTGTCTAGCCACACCCATAACTGAGATTGCAAAAAATAACTTACATTATACTTATATATTTATTTTCTGTAAAAAAATTTAAAAAAAATAAATAAAAAAAATCTCTTATTTTTGCCAGCTTTTCCGAAAAGAACTCGTGTTTTAAGGGATTAACCAGCTACCACCCATTCATTATGGGCATTATGGGTCGGTACTGCCCTCGTTGGGAAACTATAGTCTAATCCAACAAACTATTCTTTAACAGGATACTCAGAATCTTTTTTTTCTTTTAGTTTTGCATCTTATGACATTGCATCACCAAAATCGAAATCTTCATGCAGACCAGGGGTGCCCAACCGAAATCGGTTGGTGGGCCAAAAAACAAATTACTGAACTGAGGTGGGCCGCACATATAAAAATAAAACAACAAATTATTCAAAATATTTTGGAGGTTAGAATTTCAAACGCATCGTTACCTTGCATTTTTTAAATAAACAATACCTTAATTATTCCTTTACAATTAATGATAACTTCACAATAGCCATAAATATAATTTATAACTTTCTTCCCACTCAACTTCCACTGACTGGTCGGACAGAGCACGTATAAATAATGGCTGATTGACAGAATATTCTAGAACACTCAAATTTCAACGTAACCTGTCCAACCCTACTCAAAGACCAGGTTTACGTTATTTACTGTTAAGTCTTAATAATATGTGATATTTATTATTGCAAACATTAACAATTAAAATTCTATGTTTCAACTGCATATAGTCAAAATGACTAAAACTATATAGACAGTTGAAAACTTCAAATGAGCCGCAAAAAGTTTTTAAATGGGCCGCGTGTTGGGCATGCTTGATCTAGACTCGTTTCAATTGACAAAATAGCTAATGTCAAGTATCGTGTCACGCCTTCATAGATAATATCTTCCTACGCCACTGGATTTCCCAATTAATTATGCTCTAAACAATTAACTAAATCCCAATATCTCTTTTAAAAACGAGAGGCCTGCTATTTTGGTCATTTTAACTGAAATCCCACCGAGGTTTCATTTGGAGCTATACTGTCTACTTTTTGCAACACGAGAGCTAATGAGACCAGGACCTATTGCTTAAAACCGATTTCGAAAGACTACTAACATTCATGATAGAATGGGATTCGAACCCATGAACTCCTTTTACCGAAGTTCAGAGCCCGAACCATTCGGCCATCGTTCGGCCCGATCGAAGATTTTCTACCAAAGTTTTAAGCTAGGTTCCACCTCAAACTAATTAGACCTCTATTAACTTTCAGTTCTGAACGTTAAAAAACTTTTTGGCAACCACCTTAAGAACGCAATCGTGACGAAAGATCGGTTGAGTTTGTTTTTCCCCCTTCAGTGCTTGATGGAAAGGAGGCGGTTCTCTTCTTCGATACGTCAGTAAAACGCGCTTTTTATTATCGTTGAGGTAGTACACCAAGAACTCACACCTCTCGGTTCATTTCAAAAGATTTCTGGCTTTAACCCATTAATGCCGAGAGTTTCGGGGGCAGCTAAAAACAGATTTTTTATATTTTCTGGGAAAACATTTTTCTTTATAGCGAGGTTAGATGGCAGTCCGATTAGAAATCTCCCGAATGTTTGATACATTATGGGCAATTACTATATTACATAAATACTATATTATATACAGTCTTATACTGTGAAATCCCCTACCTAGTATTGAAAGTCTTGTTGGAAAATGCAAATATTTTACAATGCAATGATGCATTGGATCATGATTAACAGATCGCAATTGGAATGTACATTTCTCCAGCCCCACACCTACACGATTCAGTAAATCCACAGGTGTCATTCGTTAGTACCGGTTAGTACCGCAAAATTTTTCGTTAGTACCGAATTTAGAATAAAATTATTGCAATTTTTTATTGTGGGGCTGGAGAAATGCGAGCCCCGCACTTATGAAATTCCCCCGTCTCAAAGATGTCATTCGATAGTACTTCGTTAGTACCGGTTAGTACCGCAAAATTTTTCGTTAGTACCGAATTTGAAAAAAAATATATAGCCATTTTTCTTTCCGGGGCTCAAGAAAGGTAAGCCCCGCAACAGCACAATTTTGCTTATATTTCCAAATTCAAAAATGTCATTCGTTAGTACTGGTAAGTACCACAAAAAATAACGAACTATCGAATGACATTTTTGAAACGGGGGAATTCCATAGGTGCGGGGATCGCATTTTCCCAGCCCCGCAATAAAAAATTGCAATAATTTTATTCTAAATTCGGTACTAACGAAAAATTTTGCGGTACTAACCAGTACTAACGAAGTACTGACGAATGACACCTGTCTATTTTCTGAATCGTGTAGGTGCGGGGCTGGGGAAATGTACGTGCATTTGGAGATGAGTTGTTTTGAAATAGCCTCAACCCTAATCTCTTAAACTCACTTAACCACAAACTTTATCTTGTGTAGTGACAAAATATCCTTTAAGAAATCTATTCGGTCGTTCCAAGGGGAGCAGTGTCTGCATACATCAACGTCACCGTTTCCCTCCGGGGAAATGGCTCAGAACCTTGTAGCGAGGTGTAAACCTGTCTCGCACATGTCTTCCGCCATTTTTCGTTCCTTTGAAGACCCTTTTTATTCTCAAAAAGAGTGATTACTCCACTGGGACGAGAATAAAATGATATAGCTCAGTTGCCTCAGCAAGAGAAGCGGTTGGGACGTCACACGTGACGCTGATTAAATTTCTGTAGAGGATTTCGACAGTTTCTGTGGATCGATAGGTTGATTTTGAAAGCTTTTAGCTCGTGCGGACGAATTGCATTTTGCAAATGGCGGGGATTGACGAAGAAGGTGGTGACAATTATTTAACTAATAGAGACATCTGTGGGCGCAACCTGTCTCACAATGTTATTTCTATTCGTCTTGTCACTAAATGAATAAAAAGTCGGTGTTATTTCTTGGTCATTTTAGCTTATTAGCGTTGAAAGATGAACACATGACAGGATCCTTCAGGGGATAGATGTGCCTCATGGCATGTTTCTCACATGGCCTCAAATATATACCGGTGGAGCTGATTAACTAAACCTAAAGTGCATCTTAGCTATAGCAAAGATTTGGTCTTCCATGCCCATTCTCACCATCCATAAATTCCATTTCGGCGCTGTCCATCTAAAACGCTGTAAAGAACTTATACTATATAACTCGAATCCTCTGGCTAAAGTCGTCACAAAGACACTTCCTGAAAATGGTTCGTAGAAAATCCCTCGGGAACCTAAATCGACTTATTCGAGATCCCGCCTTGTTCAGCCCCAGTCTCTCCCCCTCCCCGCTCTGTAACTTGTCCTAAACTAAAACTGTTATACTTCTGAAATTCACATGATTCAGGATGCTTCTATATTTCGGTCGAGATATGTCCTAGGTCACTTCATCGTCGTAGTGATGCCAGAAGTCTCCAGATAGGGAAATTTCGTTCCATAACTTTCCCCTCTCTGACGTCAAATTACTTGTGACATAACTCGACCACAATATGGTTGTTTTTGTGGCATCTCATGCCACTTGGAATTAACCAAGCAGGATTTGAGCCTGCAGGCTCTCGTATTAAGGCCAGGGGGTGCGCCTTTCGTTTTCATGAGCACCATTAAGGTGAAAAAACTACTATGCTCAAGTAGGTCCTCTTAATTTTGAAGCAGGAACCAAGCAGAAAACCCATAGACTGGGCCTGCCACCTCCAGAGATATTGATTGAGAACTTGGGGGACGTTGTGACCACGAACCTATTTTAAGTGCCCCAGTTACCTTTAATGAATACGGCGGATATTAGGCCCGGCTCGGGTTACGAACCTGCAATCTCTCAGTTACGAGATCGTTACTTTTGCCGATTGAACTACCATGACTCATAATATGGTAGCAACCTTTATTGTGATAAGTCTACACGAACTTACTAGAAAGATGTTAAAAAAGAACACGGACATCTGCTAGGTGACACGCTAGTCTAAGCTGATTGTAGACTATATTATATTAAAGGAACGTAAGTGAATAGATAGCATGAGAGAAAGAAAACATGGAATACAGCTGTGGTATAGCCACATTCTATTTAAAAGGGAATGCCAGGAATTGCCGACTTTTTCACCCCTTATTTTATGGAATGGGGCTTGTCCATGTCCAAGTCACCTGGAATTTTCCCGTTCTGACCATCCGTGGGTTGCCGTTTTGCTCTCCCCTGCTTTCACCATTTGTCCAGCTTGAACGTTGTTTGGCGCCATAAAATTCCTAGGCTTTTCTTCCTACTCAAGTTACGTTTTAGCGATCGTCTTGGGTTCCCGCTTTCGGGATTTTTTTCACTGACCTCGCCATGTGCGGTGTTGAGTGGTCATCATTTTTGGCCGAAATTGGGAGAGAGGTCACCCACATCATTTCGAGAAAAAGGTATCTTTTTTAGCCATTTTTTTGGCGTCATGTCGAGGAAGGTGTTTTTTTTTTTTTTTTGACAAAGTCAGCAAGTTATAGAAAATAATACAAATTCCTTTAAGCTAATCAATTAATGAGACACTTTTCTATTCGTCAATTATGCTTTACCACTGTTCTAAAATCGACGTAAAAGCTACCATATGAATATACTAAATTGTGTCTGCCGCCATATAGTTCCCCTAAAGAACCGGTGAAAGGTTATTGCAGCTTAACGGAGAGATGCCATTATTGTCTTTCATCCTCTATGAGTAACAAGTTTGTTATATCCAACAGCATTTATAATTCTACAATAGCAGAAAAGGAACGTCTGCTAGGTACAAAGCCTGTCAGAATTGAATTAAGACTAAATTAAAACAACGGAAGTGAATAGGTCACATGACAGAACAAAATTTACACCGCAAATGAATTTAGAAACTAGAAAAATTGAAACACATACACACAGTGTCAGTGAAACCTGCTAATGCTCATATGAAAAATTCGCCAATGCACCAGATCTGGCGTTAGTTGTTCTTCATATTGATTCTGCAAATTGAGTTTAAAACTCATTTTCCTTTCTTAAATAAGGAGATAAAATTGAAACGGTTTAGACCTTGATAAAGATTAAATAGCGATTCATTTTTCTCTCCCTTCGATTTCTGTTGACACATGCGCCCCCGAGTACACTTTCCTACTAAATTACTAACGTTTTTAAACCGACCACCAGCATGTTCAGTCGACCGTAAGCCTCTCATCTTTGCCTTGTTTTAAAATACTCTTGCCGCTTTACGATAAAAAAATTATTAGCTCATCGGGATTCCGCGAATAGGGGTTGTGTGTATATATTTATACACACACATTGAGATCATGGAAAAAGTGCCACTTGATAGTGTATTTAATGTCGTTCCATGGAGCTTTAATTTATCTTGTCGTATTACTTAATAGGATAGACAGCATAGGTTTTGATATTGACAGTGATAATTTGGCGGTATATATGAATGATGTACAAAATTGAGCGAATCAATTGCAAACCGTGTGGTTATGTACAAAAAAAACACACAAACTAACTTCTTCATTTTCAAAAATATGTAAATTAAACGCTAGA
>CM063510.1:150009288-150034288 GCA_032207245.1 Pardosa pseudoannulata
ATTCTCCACAGCCCCGGAGCCTTTTGGGATGGCCATTTAGATTGCACTCAAATCACTTCAATCTAGTTTGAAAAATGAAATAGAATAAATTATCAAAATATTTAGCAGTATTTTGTTTCAACAGATAATGTTTCATTTGCCAAAATTATCCTGGTCTGAGAAGCGTGAGAGAGAAATATATTTTTGTAGGAAGATGGGCGCATTATTGTTACACACCCTAACACCTGAGGGTGACGAAAAAGAGGATGGTTTGGCTAATCATTCGCTCCTCTGTTCGGATTTTCTAGTTATATTAGAATGGAAAAGAACAGGCGGTGAAATGTAATCTCTGTAACAGAGTTCCCTAATGGGGAGGCGTATCGATTCCGACGATCGATGCAAGCCCTCGCCCAACGATATTTCGCCCCATCCATCACGTGCCCGTCCGAAATGCCTCGCAGGGCAACCGATCCTTTGCACCTGCCGCGAAACAGTTTCTCTGTCGACCGATAGGATCATCTACCACAGGCCGACATCGAAGCGGTCTGAAGCAGAATGCGAGACCGGATGATGACCATACCATGTCCGCGACACTGACATCTAGAGGTAAATGGTCAGTGCAACCCGAGTGGCGAAATTCAAATACGCACAGCGATCTGCCAACTGAGGGTAGGAGTAATCCTAACGGCCAAGGATCGACAAGCATCTCTTCATGTCGCCTCTGTTCACGGGACCTATCTAACGTCATAAGTGTGTTATACCCTATCACGGCCTAAGCCATCCAGAAAATCTAAGTTCTGTGTTTACTTTAAGACTGAAATCGACCTATGAATGCTAATGGAACTACCTTCAATGCAGTAAAAGAAACCGGAAAACGAAAATTAATAGATTAACAAAACTGAGATTTTAATATTACTTTTGGTAAATAAGAAAATAAGTCATAAGCAAAGAAAACAAAGGAAAACCGAAGACCAACAACTCTCTTGATATAATTTTATTCAATAAATTAAAATCATGAAATCATATAAAGCAAATAAATGAAACTGCTAAATAATTTTAATTCCTGATACCTTTAATGTAGATTAAAGTACAGTACAAAATTCATCAAAATCCTTGAAATGTGAAAGATTAAATAAATATTACGTGATTAAATTATTTACAATATGACAGAGTTCAAATATGGTGTAGATACTATTTATTTCTTCTTTGGATTTTCCTACCATTTATATTAGCTTTAACTTTTAAGTAAATAGTTAGAATAGTTTTTTTTCCTCTAAAAATTATTTAATAGAAAAGAAAATTTGTAAAAACTGATATCACTTTTTTTAATAACATCAAAAATGTGAAATCGTTATCCAGTGCTCATTGGCCATTAAGGTTGGCCCTTCCTTTGGCTGCAAGATCTATGCACGAATTTGAAATTCCCAACTTAGTGTGCAGCGCTGTTTCTTGTGTTGTTACTAATGTCACTTGGTAAACCCAAGCACGTGAGACACAGTCTACTCAAATTAAGGCAAAGGGGTGAACCTTTTGTTTTTGTAGAGCACAACCATGGTGAAAGAACGACTTTGCTGAAAGTGAGTCGTCGTCATTTAGAAGCAGGCACCAAGCAAACGACCCTCAGGCTTGGCCTGCTACCCCTAACTTGGAGGAGGACTTGTTGTTTCGAGTGGAGGACATTCCGATCACAAACCTATTTTACGTGTTTCAGTCGCCTGTTTCTCGTATGACATAAATACACCCATGTGTATATTCATAGTTATTTATACGTACATACACATAAATTTATAGGTGTGACATTGCAACACACATACACCTTTGTTTTCTTCGGGGGCAGCCAAGTAAACAAGCTAGCCTTGAAATGCTAAACTATATTATATGTAATTATATACATTTCAGAAATGGAATTGCATAGACAGAAAAAGAACGACACTATTCTCTTCTCTTCCACACTCGACAACACTCCCCTCACCTCTTCTTGAAAAGTTCCTCATTTACACATTTGCCGAACGATGGCCCAATGGGTTAGGGCGCTAATATTCGGTACTGTAATTCGTGGGTTCTAACCTCACTATGGCGTAGATGATCATAGCCATTCGGAATCGGCTTTAAGCAGTAGGTCCCAGTCTCATTAGCTCTTGTATTGCATAAAAGTAGAACGTATCCCTCCAAGCAAACCAAAGCCTCCTTTACACAAGGGAGAGAGTATAAAGGATTAGAGCATGGAAACGGTTGGAGAGAAGCAAACCGAACATATCAAAGGCGAAAGCGGCATTTCGAACATGACTGTAGAGGAAGAGATCGAATTATGAATTTTATGGCATGCACCCCTCGCGATCTCGAAATACCGCTAATTACAGGGGAATAATATTCACTTGATATTGTCCTGATAACGATTTACTCTCCCACGACCTCTTTGTGGTCAGCTACTATAAGCAGTTGATAGATTATACTCATAAAATATGCCTTTTATCATGTCTAATACGATGTAAGCTATTCAAATCAGCATGTAGACTTCTCAATGTATAAATAAAGTTTCAGTGGGAATTGTAATGAAATCTTATAGCTGATATTCTTGTTGCCAAATTATTTCACATTAAGGAAACGATGATGGAAGTGGATAGCGATCACACATCGTTCTCTCCAAAGTAGAACCCAAAGATTCAGATATATTGAGTCTTTGTGGTGTCCACGGTAGATGCGACATATCACTTTCATGCTTACAAAAGTAATCCTGGACGATGCGAGTAATGTTAACAAGGTGCCCATCTTGAAACTCAACCTTTCACTTTGGAATGAGCATAATCGTCTAAAATGTCGCATAACCCTGGCTGGTAATGCGCCCTTGCAGAGTAATCATCAATACATGATGAGTGTCTAAATCATAACTACACTACCTTCATGTTTGAATTTGTTAGCAATTTTCATCGTAGTCTTGGGACGCTGTTTTCGGGAAACACGGTCAAAAGTTGGAAACAAGGCTCATCCGACTAAATGACATTTATTCCAGCGTTAGTATTAACAGAGGGATAAAAAGAATTTAAATCGGAGAACACTCCTTTATCTGACATTTTACGGCTGGACAATTAGGCATTAAAGAGAAGGGAAAAAGGAGGATTTTAGATATCTTTTTTTAGGGATAATAATTTTATTATATATTTATATATTACATAGATATCCGGTTATCTACACAGGGTTCTTCAATTTTTTCATCTTCAAAACTGAAAATGACAGCCCCTCACTGTTTCTTGTTGTCGACGTTTTCACCAACTTCTCTATCAGGAGAAGAATGGGAAAAGATGAATTAGAAGGACATTTTTTTCTGAGGGAGGGGGGAAGGAATCGTTCGCTGAACCAGACAAAACATATCGACAACGACATGTCCCCATCGTCCTTATGGACGGTATTCAATCTTTCGTACTCTGTATTGGACAAAAACTTTCTTTTTTTTCACGCTGATGGCACATAAATGGCACAAAAAGTTACAAAACTACATTTAGAGAAACACGAAATATAAAATCTTTCATCATTGGTATTTTTAGTTTTTCAGCCTTTAAGTTCATTTCCATTGTTGAAATCGTCTCTTTTTCAACGATGACCCTATTTTAAGTTAACTTTTTTTTACAGTATCTTAGTACAACTAATGTCCCGTGGTTGCTATCCTGATGTGGACAAGAAAACAATATAAAATTTAATTTTTTTATTTTACAGAATCCAGCTGTAAGCTATGGGTAAAATTAAAATAAGCATAATCGCCAGCGACTTTTACATATCAGTCGGTACAGCACCAGATGATCGCCAAATATGTATCAGGCCAAATTATGATAAAATATTTACTACATGGCCAAGTATGTACTATCAACTGTTCCAAAATACATTGCCCTAATGACTCGGTCCTAATCCGGACGAAGCCATTAGGAATCATTTTTAAACAGTAGGTCCTGATCTTGTCATTCTTCGTGTAGCAAATAAATGACCCAAACGCTCCAAATTAACTCGAGTTCAACCGAGCGATGTTCAAACAATTAGATAGCTAGGTCCCTTATTAAGTTTCATCATTGGAGTTGCATGTGGACATCAACGAGATATATTTGACTATTTGATTCACCTGTGCTAGTCAGTATCTTATGCAGATTTAATCATGGTTAATGTTGAGTTAGAGAATTAATGTAAAACAGATTTAATCATGGTTAATCAGTTATCAGTGTTAGGGTTCATTACTCTATCAATTATTAATGATTAACTTTTTCTTCATTTCCAAATTGTCAAGCTGGCTTTTCTGTGGGTATATTTAGGGGCTTACTCTGAACGTTGCGAGTCGGGTCGAACGTTCGTTGTGACGTCACTTTCACGTCAGCTTGATCATTTGCTCACATAATGTCCTCAAGCTGACGTCAAAATGAAGTCACAACGAAGGTTCGAAACGAACTGCAACGTCCAGAGAAGGGACTGGATGCTTTTATTTTTGTGTTGTATCCGGTTATTGAAAAAGTAGTACAATAAACGTTTTTAGTTAAAACTGCCAGGAATTTTTCTTTTTCCTCTTTTTATTAGTATCATTAAGTCCAGAGGTAATCTGCATTTATTTTACTTTGCTTAGCAACTATGCCTTTCGGTATAGAGAATGTGCGCATGACGTCAGGTGCAACAAAATTTGCAGCTCAACTTTCTCGTTGATAAAACATTTGAATTTCCTACGGATTGAGCTTGTTATAGGGGTTTTAATTTTGTCAATTATCTGAAAATGGTAACAATCTGTTGTAAGTATGGCTGTACTAAGCGTTTCAAAAAAGGCGAATATGTTGGATTTTATTCCTTTCCTAAAGATCCTACATCGCGAATGCTTTGGATAAAGGTTTTGAAAAGGCAAAACTGGACTCCAAGTTCTTCGATAATTGGCGGCAAACATTTTCAGAAGGGTAATAAAACGTTAGCCTTACTGTAATGTAATAGATTATATAAAATTATTATGCTCTAAGAAGTTCTTATTATTACTAAGTTGTTTTGTTTTCATATTTCTAATGTATTTTCTATGCTTTTGTGAGAAGTACTGTACCTATAAATGTAATTATTTTTTCTCACTAAAATGATCAAGTTTTGCACATTTTTATTATATTATTTACTTAATAGTTTATTGTTCCTATTAACATAAAGTAGTTATACTTTGATTAGGATACTTAATAGTACTGTGTAATTTTTTTAAAAATATATATTTTTGTAAGTGTTAAAAAAATCAATTTTGAATTACTTGGCCAGTTTCTGATGTTTCCTTCCCCTTTCCTTGAATAAAATTTAGTTTTGTTGTATGCGTGATCTGAACCCCAACGCCCAGTGGCGTTGGGATATCGCTTCGCGCTCCCACGACAAAGGTCCGAGGTTCGATCCCCGGGCTCGGCAAGGTTAACTCATCCTTTCATCCTTTCAGTGGGTAGATGAACTGAGGACCAAGTGTGCTTGAGAACTAAACACTGGGGGTTCTTCGTAAGATTGACCATATAACCGGAACATACGCTTCGCACCCAGGTCCTTGGTCACGTGAACGGAGATTGGCACCGTAGGCCGTGGCCCCCTAGGGGCTGTTGCGCAGATGAGTTTAGTTTAGTAGTATACGTGATCTATATAAGATACAATAAAAACAAGCAATGTTTTGCCAACAAAAAGTTGAGTTGTAGTCAGCATTCTTATTTCTTTACAAACATGCACTTTGTCTATTAGTCTGAACCCGTTTGAAAGCAGTCGCTGGCATAGATATTCGCATCAGTTCCTCGTGTAACGAACACTTATATTACCAAACTTACCCGTAGTACTCCCAATTGAATTGGTGTATTCCCTAGGGTGTATTCCTATAGAGTGGCGATCGAAGTAAAACGACAGTTTTGGCGAATCTGCTTGACGTCTCGTAAAGAAACCCGTTTTGAAACAGGGTTGAATTTCGGGAAAATGAATTTCCATCTAGCGTTAACGAGAGAACAGACCAGCTGATGAATCTCCAGAAACTGCGCGTCATAAATTAAATCCGAATTCGCGGCGGGGGACTTTCGTTGTCCGTCACCCCTTTAAAATGTTCCTCGGAGGAAGAGCATTTCCGAAACCTCATTAGCTGGTTCCGGTGTCTTCTTTATGGGACGCCCCTGACAGGTCTTTTCGGGGTTCTTTCAGGGGGCGTTCTCGAATTGCGCATTAAAAATCAGGGCTTCGAACAGTAATATTATTTGTTACGGTTCAGATAAAATAAAATATACTAGTTTAATTTTTTGTTTTAGAGAGACAAAAATAGCGGTCTTTTTTTTCGGTTTAAAATTTTATTTGTTTATTTTATAATTTTAACTACAATTATTTTTAATTTTCGTCTACGTAGTCTAGGGAAATCTCCCGCTACCTGTTTGTGTAAAGAACGTTGACGTTGCAAATTATTTTTCTAAATGATGTTTTTAAAGGCTTTATCACACATTTGCATATGCGTGTTAAAAAAATAGATTCTGTTTAGGAATCTTTCTGGTAAACCAGCATGTTCGTACTTTATTCACAGGTGGTAGTAGGTGAAACATAAAAAAAATAACCAATTATCCCCCCCCCCGTATTTAAGGTGTTATCACGTGTGAACATGTACGTGTTGGAAAAGCAACAGAATCAGTTTAGGTTTGGTTTGGTTTGGTTTGGAGTGCTACGGTCTACTTTTTGCAACACGAGGGCTAATGAGACCGGGACCTACAGCTTAAAGCCGATTCCGAACGGCTACGAACATCCATGCCACAGTGGGATTCGTACCCACGAACTCCGGTACCGAAGGCCAGCACCCTAACCAATCGGCCATCGTTCGGCGAATCAGTTTAGGATTCATTTAAAAGTTGAATTTACAATCGGTTAAAGGCCTTATCACATATCAAATTGAACCAACTTAAACCTGTTGAAAATCTTTCGCTTTTACACGTAAAATATAAGAATTCTTTCTGGAAAAGAAATCCTTAACTAAATCTGTTGCTTTTTCTACATCAACATGTTGACGTCTAACAACACCTTTAGATCCTTATATTAATGTAACACAGTCGTACTGTATCATAGTCGTTCCAGTACGTACTAACACTGAGATCTTCTGTAATGAGTTCGCATAGGGGTGGCGCTGCAGTAAAAGGTTTAAAGTTCTAAAAAGCCTTATTCCTAAACAAGAACCGATCTCAAGGAAGACAACCTCTTCTTCGAATCCAAGTGGGGTTGGAACTGCAAGTTGCCAGTTTCGAGTCGAGTAACATCTCCAGAGAGCTGTGGAAAGCTTGGGTATATCTAATGAAGTTGATCCAAAAGGAGGGTCAACTGCCATTTTGATCCCTGGTCATACTTGGGAAGCACCAACGTTTCTGCCCAGTGGACCGAGCCTAGCTTAGAGACTTCTTGGAGAAACCTTGGACTCTACAGGTATATCTTAAGAAGATGGATGCCCATAAAAAGATTTCTTGGTTGGCCAGGGTTTTTTACCGAGTTTGAATCAGAGAAGATCACAGTTCATCAGAGACAGTTTTCAGAGTTCTTTTTTTCTGCTGCCCAGTCGTTTAAGCCACGTCGGAGGGTGTGGGTTTAAATCCAGCTTAAAGCTTGGTTTTCATTTGTTATGTCCTTTCATAGGTAGTAAGATTAACTATTCTTTCAATAAACCTGCGGCATTATAGTTCCAATCCTGCATTGGAAAACAAGAAACCCACATTGGCAATGGGGGGTCCTAAACAAAATATTCCGCTTTTGGCCTCAAATAGGAGAAATGACGACAAGAGCGACTGAATAGCGTGGGATAAAACATTGAATTCCATTGTTGTTCTAAGAATAAATAAATGTCGTAGAGATCAACGAAAGAATATCCTGTGCCCCCCTCCCGTCATGTCTGATATGTTTATGGTGACAAATATATCTTACTGCAATCTGAAGTTTATTCTGTATATTTTCTGACATTGTCGGAAGCATTTTCTTTTCCTAACATTTCCTGTCTCCCCTCCCTTTCCCTATGAATAATTCATTCCGGGATGCCCATTGAACGGTGGGCACGCAATTTTGTTTTCTTGTTTAACGGATCTTGAGTCTAAATGCTTTATGGCAGTCCACAAGGATTGCCTGCAAGGAAAAAAAGCTGTGGACAGATCTCCATTGAAACTGAGAACCTTTTTGTGATAATTTTGATTCCCTTGCCTGAAATAAAGGAAGTAGTGTAATCACAAAATATTTCAGATTTCAACAGAGTGATCGATTTTTTTTTCTTTTATAAGGAAGTAAATTGGGTCTTATAACGGCCGATTTCAGTTTGTAATAACATATCTAAATGCAACGGATATTAATTCTTCTGGTCGCCGTCTAATAGCAGTACTAGAGATTTGCTCAGACAACCCAGTGTCTTCCAAAAACTCACTTTGAGACTTCAAGCTTCCAATAGAAAACTCTGATGTCGTATTCTACTTTTAAATTTTAAACGTGTCACCAGCCGAACGAGGGTCGATTGGTTAGGGTGCTGGCCTTCGGTACCGGAGTTCGTGGGTTCGAATCCCACAGTGGCATGAATGTTCGTAGCCGTTCGGAATCGGCTTTAAGCTGTAGGTTCCGGTCTCATTAGTCGTTGTGTAGGAAAAAGTAGACCGTAGCACTCCAAACCAAACTAAACTAAAGCGTGTCACCAACATGAAGTGTCAGAAACAATCGCCAACTTAGCGATATTTTGCCGAATAGCGTAATTAGCCATTGTCCAATCACTGTATTTAAAAGCAGCTTCGCCTGTACGATGTTTTTTATGGGATGAGGACTCAAATTTCAAAGTTCGAAGGGATTTTACAGCCATTCTTAATCTTATTTTCCGATTTTTACACTTAGTAATGGTAAAAAATATTTATATTTACGCATGAATTCGTAACAATATAAATTGTCGGATTATCTGTCAGTGGAGTTATTTTAGAACCAATAAATTTTTTAAATAATGAATATTTTATAATTTAACCCTCGTTTGTCCGATATATGGCAGTTGCAGTCTTCCAAATTGGAGTTCCGAATAAATACTGAAATGTGCGTCTATCCCAGGGGTGGGCAAAAGCCGGCCCGCGGGCCGGATCTGGCCCTTTTGATTACTTTATCCAGCCCATTGAAAAATCCTGCAATCATGCAATTTATTTTAATCTCTTATATGCGATTTTGTTGAAATCAACAGTATTGGTATGCGTAGTGTACATATAAATAATGAAAAATATATAAATAATAAAGAGTATTATAATTTGAACAGCTATAACCATATCCCTACTCTAATGTATGGAACATACATACTCTCATAAAGCGTGGGATCGGCTTACTACATAGAATTGAACGTGCACTCCTCTGTTTGTCTTTTCTTTTTATAATTATATTTACTATTATATTTACAAAGTGTAATATAAATATAAAAATGTAATAACTATGATCAAAATAAAATAATTTGTATCGTTAAGATGTAAATAAATATCAAAATAAAATCTTTCATTAACTGATTTATTTAATGACCATTAATTTAATATAATGGATGCTATTTCTATAAAAATGACGTGACATATTTTACTGGGCACCAATTGTTCGCATATACACCTAAGCAAGACAATTTATCATTACTATTATCTTTTATTAACTGTCAAATTTCTCTGTCCAAATGCTTAAAAATGATACTGATAGTGATTTTCTCAAAAAAATTTCTTGGGCAGGGAAGAATATCCACCCAAAACATTCGCGTGTGTACAGCGTACGCGGTATAGTCCACCGGCCCGGGAGACATTTTGAAAATTTCATTTTGGCCCGCGCTTAAAAGTATTTGACCACCACTGGTCTATCCGATAATAGGAAGTTGAGCTTACACCATTTCAAAATCGAGATAAATTGTTGCAATATTTTATATTGTTGTTCTTGTTCAACTTTACTTCTAAATCTAAAGTTCATTTTTATACCTTACTGTGCCATGGGTGTCACTGAATAATCATCCAGGTTTAGTACAATACTTGAAAGTGATATAAATTTTTTTCCAATACGGGTAAAAACTTCTTATTTTAAAGTCTTTTTAAATCCCTTGCTTGTGGAATATATTTGAGAAAAAGTACCAAAAATGGAAACCTTTTTTTTTCCCTCTTTAATTCTGTTCGTTCTCATCATCCAAATGGTAGAAATAGATTATTTTTGAAAAAAAAATTTAAAGGAAGTAACTGTCGTGTAGTTTTTGTTTAATATTTGGGTATTAACCTGTGATCAAATGTATAGTGGTATTTATTTTGGTTGAGTTGTGTAAAAATATTTTAGTACTAATATTCAACCACAGGTTTTGAGAAACTACAGACATAAAATATGAAAATAAACTAAAAGCTAAATTAAAAGCATCTGAAACCATCTTAAAATAAAAAAAGTAAATTTATTATAATGATATATGTACATCTATGTACAGACAAACTGATTCTATCTTCATAAAATATGCTTTATCAACACCTTCAAATTAGGTGCCACTCTAAATTAGTTCTGACAATAATTTTTCATCACTTAAGTAATTACGTAAATATAAGAGAGAGGACCTAATCTCAATTTCAAATATATGTAAAAGGGGGTACGTTTGTAAGTTAATATGGTGTGCTCGGAACACTAATGGTTGAGGGCTGATCAGGATTGGGTATGTATGGATCTTCCGTCGGACTGGTCAGGGGCTTCCTTCTGATTGTTCGGGGTGCGGCCGTAATATTTGATACAGGAACACTGATGGTAGTCGCTAGATGTTCTCAACGTTTCCGGAGTCTCTGTCGAACTCAAGGCTATTCTCTTTGGACTCCCGTCGGACTTGTCTCCTCGACTAGACTCCGAACACCTTTTGTCTTTTTTAGATTTTTCTTATTTTATTGATTTCATCCCTGTCCCCTCTTCCTTCTTATCGTCCAATCGGGATCGTTGTAAAAAATCTAATTGGTCTTCTTAAACCCCACCTTGAGACCGTCAACGTGGTAAACCTTATCCCTTCTAATTGGGCACTGTCTCTTAGGGACTCATAAATAACTCCTCAAAGGTACATTCTTATTTAGTGTCAAGTACGGAGACTGGATTCTAATCTGGGACTGGGATCAGAACTCCGCCCGAGACAACCGTACAAGACAACAATATCCGTTGAATATAATTTTATGGTTCTCTGTCCTTTACAAAACATGTGATGAGGTCAGATTTAGATCCCGAGCATTTTACTCTTGTATGAATGAATCAATTATATTACTGATCTAAAACACCCTCATCACAGTAACTACAATTTCCAATGTTTTCACGTATATGAAAAATGTTAATGGATTAAGGTAACTTTTACTCAAATGACAGCAAATTAAATCCAATGACATAATTTTCTCTATAACTATAATAAACTATTACAACAATATTATTATCTCTATCAACTGTCCTCAATTCCTCAGATTCCTTTGAATTTCAGAAATCTTTTACAGTACCCGAGAAATAGCGATAAATGGCTCGAAATTGCCGTGCTGGAAAATACCTCTATTCATTGGGAAAATGCCAAATTAAATATTATGCATTGGATTAACCGATTTCGGGCTTCACGGAATTGAAATACCGTTTTTTCTCTTACCCGAATTCAAGTCGGTCATTCCAAAATGGATGCATTAGCGTTACCCGAACTGAGTTCGGGCGTCACAGGCAAGGGGTTAATATGAAATTAGGTAAAAGTTTTTAAGGGTAAAATGATGGGAATGTGTTTTTGTGTGTGTGCTCATCTTCCATTGCGCATAGCCGAACATGGCCCATGGGTTAGAGTGCTGGCCTTCGGCACCGGAGTTCGTGGGTTCGAATTTCATTGTGGCATGGACATTCGTAGCCGTTCGGAATCGGATTTAAGCTGAAATTTCCCATCTCATTAGCCCTCGTGTTGCAAAAAAGTAGACCGTATCACTCCCAAACCCAACCCAACCTTTGCGCATAATTACTAAAGCTTATTTTGATAATATAGTAGAACCTCTTTTTAACGACCCCACGATACAAAGACCCCTTCGTTAGAACGACTATCTTAAAAAGTCCCAATTATTTTACCATAGGAATAGTGTTAATTTTGAATCATTACAACGGCTCCAAGTGTATTATATTTCGTTAAAACGATCGCCAATTTTAGTCCTCAAAACTCATGTGCAAGTGGGCTATTTCAAAATTATTGTTCTGTGGTGCAACTTCCAGAAACTTGTACTTCTCTCTTTGTGTTTACTTAAGGAGGGGAGGGGGCGTGACGAAAAGGTGAGAACTAAATCTTCAATTATCTTTTGATGAGTTTTTTGCTGTAGACGAAACTTTACAGTGCTTCCGATAAAATTTGAATGAGGACGATTTTATTGCCCGTATTACCGGAAATGAAAAAATCTGCGATTCCGACGACGGAGAAGAAATCGTCCAAGCTTTTGAAAAAGTGAATGAAAAAGAAGTCTTCAATGCAATCAATGCCTTGCTTCAATATTTTGAAGGACAATTTAATTCTGAAGATTTCCTTCAAAATCTAACGGATATGGTATCAGTGATAACTAAACATTCCCAAATGAACTCGAAACAGGCGTCAATCAACTTTTTTTCAAAAATTCAGTAATGGAAATACAAATAAATAGAAGTGTTCTCTAGGTATGTACTGTTGCATCATTTCTTTACTCAATTTTTTTATATTTTTTTAATTCTATCCATATGATGTTGGTCCCACAGGGGGTCGTTATACCGAGGTTCTACTGTAGTACCAATACCAAAGCCACTTGATAATGTGTTTATTATCTGTAGTTTCCATTTATCAGTGTTTTCCTTGGTGTGTTATTTCAATATTTGTTTTAATATCAGATTGATGAACTTCTCGTAAAAATCTTATTTGCGATTCTTCAGTAGGCTAAGGTAACGCTCTTGTAACTGGAGAGTTGAGGGTTTTGGAGCCCGAGCCGGCCTAAGGTCCTAAAAAGTGTTTGTTAAAGGTGACTGGGGCACGTAAAATAGCATATTGCCGTAGAAACCCTGCAAATAGAGTAAAAGTTTTATTTTTCTGATTATTATATCATGTAGCTTTACATTAGAATGTACAGCGAAATTTGAAAATGCAATCAGTGTATTTAGAAAGTAGAATAAAAACAGTATAGAATGTAATAACTAAATCTAGATTGCTATGATGTAGTTTTCTTTTGTCAATGGAGTATGAACGCTGTATTTTTATGCATGTTTTCAAGTGAATTCTAAACAAACAGTAAACAAAATGAAGGCAATGGCCTAATATTCGGTGCATTTTACAAGCATTTTGAATAACTTTTCACAAAAATATTAGGTATTAAAGAGTGGTTGTCTCGTAGATTTTAGTGTCTCCTACAGTTTAGTGTAAAAAAAAAATTTTTTAAATAATCCAAACAGTTAAATGATGTTAACATCTTAGAAATCAAAATTTAAGGGGGAAAAACTGATATAAATCCTCTGTTACTTTAAAGGGAATTTTTTAACCTGATTAAGATGCATCGTATTATTAAGATATCAATCGATCTCGCGTGTCGCCCCGATATCTTCAGTTTTATTTATAATCTGTATGTCTTTCGCAAGATGAATCCTCGAAATGAAGTGAAAACATCAGTAATTCAACTCAACGGGGAATTGTCACGTTTGAGCATCTGAAAAGTGGATGTTCAAACACTCCGAGCAAAATCGATTTTGTAAATGACTGGAGTCAATTATTCGATCCGTTTGTATACATCAATTGTCCGTCGGAAACGGTGGGTCTTCCGTCAGTTCGAAACGACCTGTTTAGCGGCGAATGTATTAAAACTAGCTGCTTCGATTCCAACCTTCGGGCTGGGTAATTAAGGTTGTCACTTTGCCCTCGTCTTACAAATCGGTAGACCGTAGCGCTCCTAATCAAACCAAACCATTGAAGTTGTCAGTTTTAAAACCTTCAGTCAAAGTGTTAGAATCGAGGAGTGTTTTCAATGTCTTAACACATTGTGTGTGGGTACATTTCGCAGCGGAACAGTACCGGAAGCGGACAGTTTGCGCCTAAATTTAGTTATTCAATTAAATCTCAATAGATCGAAAATTATTTAATTTTTTTAACCAACTTTTCATATTTTATATTGAAATATATGAACAAATATATAAATAGACAAATAAACAAATACATATATGTAATGAGACGGTTTTCTCGATGGGTGGTTGCAGTCATGGCCATAAATATGATACCATTTCAGCTAAAGACCTTTATTAAGATAACGTTGAAGGACGAGTTCCCACTTCATCATAGGGACAGGACAAACTGAAGGGTCAGCTAGCATGAAGTTCTGTGTACAAGACAAGTAACACCTGGGTCAACATCTGTGGGAAAATATCTCTAGAAAAATCTGTCTCCGCTAGCGTGTATCTCCTTTTTATTTGGAAATTTCCTAAATTGTCCGCTAGGGCCATGTAGGTTTATAATTGGCCAGGCCCCTTCTCTGAGGGCGTAACCTGTAGCCCCAGTGGTCAATTTAGGTTAGGGGTTAAAAAGGGGAATGGAAAATGATGCGGGAATTTTTACCCTTGATTTAAGTTTTGAAAACCCCTGAGAATTTTCCTTATATATATATATATATATATATATATATATATATTTATATATATATATATTATATATATATATATATATATATATATATATATATATATATACATATATATATATATATATATATATATATATATATATATATAATTTCTGAAAGGATAAAAAAAAAGTTAATTTTAAATCTAAATTGATTTTTGTAATCAACCTTCCCGTTCTGTAGTTCCGCATCGACTGTAAAAACTAGTTTTTATTTGCCTAAGTTTTTGAGAATCTATGTAGTAGACAAGAACATTTGGCTTTTTTATCCTGTATATACCGTTATTTTTGTACCCACGAACAAACCATGTTGTTACACTAACCCGTACTAGTACGTGACCTGCTCTCAAGTATCAATCTTCAGAAAACGTACTAGTATGAGTTCCGCATACAATGTGTTAATTTGCTCGTACGGCATTTTCTTGATTTTGGATGTGTCTTGATTTGCCATCAACCATTTATATTTCTTCTCAAAACTTACTCTAAGATTTCTCAGAAACGGATTCTAATATTTTGTTACAAAATTCCCGTCTATTATCAGAATGCAAAATACTTGTAGCTTTAAAAAGGGAAAAAAATATATCGAGCAAGGTACAGGTTTCTTCATCAGCCAGTTTCTATGTGAACAGCATCAATGCAACATTTTTTTAAAAAATGATCTTGGTAAACGGGAAGAAATTTAAAATTTATATCTGGTTCAGATTGGTAATTAATAAGATCTACTTGGAATTTGCTATTGAAGTAATTGGTATTACAGTAATTCTTTTTCTTTACTTTTTTTTTTACTTGGGTTATGTTTTTATAAAATGTATTTAATTGCTTAACAACATTCTGTCTCTTCCGCCGTGGACAATTGACAGATGATTACAATACGTGAATCAATTTTTTGACATGGACAAACTTTTTGACCCTTTTTAAAGCACCTCACAATGTCTCAAAGAGTTTTTTGCATCCTTGTACAGTCAACACATCATACCTTTTTTGAATTTCACGTAATCTCTAGTTGATTCTTTCTTCTTAGTAACCTTTATTTGCTTTACAGTTTGAATTATATAATCATGCTTTCATTTTGTTATTAACACATTGTGTGGGAGTATATTTTGCAGCGGAATTGTCCCGGAAGCGGGCGTTTTGAGCGTAAATTTAGTTATTCAGTTAAATATCAATAGATCGAAAATTATTTCATTTTCTAATCAACTTTTCGTATTTTGTATTGAAATATATAAACAAATATATGAATAGAAATATTTAAATAAGAACCATAAGATTTTTGTAAACAAAAAAATATATTTTTTATTGGATAAATTTATAACAGTATCGTAAATATGGAAAATCAAATAAATCTACTAGTATATAATTTTTTTTTCGAATTATGTTATATATAAATATTTTTACATTATAAATAAATGAAAAGAGCAATCATAAAACTAATAATGTAAAAACTAATTTTTATTTGTCTAAAGTTTTCCAGAATCTATGTAATAGACAAGAACATTCGGCTTCGTTTTCCTGTATATACCGTTATTTTTGTACCCACAAACAAACCATGTTGTTACACTAACCCGTACTAGTACGTGACCCGCGCTCAAATATCAATCGTCAGAAAACGTACTAATACGTGTTCCCCATACAATGTGTTAATTTGCTTGTTCGGCATTTTCTTGATTTTGACTGTGTCTTGATTTGTCATCAACCATTTATATTTCTGTCCAAAACTTTGTAACGGATTCTAAGATTTTGTTACAAAATTTCTGTTTGTTATCAGAATGCAAAATACTTGTAGCGCCAAAAAGGGGGGAAAATAATATCGAGCAAGGTACAGGCTACTTCGTCAGTCCGTTTTGATGTAAGCAGCATCAATACAACAATTTATTTTTTAATGGTCTTGATAAACGAGAAGAAATTTAAAATTTATATTTGGTTCCGATTGGTAATTAATTAGATCCACTTGGGATTTGCTGTTGAAGTAATTGGTGTTACAGCAATTCTTTTTCTTTTCTCTTTTTTTACTTGGGTTATGTTTTTATAAAATATATTTAATTGCTTAATAACATATTGTCTCATCCGCCATGGACAATTGACAGATGAGTACAATACGGGAATCAATTTTTTGGCATGGACAAACTTTTTCACACTTTCTAAAGCACCACACAGTGTATCAAAGAGTTTTTTGCAGCCTTGTACAGTCAACACATCATACCCTTTGAATTTCATGTAATATCTAGTTGATTCTTTCTTCTTAAAAACCTGTATTTGCTTTACAACTTGAATTATGAAATCATGCTTCCATTTTGTTATTAACACGTGTGCGAGTACATTTCTCAGCGGAATTGTACCAGAAGCAGGCGTTTTGCGCGTCAATTTAGATATTCAGTTAAATCTCAATAGATCGAAAATTATTTCATTTTTTAACCAACTTTTCGTACTTTATATTGAAATATATAAACAAATATATAAATAGAAATATATAAATAACAACCACAAGATTTTTGTTAACAAGAAATATATTTTTTAGTAAATAAATTTATAATAGTACCGTAAATATGAAAAATCAAATAGAAATAGTAGTACATAGTTTTAATTTTTTCGAACTATGTTATATATAAACATTTTTACATTATAAATAAATGAAAAGAGCAATCATAAAACAAATAATGTAAAAACTAGTTTTTGTTTTTCTAAAATAATCTATGGAGTAGACAAGAGCATTTGGCTTCGTTTTCCTGTATATACCGTTATTTTTGTACCCACGAACAAACCATGTTGTTACACTAAACCGTACTAGTACGTGACCCCACCTTAAGTATCAATTCTCAGAAAACGTACTAGTACATGTCCCGCATATAATGTGTTAATTATATGGGATGTTATGCATAATGGGTCGAAATATTTGAGTTTTTTTTTAAATGTTGCAATTATCTTTATATGTTCATATGCCAAAAATATTTTTAAAATGATCGAAAACTATTTTACTGAGTCTACCTCTGAATTTTATGTCTTAGATTGCAGTTCATTACATTCTTAGAAGTCCAAACTGTTTATATTACAGATAAAAAATAACAAAATATTTTTTGTGACAGCAACAGTCCTCTGTATTAATTGTTTAAATTTTTTTCTTAAATTTAATATTTAAAAAAAATATAATAAAATACCTTAATTATTTATAAAGGATAAAAGGATTTTTATACACTCACTATGCAAATATATGTCCGATATCTTATCAGGTTTGGTTTAAAGTATTAAGATCTACTCTTTTACTACACGAGGGCTAACGTGACCAAGACTTACTGCTTGAAGAAGATTAAAAGGGGCTACAAGCACACATACCAGCAATGGGATTTGAACCCCCTAATTTTAGTACCAAAGAGCAGCGCTCTACTTGTTCGGGCATCGTTCGGCTCTCGGGGGGGGAGGGGGGGAGTATGAAATCACAAATACGAATTATAAGTTTTGAGAATCATCCACTTTGGCGAACTGACTGAAAAAATGTATAATTTTATTCAGTCAGTTCGACGAAGACTCATTTTATTCATGACGGTCTATCGAACAGAGTAACCAGTCACAGATTTGGTCTATATCTACAAGTCATGCTGCCAACCAATAATGTAAAAACTAATTTTTATGTGTCTAAATTTTTCCAGAATCTATGTAGTAGACAAGAACATTCGGCTTCGTTTTCTTGTATATACCGTTATTTTTGTACCCACAAGCAGACCATGTTGTTACACTAACCCGTACTAGTAAGTGACCCGCTCCCAAGTATCAATCGTCAGAAAGCGTACCAGTACGTGCCCTGCGCTCAAGTATCAATCGGCAGAAAACGTACTAGTACGTGTCCCGCATACAATGTGTTAAAACACTTTATATTTTGAAACTTCGAATCGGAGAGTTTTACGAAGAATTTTTTTTTCTTATTTTGTTGACCTACTTGATGCTTGCTTGCATGCTAAGAACTAATGTATCTGCTTAAAAAAATATCATGACATTAATTCTCGTCTAACAGGGAGAAGCCAATTTAAAAGCGGAATTAGTTATACTACGCACCACCAGCTGTCTCGTGTAGCTGAATTATGAGAAATAAAAGCAACCGACGAGGACAAGACGCTAGAGAAAGCATACTAAAAGTGCAAGGAAAAATAAAAGAGAGGAGGTGCGAAAACAGACTTTTGATCTTTAACGATCGGAAGAAATTAATGTTCACTTTACCTAGGTTAAATGTGGGAAACTCTTATTTCTAGAAATTAACACAGGAAGTCAGTTAATCTGCGGATTATCTAGGTAATGTTCTCACAAGAACGGCTTTCCAGCTCTAGCAGTATCACCGACATTGGATTCGGGGAATTTAAAGTATCATGGGAATTGAATGGGATTGCAATAAAGTGTAATTCCCTACATAATAATAGCCTAAGTTATCTGTCCATCTGTCCTCGAATTTATGAAGAGGTTGGACCTGGTATGAATAGAGACATCCATATTGGATTCTTGATGAGTTAGGGTTAGCAAAATTCAAAGCGAGTTAAGTTTATCTTCTCCTAAACTATCGATCCGATTCTAAAATAAATTGGTATAAATATGCTTCATATCACAGCGAAAAATACTGTCGTCTTTAAAACGTTCGAAATTCACCCGCCCCCCTTTTCGAGCGTTTCATGCCGTTATTTCGAGCCCTATTTTCCCCGGTTAAGAGCAGGCGATTAAATTTATCAATTTATCACATACTAAATAGGTAAAAATAACATTTTTTTTCTAGCATTATAACATCATTTCTTTAACCCTCTCATTGAATCATTTCTTATTTTAAATTATTTAAATATCGTCTGCATTATTTTCATAAGTTTTATCACTAAACTTAGATATTTCGTCAATAATTTTTCTTTTATATTTACCTTAAATAATAGATTAATTACATATGTGATGATTTTAAATTGAATCATCGATTATTTTTTGTTGCAAGGTAATTTTCATCCAAAAAAACAAGCCATTTTTTTTACCTGCCTCATAGGGTACTTTAAAATTCTGGAAAGTTAAATTTTACCGATCCCGTCATTTGACGGGCTATATGCTTGTGTAAAGATAGACGCTTACAGAGTTGTATATGAAAAACAAAAGGCACTACTTTCGTTCGTATTAATGCATCGAAAATCCTGGTTACATAGCTCGGGCTTGCATATAATATTTGTGTATGTTTATTAATCTGTCAGCCTCGTGTTTGGTTACGTAAGAGCGAACGGGTTAGAGGGATGTAGAGCTATCGATTGCGCGCAAGAACGGCGAGCCAAATGATTGTTTCCCTTTCTCCCGATAGCGCACCTCCCCTCTCAGCCCACCCCCCTTATCAGGACCTGCCTCTGATAACTGGGTGGTGGAATCGGCAACAGCTGCTGCCACCGCGCATCATCGGCAAAAATGCAATTACCGACCGAGGCGCCCGCGGGAACTTTTATTTTTTTGTTCTTCCGCGGCCAGGAAGGGTGGTTCTGTTTATGGAAGTGGACCCGAAAAAACGAAACTCCCGCACTTTGGCGAGAAAAGGGACACGTGGGAAGTAAGTTCCAGTTTTTCGTCTTTCGGCGGACTTCCACCTTTTGGAGGTGTCTGTTGTTTATTCCGGACTGATTCTTTTATCTAATTACGTGGCGCTTCGAACTTATCGGCTTTGTGTCGTTCGAGGGGAGTTGTATTTTGGAAGGGACCGCCATACCTGTTCCCACGCTCGTATCGTTGTCTGGCTCCTGCGCTCTAGAGCAGGGTTTCATGGAACGTTTGGGGGTCCATGGGTCATATTTTGGGGGTCCGCCGACTACTCCTATATTTTTAAAATGTTTGCATCAATATTAAAAAAAAAAAATTTTTTTTTGTCACGGGCAACCTCTGTAAGCCGTCTGTCTGCTATTTCCCAATAGAGACCTCTACAATACGAGGAAAAAAAAACATTCGCAAACGGTATAAAATTTGAAATTTTTAAAAGCACAAAGTAGCTTTTGAATTTTACTTCACTTGGAAATAAAGGGACGTTAAAATCAGTTCCGCAAAGTTCTTGCAGTTTTTTAAAACAAAATATTTGTTTTACTTTTTCATTCTAATTCTTAATGTTTGTCTTGTCACAATAAAAACAAAACATCGAAATCGACTGAATATCGAACATGATACGCGCGTTGCTTTGTCGAAAACCATCCCTCAATTCAATCTGTTAATCAAGGAAAAGCAACAACAGCCTTCACATTAAAAATTTAAATTTTTTTCAAATTTTTTATACTATTGAAATAAAAATATTAAAATAATTAAATAATAAAACAGTTTTTTTTAATAAATGATGTTTAAGCAATTATTTTTCACAGAGGGGTCGTGACATATTTAAAATTTTTAAAGTGGTCCATTGTGCCAAAAAAGGTTAAGAAACACTGCTTTAGAGTAAAGGGGTCTCGAGACAGTTACTTTCAATATTTTCGATTTTTTATATTTCATTTGATACAAATAGGGAACATAATTATAAGGGAATCCTAGGGTATGGAACACTTCTGGAATATTTTTAATATGTGCATTGAAAAATTTTTAAACTTATTAAAATTTGTGTACATTAACAGTTTTAATATTTTTGATACTTTATTTATTATTTAAGATACAAATAGGGACGTAATTATAAGGGAGTCCTGGGGTATGGACCGTTTCCGGGATATTTTTAATATGTGCATTGAAAAAAATTTTAAACTTATTATAATTTGTGCACATTAACAGTTTCAATATTTTTGATACTTTATTTATTATTTAAGATACAAATAAGGGCGCAATTATAAGGGAGTCCGGGGACATGGACCGTTTAAGTAATATTTTAATGTGTGCATTGAAAAAAAAATTTTTAACTTTTACTACGGTTCGATGAAAGCCTGTCTTGCCGACAATTAAATACTGCAGCAACCATATACTGGACTATGTATTTATTATTTACAAATTTGTTGAACATATGTACATTGAACATAGTTAACCACAAGAATGGCTGAAAAACACCGAGTATAACCAAATATTACCGAGCCTCCTTCATCTCTCTCGGTTTCAGGTCTCTCCTCTACGAAATGTCCATTCTCTCTCTTTCTGAGCGGGCATCTCTTCCTCTGCTGTTGGTGAGGGCCGGAGTGGAATCCCCCCCTCTTGATCAGGCTTTCGCCTCCCTGGGGCTTTTCTACCCTCATTCGCTGAGTCCGTCTTTGGCAACTGTAAAAAAAGGCAGGTGTCCATGTAACTCAAACAGTTTTGATTCTAGCATTACACCACAGCAAAGGAGGGAGATGGGGACAATGGACCCCCAGCTACAAAAAAGACAACAGCCATAAAAAAAAACCCTTAACCTCTTCATTTCCAGTCGAGGTCCACATATGTGGACCTCCACTCTTTCGTCTGAAAAATAATCCTGTTGAAAAAAATGGTAATTAACAACTTAGGTACACATGCGAGGATGTCTAAGCTTCTCACTGATACCAATAAATTGCAGCAGTAATCAGAAGTTCTACTGAAATATTTGTTATTTTGAAGCAATTCGTAAGAAATTGCCTCGAAACAGCGTGCTCGTAAAAATAATTAAATTTCATTTGTTTTTAATGGTTTTTAAGTCTTATAATTAATGTGTTCTAATTAAAAATTGTTTAAAATTTGTGTTAAAATAGTTTTTTAGATTTAAACGTGCATTTTGTGCATTTGAGAGGGATACTTATATAGGTCCACGTAGGAAAAAAAATTATATTTATGCAATTATTATATAGCTGGTAGTGAAGAGGATAAAGACCACTATCAGCGTGTTCACTTGACATAAAAATAAAGAGATACGTTCCGTATGACTGTGGAAATCCCCAAGCCTCTGAGAGAGCCGTTACATAGCATACCCCTTCTTCTCTCGACGTGTAGGCGTGGCACGTTCGGTAGAGTGCTGGCTATTTGATCCTCGTATATCTCTAGTTGATGGTTCTGTCCCCGACGCAGCTAAATTTTTAGCCGAACGATGGCCGAATGGTTACGGTGCTGGCCTACGGAACCGGAGTTCGTGGGTTCAAATCCCACTATGGCATGGATGTTCGTAGCCGTTCGGAATCGGCTTTAACCCTTTAATGCCCAAGTCATTTCTGCCGATTACATTTCGGAGCCTATCTTAAATCTAAGTTAATATGGACTGTACAGAACGAAATAAATTTGAAGATCAAACAATTTTGAATACTAGAGCATGTCACGTAGTGATCAGTTATCGTTTTAAACATAGAGTGACATTTATAAAAAAAAAAAAGGAAAAACTTCCTGAAAAAAGATTTATTTGATATTGCAGGTAAAATAATCTCTGCAAAATGCTGTAGTGTAATGGAAAAAGCAAATTTGTCATGATCTCAGTCTGTACCTGCCGAAAAAGTAAATTTATGAGCGCTGATCGAAAAATCATAAAATCTAGATCTAAATGAAAAAAATATAAATAATAGAAATTACTTGAAAATTTCGTAGATTGTTTATAAGATTGCCCATTACCTACTCTCAAAAGGAAAATTTGTTCTAAGAAAACATAAAAACTCTACAAGCTATTTTTTAGCAGTATCTAAAATGATACGCCAGGCATTAAAGGGTTAAGCAGTAGGTCCCGGTCTCATTAGCCCTCGTGTTGCAAAAAGTAGACCGTAGCGCTCCAAAACCAAACCAAACCAAATCTTCTCTCGACTGACTTCAAAACAAGCTTTAAAATACAAACATTGGCATAAAAAAATTAAACTTGGCACAATAAGAATAAATACATATTAAAATCAAATGCTATTTTAATAGCGCGTGTGATGCTACACTGTCAATATCGTATTTTTATCACAATAGCTTATAGGAAAGTCCTTGGTATCAAAAATGACAGATAATGTCTTCTAAAAATCGTTCTACTTTTTTAAGTTTTGTCCAGTAGCATTGAATTGTTTTTCATTTCGAAGCGACGTCGTTTATGCCTGATTGGCAAATGATAAATGGAACGGATTTTCTCTTTAAAGAGTGTACGAGAGAAAAAAAGCTTCGATGATCGATCTTCTCTTTCTAAAACATATCGACTACTCTGTCGATACTTTGGTTTAGTTCTCAAATGAAGTAACAATCTCTATTGGACACACCTTTAACCCTTTTCGATTTAATTTTTTTTTTCAGAATTCGATCACAATATGTCGCATTTTTTAATTAATTTTACAAACTTAAATAGGAATATGCTATTAAAATTAATTTTTCTAATATATTTAAGCATTCAGAATAAATGTTTTACTGCAATGAAAATAATGTTTTCCATGTAAGTTGTTTTTTCCTTCTGATGACCGAATGGACAGGGCGCTGATCTTCGGTACCGAAGTTCGTGGGTTCGAATTCCACGGTGGCATGTATGTTCGTAGCCGTTCGGAATCTGCTTTAAGCAGTAGGTACCAGTTTCATTAGCCCTCGTGTTGCAAAAAAGTAGACCGTAGTACTTCAAACCAAACCAACATGACTGCTTAACAGAGAAGTTAACTTGTTGTAAATATTAAAAAAATAGTAATAACTTTATAATATTGTTACGAATTTGTTTCGTGAACCTTGAGTATAGCATGGGACTGTATCTTGCCAAATTGGCGAGATATCAGTTCGTTGGCGACAGTTTTGGCAACCTATTTTTGTCGCCAAGTTCGTCGCCAAGTGTCGCCAAATGTTGCCAAGTGGGGCGTCACGTGACAACTTCCGGTTCCGGTTTCTGGAATATTCCAGCAGCTTCTTCAGGCCTATATAAGGCAGACAGAGTCCCACACAGAGTAGAGTCGTTAAGTGGATCTCTCGGAGAAAGAAGTACCCACGGTGTGTAGTGTTTCACCGGTGCTTGATGTTTGAAGCGGAAAGAGGTACGTGAGCCCACGGCATTGTACTCAGGTTGTTCCGCGATGACGTTGTATCTTTTCCAACTGATTGCAAATAAAGTATTTATCTTCGTGCTGTAGTCTTGCTTAAAGTCCATTCAATCCCCGAACCCAGTTTTGAAGTTCGTAACAATATCTTTCACGTCTCTCCATGTAAGATGCGTCCGTCAATTCTCCATCATTAAGGGTAAAATAAAGGATTTTATTAAAGCTAAGAATTTTGCTTGGTCTTGAGTTTTGACTCAGAGCTTCGGTATAATGAGCGACAAACGAGTTCTGTCAACTAAAAAACGATGCTTTTCCCCTGGAATCGGTGAAAAAAATTTTACCGGATACTTACATAGATATATATAAATAACAAACACACACACATTATAAATTAATGTGTATATATGTATGTATACAGAGAGATAGGTACGGAGAGACCAAATAATGTATACGATCGCCCTTTTGTCATAAACAATCGATACGTCTTGATTTCGACACTCGTCTGGAAATGCTACCAAGAAGAAAAAGAAATGGCTCGCCCGCGTTCGAC
>CM063510.1:150039288-150074288 GCA_032207245.1 Pardosa pseudoannulata
CGATTTTTATGTCCCAATTCTCTTCAATCCCGACTTCAACTCCTTTCTCGACTCTCTTTCCCAACTCCTCACCTCGGTTTTCACGCCCCTTTTTCTTCCTTTCCAATCGCTTGTTTCGTGAAATTTTCCACATCTGCACCCCCTTTCGGAGTGCAGGTGTGCTCATTAAAATAGTCCCTTTTGTGAAAGTTGACATTATTTTTAGCCCCTACCCCCATAACTCATGGTTACATCTCTATGCGAGCTTGACCGTTACGCTGCCATTCCGTGATCTATACCTTCTCTGCAGGGGCCCTAAACTCGACGTGAACAATCGAAGGCCTAAATTTCTCTAGGAAATTTCTCCCATGCACGTGCATGCACGTGCAGATCGTCGTTGGAAAGTACCTCGTTACACCTCACATACAGGTGCGCGAACGATATGCGCAGATGTCAGCATTTGAGAGAGGCCTTGTTCTTGAGCTCAAAGAAGCCGGTTGGTATAATCGACAAATCGCTCGACATTCGGGCAGGATCGGTGCCACAATTAGACGATGTTGGCAGTAATGGGTGAACCTTAGTAGAACACAGCGTCAAAAAGGAAGCGGTACGCCTAGGCTTAGTTTGGAGTGCTACGGTTTACTTTTTGCAACACGAGGGCTAATGAGACCTACAGCTTAAAGCCGATTCCGAACGGCTACGAATATCCATGCCACTGTGGAATTCGAACCCACGAACTCCGGTACCGAAGGCCAACACCCTAATCAATCGGCCATCGGTCGGCGCGGTGCGCCTAGAGAAACGACAGAGCGTGAGAACCGAGCAATTTTTAGTGGAGGACTCATAGCCCCAGATGCATTGTTATCATCTCTTGTTCGTGCAACTAGTGCTTCCGTGACCGCAAGAACCATTCATAGGCTCCTCACCAAAAGGGGGCTTAGGTTAACCTAACTGTCTTACAGCATACACGCCTACAACTAGGAATGATGGTCTAGGGTGGCATTTCATTTCATAGTATGACCCCTTTGATTCTCATCCCTGGTACCCTACACCCCGCTGTGTTGCCCTTCATGCCACGCTATCATGGGCTTGCATTTGAGCAAGATAATACCCAGCCCCACTCTGCACGTGTTTCTACTGCTTGTTTTTGTTCTTGCCGAACGCTACCTTGGCCATCTATCTCCTATTAAGTACCTTTGCAGCATTATGGGTAGGGCTTTCCAACCAGCTCGTGATTTTGACGATCTAACGTGCCAGTTGGACAGAATTTGGCATGATATCCCTCAGGAGGACATCTGCCACCTCTGTCAATCAATACCAAGCAGAATAATTGCTTGAATAAGGCCCACAGGTGGACAAACTTATTATTGATTTTTTCACTTTGTAAAGCTCAATCAGTTTAATAAAATCAAATAATCAAATTTTAATAATCAAATTTTAAAAAATAATTAAATTTTTCTTAAATTGTAATCATTTGTTCTTTTGCTCATGTACATCACCTCTACTGATTTTCGTCCTATTTAGATAACTTCTTGGTGCATCAAAAATTATTACACTTAAAATATCTCTTTAAGATTTTCCTCTTTTCATTCTATCATATCTATTTTCTCAGACACAAAATCTTAGTATTAAAAGGAGTGTTCGTTGCTTAAATTCTTTCAAACCCATGTCCCAAAGCTAACTGTGAAATAAATGTTAATTTTTTGCCCACTGGCCACATTTTCCAGCTCTCCCAATAAAAGGGTTCCCTTTCCAATGATCTATGCTCCTTTCGAGCTGTTCAAAAACGTTCACTAAGCTGCTCTCTCTTGGGAAAGAATTCGCCTCATCTCTCGGTGTGGGACAATTTTTGTAATAGAAAAGTGTTTTCATTTATACTTAATTGCTTTGCTGTTGTCGTTTTTCAGTCACAAATAAACTGGAAGTTCCACGTTGGACTTGCTTCTTTTTATGTAATGGAGCGACTGCAAACGACGTAAGTCTTTTCATTTCCCATCAAGCCGGGGCAATTAAAACTAATAGCGGTTAAATTAAATTGTAACTGGCGGATGTAAATTTCCTACGTTACTTATAATTTGTAAATATTTTCTATTTTTGTTGAACTTTTTTTAAATTGGCTTTTAATGTTTTTAATTTATTTCCTCTCTTACCCTCAAAATTCTTTTTACTTTTGTTTTTTAATTTTTTTATGTGTTACAATTAATAGTTCTTCTTTAGTGCAGTATATCCCTAGAGAATTTTGTCCCATCAAACTGTAATCAACTAACCAACCTACCAACCAGCCTAATGAGCTTGCATTGCAAGGGGGAGTATTTGTTATATTCCTCCTCAAAATATTTACATTGCATGCATTGCAAAATTTTTTGGCAATAAAAGCTTTTGCTTTTACGCGTGGCTCGATTTATGTCGTCAGGCAACGCGGTGATATCTATAGATTTGTTCCACAAAGCGGTCTCATAGTTGGTTTGGAACATCGTTACAGAAAGCTGGTGTGTAAAGCCGATTACGTCCAAGCATTACAGCACTGGTGTAAAACCCGTGGATTCTGAAATCGAAAGACTGCGTATTAACGATTTCTGCATTGCTCAGCTTCTTTGCCACCAAGGACGTATTTAGAAAGATTGGGGGGGAGGAAGGGACCCTCCCCTAAATACTTTCAATGTACACATTACAAGATTTTTTTAACCTATTAAAATTCGTGCCCATTACTAGTTTTCACTGCATATGTTGAAAGATTGTTTATAACCATGGAAAGAGTCAAAACATTTCTTCGTAATAAAAACCGGTTCTATGAAGTTGCCATATTTAGAATTACTTACAATGCAGGACTATAAAGGCGAAAGAAGGTTGGTAAAAGATGGACTTAAGACCTAGAAGCCCTATTATAAAAAAATAATTAATAAAAGACTGATTATGACATATGATTTTGAATTTCAGTGTCATATAAGGTATGGCATTTTGTAAGAAAAAAAAACGTGTGTCACAATTCTGTTTTCAATATTTTCCTAGTTATTCATTAAAATTACTTTATTTCAAATTCGTATTGTAAATACTGAAGCGACCATTCAATAGTCTCTGGTATTTGGCAGGCAAATTTAAAACGAAGCCCAGTGGCGCAGGGGTAATGTATCGAGCTCCCACAACATGAGTCCGAGTTTCGATCCCCGGGCTGGGCAAGATGACTCTGTATTTCATCCCTTCAGTGGGTAAATAATCTGAGGTCCAAGCTTGCTTGAGCCGAACGATGGCCGAATGGTTAGGGTGCTGGCCTTCGGAACCGGAGTTCGTGAGTTCGAATCCCACTGTGGCATGGATGTTCGTAGCCGTTCGGAAACGGCTTTAAGCAGTAGGTCCCGGTCTCATTAGCCATCGTGAGTAAAAAAGTAGACCGTAGCGCTCTAAACCAAACCAAGTATGCTTGAAAACTAAACATCGGAGGTTCCGAGTAAGGTTGACCACCTAACTGGGACATATGCTTCGCATTCCAAGGAGTTTGGTCTCGAAAAACGGAAATTAACGAAGCCCAGTAGCGCAGAGGTAACGTATCGTACTCCCACAACAGAGGTCCGTGGTTCCATCCCCGAGTTGAGCAAAGTTGACTCAGCCTTTCATCTCTTTTGTGGGTAGACAATTTGAGGTCCAAGCATGCTTGAGACCTAAATACTGGGGACCCACGTAAAGTTGACCACCTAACCCAGACATATGCTTCGAACCCCAGGACACTTGGTCTCAAAAACGGAGATTGGTTCCTTAGTCAATGGGCCCAAGTTGGGCTGTCGCGATGAGGAGTTTAGTTTAAAATCTTAAAACATAATATAAAAGACACAATGGAGTTGCGAATACATTTTTCAAGATGCAATGAAATTACATGACTTTCATCTTCACTGAATCGTTTTATGATGCATTTATGTATGCATGTTAAACTAAGGTTGTATGTACGTATGTCAATTACAACACTGTTTCATAATATATTTATTTTTAATTGACCCGATTAAGAATGTGTAATATTAATTACTTTTGGATATTAGTTCGTTTTAGCTAACCATACCTCATAGATATATTACATTTGCGTATGAAAGGCCACACTCGATATAATAATGCAAATGGACGCTTTGTGTCCAGCCTTTGAGAGGAATGCGTTGTGCTTTTAAAAGGGCGCGGATTAGCGGGAGAAATGTCAGAGGCCGTCCATCACGAAACAAACATCTGTCCGAATGTAACGAAGTTAATTAAAATGCCTTTGAACGGCTCGCTTACTCTCTCTCTCTCTCTCTACGGCGCATCACATTTTTGAAACGAGGTGACCTGGAACATTGTTTAACACTGGAACCGCGGGATGGGCCATTTTGACCCAGAAAACTATTGTGTCCAATGTTCGCAAAAAAAGGCCGGCCAAAAAAATAATCAATTTTTTAATGTAAAAAACACAATTTAGAACGTTGTCTTGCCAAAAATATTACAAAAATACAAAAATACAAAAATGGTCAAATTTTGAGTACATTGGATATTTACACAATTGGTATCATTTCTAATTTTTAGAATGTTGTTATTAAGAGTATATTGTTCAATTGGTAGGCAATCTACCAATTAACAGTATGATGTGTCATCCCTTGATGCGTACGTATCAAATATGAAACCCTTATATTTCATATCTCAAGAATAAAGTATATAAAGTGACGCCTCGAGTCAAGGATGTCTTTACAGCCAGAGCTTAGTAATAACATAGTTAACAATTATATTTTATTTTACATTATATTTTAGTAAAATATATATTGAAAAATGAGCTAATCAGAATATGAATATGAATACGCTGTTGGAAAGCGACTCACAAGGATGAGATAACTAGTAAGTGATAAGTAGAATGAGACTTGAATAGATATATATATATATATATATATATATAAACTTGAATAAGTAACTGTTATAGTTTATAATCTCATGTAAATGATAAATATCATTAAAACTATTGTATTTTTTTTTTGCTTTCACATTGTTATTTTCAATTCTCGATTGCATTCAAGTGTGAAAAATTATAGCAACATAAAGTACAACGCTGCTGTAATTATCTCCAGTGTGCACAGTCAGGCCAGTTTAGAGCGCTCGAGTTAACTCGAGTGTGCACGTTAAGGGGTTAAAGGCATTTTTAAATAAAATTTAAACTATTAAATTTGCTTTTTTACTACACCAGGGCTAAAGTGTCCGAGACCTACTGCTGAAAGACGATTAAAAACGGCTACAAACATACATACCAGCAATGGGATTTGAACCCCCTAATTTTAGTACCGAAGAGCAGCACCCTACTAGTTTGGCCGAAGGAATGTTTATTATTATATTAATAAGAGATGGATATTGTTAATCTCCGCGCTATTGTTATAAAATGACCTGGAATAGGTGCAAATAATGTCGCCAAATTTGGCGACAAAATTGAGTCGCCAAAAGTTTCGAGAAAGTGACAGTAACACAAATCGTAGGAACATTGTGACGAAAATGAGTAACGTTGCGAAATGTTTACTGCCTTTTTACTATTGCATTTGTTTAAAATGACTTAGTCTGTTAGAAATCTTCTACTATATACAGATACACAATCTAAGATATAAATAATCAACGTCTAGCAGCCTCAGCGCACCACGGTAAAATCACCAAACATTAGCTGGTGAGCAGCAATAAAAAAGTTAGGGAGTACTGATATAGATTATTAGTAAAATGAAACTATTTAGGTGTTAAAAGCATGCGCGTACAGTATTTTAACCAAAATACTTATCAAAGTAATTACCTTTGTTTATCACTTTAGAAATAAATATTTTGCTAATGAGACAGACACATTTTGGCCCGTCTCTATATCATCTTCTCTGTCGTCTTGATTTTGTGGTATCCGTGTCATAAAAATTGAATCTTTTTCAGTCGTGTTTACGTCGCCGTTTGTTTCGTTTCTCGGCGTCCCCTATTCGATTATCCGGCCTCGAACAAACAGCGTTGATTTCTGCAGGAAATCGAATAAGTGGATTAGGCCGCGGCTGCTTTCACGTAATTCGATTGTAGCGTAGCGTCGCAACAAAAATCACGGAGCGTATTCTCTTTGCTTACCTTTCACCTGTTTATTGCGTGTGGAGTAGAGTGGAGATGTCCCTGTCCATTTTATGAGAGTCTTGCTACAAGACTTAGTAATGACTGTACGTGTTTGTTTTACTTTGTTAGTTCATTTAGAATAGTTCGGACTGTTCGATGTATACTCCTGCGGCGCAACGTTCGACGGAGATTAAATAGAGGATACTCGTGACAACCATGTCAGGTGTAACAGAGTAACCAGTGTAACATAATGACGGCCGGGTGGATATGGTTATGTTTATTAGTGCTGTGCAGGAGTTCGTAGGTTCAAATCCAACTCCTGGCATGGATTTTTGTAGCCGTCCAGAATCGGCTTTAAGGGTTAGATGCCAGTCTTACTAACCCTCGTATAGCAAAAGAGTAGACTTTTTTCCTTTCCAATGCTGCTCTCAATTCAAGCAGGTATCCTTATTCTAAACACAGTTGAGAAGTTCTTACTCGTTTAACAACATTTAGAGAGCACGTCTAGCTTAAGGAATACTACGGATACGAGTATCATTGCCTACCTATGGGTTCTTATAATCTATGAACAAGGACTAAGCAGTTGGGAGGGGGCCCAAAGTTTATCTTGCCACTCCGGAGGCATCGTTTGGGAACTTAAAGGACATGGCGACTATGAGCTTATTTTATGTACCCCAGCCGACATTAATGAACTCGACAGATCTTTGCTCGGGATGAGCCTCGAAATCATAACAATCCAGTTACGTGATCTGCCTTTTTGTCGACTGAGCTACCGTAGACCGTAGCTATAGTAGACTGCAGCACTCCATTCAACTAACCAGAATCAGTACAAGAATTAATCTATGTAAATAGTCGAAAGTTGAGAAAATGAATTTAATAGTTGCGGTAGAGCAACGATGATCGAAATTCCATATATCTTAGCTTATTTCGACAATATTTATCGTACTCCAATTTCGACACCAAAAATATATTTTATTTGAAAGATAATGCTTTCAGCTGTCTGAAACAACTTGTTTTGTATTCACGTTCATTGACTATTTTTACATTCGCTTATAAAGTTGGAGTAGATGTGTAAAATATAAATTGAAATAGACTTTGCGAAAACTAAAATTATCCAAAGATGATAACTTTAGAAGTTAAGGATTTTTTAATGTATATGGCAGGGTTGGCCAACGTGCGGCTCTTTGAAAGATTACTTCTGGTTTTTGATAAATGTACCCGAGCTCCCTTTTCCTTTTTGCGTTATTATATTTAAAAAATTATTATCGTTCCGTATGTATTTCAAAATGCCTTTGAAATTACTGTCAACAAATATGAAAGACTAAGTGCAACGTTGTAACAAATTTCATTTCCAAGTTAAGAATGATATGACTCATAGAAAACTGCGCGAACGAACATAAACGGTAGCATAATAGTCCATAATCGACCGACTCCAGATCGATTTCGAATTTGTAAACTTAGTTAAACTTAGTAAACTTAATTAAAAAAAGGTGCTGGTCGAATTATTTCAATATTCAGAACAACGTACTTATGGGAATCATTTTAATCCACTTTAAAATTTTTGAAATTCAAACACCGGTCAGTATTAACTAACCAGCATCTCAAAGAATTACTGAGAAGTACTATCACCAATTAATTACCAAATTTTAAAGAATTATCAAGAGAAGTAAAATAATTGTGTTTAATTTTTAATATTTACACATTTTGTATTTTTATTTATGTGTTCAATAAATATAATTTCTGTAAAAAAAATTAATACCTTTTTTGCATACCTTTTAAATACGTATTTAATTGCTGCTCGCGAAAAATTTCAAATTTTGAAAAATAGCTCGGACTATCAAGGAGCTTGGCCATCCCTGGTATAAGGTGTCCATAATCAAACTTCCTTTCTTTCAAGTTGTCTACAGTCGATCTATGAACTATGGATCTGGAAGTTAAGAAATTTTGTTTAGGAGATAATGAAATGATAAGAATCTGTTTTATCGAAAAAGAAAATTAGTTCAAAATTTCACCACCAGAGGAGGAAGTCAATATTCAGTTCCTATACACATTAGCCTTCCTATTAAGAACATTCTTGAATATTTCTGTACAGAAGAATGTGTCATCAGACGCTAGTTTCTTATTATGTGGGCACCCGATCCCCTTACCTCAGATCATGCGACTTTTGCCTTTGGGGGCATTGTTTTGACAAACCAAGAAGTATACTTGATTTGAAAGACAGCATTTCCCCGGACACACTACGGTCAGCTGTAGAACATGCTATGTTACGATTTCAAGTGGTAGCTGGAAATGTTAGCCGTCATGTGCAATATGTCTTGTATTATATTTTTTAACCAGAGTGAATGTTGGTTAAATGTAGAAATCCTCGCGCTCTTGTGATGAAATTTTAAACTAATTTCCATCACTTCATTATGTCCTATACAACATTTCCTAACTTTCTGAAAAGTAACTTCAAATGTAGACAATTTTAAAGAAGGGAAGTTTAATAAAGGACGTGCTGTTAACACATTGTGTGCAGGTACATTTCGCAGCGGAATTGTACCGGGAGCGGGCGTTTTGCGCGTCAATTTAGTTATTCAGTTCAATCTCAATAGATCGAAAATTATTTAATTTTTTAACCAACTTTTCGTATTTTATATTGAAATATATAAACAAATATATAAATAGAAATATATAAATAACAACCATAAGATTTTTGTAAACAAAAAATATATTTTTTAGTTGATAAATTTATAATAGTATCGTAAATATGAAAAATCAAATAGAAACAGTAGTATATAGTTTTAATTTTTTCGAATTATGTTATATATAAACATTTTTACATTATGAAAAAATAAAAAGAGGAATCATAAAACTAATAATGTAAAACTAGTTTTTATTTGACTAATCTTTTTCCAGAATCTATGTAGTAGACAAGAACATTCGGCTTCGTTTTCCTGTACAGTTATTTTTGTACCTACAAATAAAACTATGCTGTTACACTAAACCCGTACTAGTACGTGACCCCCGCCTCAACTATCAATCGTCAGAAAACGTCCTAGTACGTGTCCCGCATACAACGTGTTAACTATAGGGGATGTTATGCATAGTGAATCGCAGTTTTTTTAAATTTGACAGTTTTTTTAAATGTTACAATTATCTTTACATGTTCATATGCAAATATATTTTTAAAATGATTGAAAACTATTTTAATGAGTCTACCTCTGAAATTTTCTGTCTTAGATTGCAATCCATTACATTCTTAGTAGTCCATACCTTTTATATTACAGATAAAAAGTAACGAAATATTTTGTACGAGAGTACCAGTCATCCGTATCAAATGTTTAAATTTTCTTCTGAAATTTAAGATTTAAAAAATGTAATGAAATACATTAGTTACTTATAAATAAAAACGGGTTTTTATACACTCACTATGAAAATAAACGTCCGATATTTTATCTGTTTTTTTTTTTTTTTTTTTTTTTTTTTTTTTTTTTTTTTTTTTTTTTTTTTAAACTATTAAGATTGACTCTTTTTACTACACGAGGGCTAAAGTAACCGAAACCTGTTGTTTAAAGACGATTAAAGGGGGCTAAAAGCATACATACCAGCAAAGGGATTCGAACCCCCTAATTTTAGTACCGAAGAGCAGCACCCTACTAATTTGGCCATCTTTCGGCTGTCAGGGGAAGTATAAAAATCGCAAATACGGATAATAAATTTTAAGTATCAGCCACTTTGGTGATTTGGTTTGGTTTGGAGTGCTACGGTCTAGTTTTTGCAACAAGAGGGCTAATGAGACCGGGACCTACAGCTTAAAGCCGATTCCGAACGGCTACGAACATCCATGCCAATGTGGGGAGCTGACTGGATAAAATGTGTAATTTTATCCGTAATGTGCACCGAACCGAAGTTCTATCGCACAGAGTCACCAGTCACAGTTTCAGTCCATATTCAGACTGCCAACGTTCTTTCTTTATTTTTGACAGCGTGTATGTGGGGATTAATCACTATCAATTTTACGGTCATGTGCATTAGAGAAATGAGTGATGAAATCGTGCGAAGGAATGTTTATTATTATATTACGAAGAGATGAATAATGTTAATCTCAAGACTATTGTTATAAAAAGTGCTGGAATAAGTGCAAATGATGTCTTTAAATTTGGCGACAAAATTGAGTCACCAAAAGTGTCAAAAAACGTGACAGTAACACAAATCGTAGGAACATTGTGACGAAAATGAGTAACGTTGCGAAATGTTTACTGCCTTTTTACTATTGCATTTGTTTAAAATGACTTAGTCTGTTAGAAATCTTCTACTATATACAAATTTTAAAAAAAAAGTCTAAAACTGCAAGGAGAGTTACCCATCCCCCTCTTAGGCACGAAAGACATATATATTAATTGAATTCTAAACTGATTTCTGTTGTGTCTAACGCAATCAGTGTTTGGCAAAGGATTATTCGACGGAGAAGTGTTAAGGCGAACTTTTTTGAATTCGAAAGTGAGCTAATGCATTCCATCCGATTTATTTCAAAAGGATAAATTAATGTATGCAAACGAGAAGCCGATTTTGGAAAGAATATTCGAGTTCGAAACGAACGTAACTGATTTCTATAGGATGCAAGAAAGGAAGGGCTGCACGTTAAAAGGTATTAACATTCCTTTTTACCCATTTTGAAGAATTACAACATCTAAGAGAGGAACAAGACCGCATTTCTATTCGAAACGGATAATTTGTTCGATACGAATGTTCGCGAATCGTGGAAAATACTTTGTCATAAACGTTAGGATCTGTTTGAGAAATCTTCTGCGATTCGAATCTTTATCTCAAACCATTTAAGGTAAAGAAATGGTTATTTCATGGGTTTCATAACTGAGAGACTAGAACGAAAGCGGCAGCCGCGAAAATTCGAAATAGTTCTAAAATTGCTTGAAATGCAGATTGGGTTCGAAAATATCTTTGAAGCATGTGTTGTTATCCATTTTGAATCGAGTGCAGTGGAGTGGCCGAACAGAATAAGCGGGAATTTTGAAAAAAAAATTGAGTTTATTTTAGCATTTTAGCATCTCATATTTAGCATATCTAATATTTTAGAATTTAGCATTTTAGCATCTCCGTGGCTGCTACGTGTAAAATACATATACATGCCTATTATATAGGAGTGTGAGCCAGCCAATCAGTGTTTATACTTAGTTGTGTGATGACGTGGAGTGAAGGGAAACTAATTGTAGAAAGAAGTTACGTAAGAATTTCTGAGGCAAGCAGGAATTAATTTCGGTTCATGTGAAATCGCTAATTTTCCAGAATGAAACGGGAAGAACAAAAGAGTTTCGATAAATGTTGTAATTTAAGAATAGAATCCCAAGAAAATTTATTTTAAAATACTATTATAATTAAGTTGGTATGTTTTGGGTTAAAATTTCATTACACATACACATACACATAAATATAGACATACACGCTGTATCATCGCGCTACTGGAAAACTTTAAATATGTATTTGTTTGTGTATTATGGCTCTCTCTCTGACGTCAGTCGTACGTGTTCTTTGCTATCTGGGGGATCCCCATGCCTCCATTCTCTCCTCCCTGATCTCTCTTCTAGAAAAGACAGAGAGAGGGGTGTGGGGGATTTGCGAGTGACGTCACGAGGGCCGAGCGTGAATTTTTTGACAATAGTGGAAAACTGGAAGATAGACATAAGCTAGATTAAAAATTGCCTATCCATGTCGTAGATCTATTAAATGTGTAAATCCTACAAGTCGCAACAGTAATGACACTACAACAGTGTGGCGAAATCACTTTCATTATTTCTACAAGGAAAGAAAAACATTTTAATTAACAGCGCCATATGCGCGTCATGTTTGAAATGCAACCATACGTAAGTTACAAAGGAAGAACCTCTCAGATCTTTAAGAGCTCCTAAAATATGTGATAATCTGACATAACCCCCCTACGCTACACATATAAGATCTCGCCAGCATCAATCAGAGCTTCGCTTCCGCTGGGTCCAAACAGAAAAGCTGGGCGATTGTCTGATAGCAGGGCGCTGTTTTTCGATATTGGAGTCGTTGAGTTTAAATCCCGATCGGATCAATCCCCATGGATGTTCGTAGCCTGTCAGAATCCTTTTTAAACAAGAGGTTCCAGTCTCTTTAACCCTCGTTTAGCTTAAAAATAGACTTATCGCTTCAAACTAAACCAAACCAAGAAGACCCTCAGACTGGGACTGCCACCTTCTGAGGTATAGTTTAAACTTGGCATTCCAACCACGAAACAGTTTTACATGCCTTTAATGCACATGGTGGATCTTTGGTCGACTCAAGTCTCGAACCCTCCAATTATCAGATTGAAGCCGTTCCCGACTGAGCTAGCGCGGCTTTTAGCTCGTTCCATGTGAGAGCAGACGCATTCCAGCATTTTGTACCACACACGGATGTGCATAACCTCGTTGTTGGAAATCCGCTAAAGCTGGACATATTTTTTGTCTTCTTATACTAAAATCAAAGCGCCGAACGATGGGCGAATGGTTAGGACACTGACCTTCGGAACCGAAGTTCGTGGGTTCGAGTCCCACAGTGGCATGGATGTTCGTAGCCGTTCGGAATCGGCTTTAAGCTGTAGGTCCCGGTCTCATTAGCCCTCATGTTCTACAAAAGTAGACCGTAGTGCTCCCAACCAACCAACCTGGAATCAAAGCTAATTTTTATGGAAGAAGCCGCTTTGATAGCCCCGTTTTATCTCTTGGTGTAGAGTATTGAATTAACTTAAGACCTAGAGAATACGCAGTCCTATTTACAACTTGAACATCCGCTCAAAAAAAGTAAAAAAAATCCAACCATACTCTTGGTGTCAGGCATTAAGTATTTAATGAGTTAGGAATGGAACCGCCCATAATCTTTTCGATACCATTTCGCTCTTTTGATGAATGGATCAGTCTTCCGGCATGCGGATTTAGGACTTTCGAGTGGCAGAACACTGACTCGGCAGTACTCTTTGGAGTTGAACGAAAACGCTGATTAAGAGAACGGATTAATCCTTTGGATTCATAAATGGGATTAAACCGGAATCGATCATTGCGTTATATTATATAATAGAGGAGGGGTTCTTCGCACACTCTGGAAGAGGAAAAGGAAATATCTGCTTCGGAAACTCCTTTTAAATATGTACTGCTATGCCATAGGTAAGCTCACCTGCATTCAGAAAATTGTGTAAAGGAAGTAAGTGTCGGTTGACCTTTGACAAGTGCCGGTAACGTCGTCACGTCACTCGATGGAGTGATAATTGGACTGTATGTAGACAGTAACTCTAATGAAATGAAAACGTATATACTAATCAATCTAAAGATACAACGAAAATACCAACAGTTTAATACTCATAAGTTAATTCATTTGCTTTCCCAAACACTATTTTGTGTCTGTCAGTCGGGAACTTAATTTATATTATAACAACACACAACTCATAAGAACAGCACAAAATTCTACATCTTTTTCAAGAGAATTCTTTTCAACACCTTTTTTTTAAACTCGTTGCCAAAGGACAAGATATAAAGGTAGCTCATTCAAAATATTACATTGTAACATCACAAACAAGTCATTTTGTAACTTGACCGTGTGTTCGTGACAGTGTCCAATTTTCTCAAAAACTAACGAAACTGAAAAAAGAATTTCTCGACTTTTCCTAATTTTATACCCATATAAGTTTCCATTCGAACAGTCCAGTTCTTCAATTAATAGTCCATCTAATGATTTCATACGACTCGAGGCTATATATGCTTGATCAGCTGAGAAGAGTTTTCGTCCTAGATATATTATTTCATAATCTACAGTGTTACGTTGCATTTCATGTTCTCTTGATGCCCAAGGTAGTATTAGTAGTAGCATTCTTCGTTCAGCAGTATCGTAGCTGCGTTTGACGGGAATTACACTGATATTGGCTCGATTCTGTGAACACCATCATTGCCAAAGTTTACAGTAACGGATGGAAATTAATTAATTAAATTTAATCAATGAAATAATAATTGAAAAATTGTATTATTATCAAGTGTCATCCACTAAAAGTTTAAAAAATGTATTTAAACTTGAGTGGATGAATAAAATGCATTTTATTAACGATTAAAAATTTAACAAAATATATCCCCTATATAATAATAGCCTAAATTATCTGTCATTCCATCCTCGAATTTATGAAGCAGTTGGACCTGGAATGGATAGAAGCATCTATATTGGATTGCTGATGAGTTAGGGTTAACAAAATCCAAAGCGATTTCGAAAACGTTTGTAATCCACTCCTTCCCCCCTTTTAGATCGTTTAATGTCATTATTTCAAGCCCTATTTTCCCCTGTTAAAAGCAGGCGATTAAATTCATCATTTTATCACATTGTAAGTAAATAAAAATAACATTTTTTCCAGCATTATGGCACCATTCCTTTAACCATCTCATTGAATCATTTCTTATTTTAAATTATTTAAATGTTGTCTGCATTATTTTCATTCGTTTTATCACAGAACTTAGATATGAAGTCAATAATTTTCTTTTATATTTGGCTTAAATAATAAATTAGGTACATATGTGATCATTTTAAATTGAATCATCGATTATTTTTTGTTGCAATGAAAATTTTATCGCCGGTATTAACAACAAATTGTTTTCATAAAAGTATAGGAGTATTTCACAGATTAATAAATACAGTTTAAGTTATATATCTTTGAAAATTAAGAAATTTGCTCGTTTGTGTGTTTGTTCTTAAACATAACCACACGGTTTGCAATCGATTCACCAATTTTGGACATCATTCATATATACCGCCAAATAATCCCTTACAATTTTAAAACCTCTGTTGTCCATCCTATGACATAAAAAATTAAAGTTGACAACTAATATGCGACCAATAAAGATAAACAAATTATTGAGAGTGTACCAGATAATTCTCAGCCAAAAAACAAACCTTTACCTGCCTTATAGGGAACTTTACAATTCTGAAAAATTAAAAATTTTACTGATCCCGTCATATGACGGGCTATATGCTAGTAAATATATATAGGGAGAGTGTAAACTAATAGTAGGAATTGAGAAAAAGCGGTTTTAACAATTTTTTTCTACATTAAAAAAATGAGGGTTGGAGCAGTTTCAAGTACCGTAATAGCTCTGAATTCAATAAGATTTTGTCCAGCTGAATGTCCATTATCATTTGAATTCTACTCAAACAACAGTCGACGTCGCTCGAGTGGTGCCCCCTTTCTCCTTCCCTCCGTCAAAAGACGTTTCGAACATTAAAAGTTCGTTGGTCATTAAGAGCTAATAAGGAGGCATCAAGGACAATATTTGTTAGACACTCGAGCGATACAAAACGGGAGTTTCTCAAAAAAAACATTCAAACGATTTTTTTCTATTTTTCCTTGCACGTGATTTAAAATGACTGTTTCTTGGCGACGTTGATAGCTGCTTTTTGACTGTCGCTAAATGTAGAGAACGGAATTCGCTCAAAATTGTATCATCGACGACACGGTGTGGGGTTTGGTTTGGTTAGCATAATTCCGACAAGACCCGAGAGAAATGCATTACAGTTAATGGAACATTATATTTATATATATATATATATATATATATATATATATATATATATATATATATATTTGTGTGTGTGTGTATATATATATATTTGTGTGTGTGTATATATATATTTGTGTGTGTGTGTGTGTATATATATATTTGTGTGTGTGTGTGTATATATATAGTGTGTGTGTGTATATATATATATGGTGTGTGTGTGTATATATATATGTGTGTGTGTATATATATGTGTGTGTGTATATATATATATATATGTGTGTGTGTATATATATATATGTGTGTGTATATATATATATGTGTGTGTGTGTGTATATATATGTATGTGTGTATATATATATATGTATGTGTGTATATATATATATGTGTGTGTATATATATATATGTGTGTGTATATATATATATATATGTATATATGTGTGTATATATATATATGTGTATGTATATATATATATATATGTGTGTGTATATATATATATATATATATATACGTATATATATATGTGTGTGTGTGTATATATATATATATATTATATATATATATATATATATATATGCGCTCTTAGTCTCCTCCTAAACTAATGGTTCGATTGCAAAGAAAAATGGTATAAATGTGTTTTATATCATCGAGGAAAATACTATCAACATTCAAACGTTCTATATCCTTCCTTTTATTTATTTTCGAGTGTTTGATATAATTATTTCAAACATTATTTTCCCCGGTTAAACGCAAGCTGTATGACGGAATTGATAAATGAAAAAAATATTTTTGATACTGTGACGCCATGCTTTTAAGGATCTCATTTATTATTTCTAATTTTATATTATTTAAATATCGTCTGCATAGTTTCGATAAGTTTCTAACTGAAATTTAGGTATCCTGTGATTAACTTCTTTTTTATCTGTCACGAATAATAGCTTATCTATATATGAGTTAATTTTATACTTAATCCCCGATTAGTTTTAATTTTGCAATAAAAGTTTTAATATGAATATTTTATCATTTCTTTTAAGCACACATTTCAAGGAATCTATAGTCACGGGTACATGAATATCTATCGTTTTATTTTTCTTTATATATTAAGAAGAGTATCCGAATGGTTAATTTAAAAATAGCTCACTAAATGAATTTATGGTTTTATTTCTCCTTTTAAAATCTTTTAGGAAATCTGTATTTTAAGAATGATCCACATCTGAAGATTTTTTATCTTACGCTTCCTCTAAACGAAGTTACAATTTAAACGAAAAGATGCGAAATCAACTCAATCTCTCAACCCGTAAGACTATCCGATTTATCTCCGATTTATTTTTATTCTTCTCCGGAATAATGTCGTTTTCGCCAGCGCCCTACGACTCTGGACTTAGTTTAAGCAGGCTACCACATTTTGATCACGGTCTGGCTGTTAAAACAAATCACTCTCTTTTTACTCTAAATAAAAAACTATTTTTATTATAACATCAACTTTAGAAAAAAAACGGATGATGGGAACGTCTCATAGGGATGATGAAGAGAATATTAAAAAAAATTCTTGGACGAGCCTGTCTCAATTATGAAGAGATGTGCACGTTTTTGTGTAATTGTGATGATAGACCTTTAACAGCTGTATTTGCGGATTTAAGTCTTACTACCTTAACTCTTGGAAATTTCTTAATTGAAATACCAAATACACTCACTCACAAAAGTTAAGCATGAAGATGAAAATACTAATTTCCTGAAGACAACCAGAATTGAAGAGGATGCAATTCGCTGCAGAGGTAGATGGAAGTATGCAAGTATGTTAGTCTACAGCCAATCGCGCTTTCATGTCAAGAAATATGCAAAAAGGTCAGTCTTATAAGGTGCCAGATTTATGAAGGGTTACAGAAGTTGATTGTAAGTGCTGATAGAAGGTGTTTAAAACTTTCATACAATTTGTTTCAAGACTTACGTGTTTCTATGACTTCCAGAAGACGAATGGAAGATTCTGAGAGCTGGCGTTATGTGGTCCGCATTGAAGCAGGACAGTCGATCACAGATGTTGCTCTTTTCTTCGACGTTCATCATTCTGTAATTTCACATTTATGGAAACAATTCCAAACCACACAGACTGTTGTTCGAAGGTCCGTAGCCGGTTGCCCAAGGGTTACAACCCTCGCGGGGAAGATCGATATATTGATATTTTGAAAGCATGGCACAAGGTATAAACTTTGTATACAGATGAGGGGGGGATGACATACCCTATTAATGTCCTTTTTTTCATTTTATGCTGTTTATTTTCACTTTATACATAATCGGCTTTACACGCCAGCTTTGTGTATCAGTGTTCCAAACCAAATACGAAACCGTTATGCTGGAACAAATCTATAAATATCACCTCGCTACCTGATCACACAAATCGAGCCACGCATAAAAGGCAAAAGCTACCGACCGCATCTGGAAAGTCGCGCGCGATCTCCAAGATCCCCAACTTGAAAGTTATTATTTCTATATTTTATAAATATATCGAGAAATGCATTCGATATACTATTTCGTTTGTGGATATTCTACGCAAATAAATCTTTTTTCTAAGGTGGATCACGCAGATCCTTCTACGTGCTTCGGCGATCTTTGGAGTGTTAAGGATTTTCAGCTGAGTGAAGTGGGATTGAAAATTCCTGCCTCGTAGAAATATAAAATATATTCTAAGAATACGAAGCGAAAAGAGTTTTTCTAACATACATCCCATGTCACGAGTACAGTTATTAACAAAGCAATTGCTGATAATAAATTTAGCGCTTATTCGAAACAAAAATTTTTGTGTGACAAATATTTGAAATATTCCGTTCGGATTTGCCTTATTCCGCTGAAATGAATCGATTCTTTACCTCGTCGCATATAAAATGAAACCATAATCTGTCCATTTGATATTTAGTTTTTATAAGTAGAAAAAATGTGTTACTTCTAAATAGAAAAAGAGTCTTAATTATTTAAGCTCAGCATGAGGAATGAAGAGGTTCCTGCAATCGCGTTAATGTTTTATCATTCGCGTAATTCAATCAGTTTGTTTCGATAAGTAACAGATCTCGAAAATTTCTCTTACTAACGGTGGAGAACCTTAATTATTCTATTTTTTCTCCTCGAGCCGAACGATCTCTATCGGAGCTTCCGAATTGTCGAGAGAATTCTCTCCTAGAATTTTGTCTCTCCTTTTGTCGCTCGTTTCATCTTTTAGACGAATAATAAGAAAGACGGTTGACGTGAAAAAGATTCTATTCCGCTCAATTAATTTTCACAAATGAGCGCGGATCATTTCTGGAGAATTAATTTAGAATATTTTAGACTCGTCATATAATACCGCAAATGTAGCAATAAATCGAAAGTTCTGGCTACAAAAATAAGTGGCTATCCCTTCGGGATATTTTTTCCACCTCTCCCTCTTTTTCGACGTGGCATGGTAGTTGTGTTCCATTTCTTCCGGGGCATTCGATAAACTTGACATATGTGAACACGAATGTTTATATTTGGGTTTGTTATTCCCATATTAATGTGTTGAACAACTACCAATGTTTTCAGATCGTTTCGATTGGATTTACAGGAGGTCTGTTGCGTCTTTGAGAGAGCGCGAGCGCGAGAGAGCGAGAGAGAGGGGGGAGGGAGGGAGGGAGAGAGAGAGAGCGAGAGCGTTCGTTCGTTCCACCACGGACTTCTTTGTTAGTTCAATGGAGTCACGACTGCAATTTAACTAGGCTCCCGTATTGTCCATTCCAATATTGTCCATTGTATATCATTAATCGCTCTGCTATTATCAGATAAAGATGTCTTTTCTTAGTCAAGAATAAAATTGAAGTTTTACCACGAATTCGCTGCTTCCTTGCAATGTGCCACGACTGCATATTACTTAGGCTTCTCATTGCTCAGTAAGCCTGAACAATTAAAAATAATAGGGGCGAAAATTCAATTGTAACCAGCGGATTAATTTCGTTGTTACATATATATATATATATATATATATATATATATATATATATATGACAGATTGACAAAGAATGTAAATAAAAAACAACGGTAACACAGAAGATTTTAAAGAAAAAAACGCAAATATCGGCTGCTCAAAAAAAAAATTATTAAAATCTGCTGAGCCACGAAACAAACAATTAACAGATAAAATAATTAAAAAAGGTAAAGTAAATACGATGCTACATCTTCGCGAACCTGAGGCTGACCGACGTTTCTTTCTACAGACGCTAGAGGGTTAACGTTCTATTTGTTACACAACTAGAAGGTTTCAAAGGATAAAAGGGTGAATTTGTGAATTCAATCTATGAAATAACTGGAAAGGGGAGAGTTTAGGGATAGAAAATTCAAATACAAGTGGTACAAAAAATGGGAATTTTTAAAATGCTTAGTGGCCGCCGTGAGCAAGTGGTAGCACTACGAAATAGTGTCTTTGAGCAAGTAAATACTTTGCCATTTTAGTCAACAGCGTACTTTTGCCATAAAAATATTTCATAAAAAGAGTGATAGTTTGGCAGTTGAACAGAGGGAGTTTCGACGTTTTACAATTTGGGACGTTATAGTGCCGTCTCGTCTAAATAAGAGATCACAATGACAGTTAATGCGGATTATTACACCCTTTCGTGACATTTGAATTGAAAAATTTTCCATACGTACAAGAAACCTGGTTTCAACAAGTTGAAGCAACATCACATACTGCACAGCATTCAATGTAAACCGTACAAGAATTGTTCGATCTCAAGATTCAGTAACTTTCTTTGGCCCGCTAGACCGCCAGATTTATCTATTTGTAATTTTTTTTTTCTTGTGGGGCTGTCTCAAGAGAAAAGTGTACATGATTAAGAACTCTGTATGAGTTAAAGCAGATAATTCAGAATGAAATTCACAATATCCCAATACAAATATTGCAACAGTCAATGAGGACTCTCAGCAGATTTCAAGAATGCATTTGTACAGGAGATCGGCATCTGAAGGACGTAATTTAAAACAAAAATTATAAATTTCATTTAATGTTTCTTGAATGGCAAATTTTAAGTTTTCTCAATTACTATAAATGTTTTACTTCCCTCTTAATTTTATTGGATTGTTAAAAAGTTCCCGTGTTTTGTGTCACTCTGTATTTATGAGGGGGAACATGTTCAATCGAATCAAGTTGTATCTAAGAGTTTTAAAATTAAATACATTTTTGAGATTTTTAGTATTTTTTGTTATGTAATTTTTTTTAAAAAAAATTTTTTTCATTTCCAAATTTTTTGAATTTTTTTGTTATTTATTTTTAAATTTTTTAAAACAAAATAAAGTTTTATTTCTTAATTAAAATATTATGTTGTTGAATAAAGCCTTTTATTCAGCTTTAATGTATTGGTTAAATGAAGTTTATTTAAATGGATAATTTTTGACTAGTTGAATTTTTTTTATTTTTTTAGGTAGAATGAATAAATGCTCGTTCTGCTTTAAAATAAATTGTTGTGCACTTAGTTTTCTAAAAAAAAAAAACGAAAATTCTGGCTTATTAAGACATATTGTTTTGATCTAGTTCAAAGTGCTACAATCTTTTTTTTGGGGGGGGGCAATAACTATGCTTGCGAGACTCAGGCTTACTACCAAAAGCGACCAGCTGCAAACATTCGGGATCGCAGCAGTCTCTACACTATTCATATGAATGCCTCCACTTCAGGCATCCTCGAATTCCGAAAAATAGTTTTTGTAGTATTCACTTTGGTGTCGTTCGAGAATTTGACATTTGGGACTGAGTGTCTGCGAAGCTGTACCGACATCTAGTTCGCTCTATCTAGGCAATCACTTAACTCAATTGAATAGAGGATAAAGCAGCTCCTGTTATAGCTCTAAGAAAAGTACAGCGAGGTCCATGATGACATATAAACTCTAAATGACGAACTGTCAGAGAATTTCAAATAAGCACTCAGCTGCACTCTCCTTGCAAGTTAAGCGGGATTGAAGATCAATGCAACCACTTTAGATTTCGTATGTGGTGTTATTTTTCTCTTGAATTCCGTCATATAATGGGGAACGATACCTTGTTGTTTCTCGTGCCACTCGGACAAACCGAGCACGATTGAGCCGGCTGGATACTCGATTTAAGGCGAAGGGGTGCGCCTTTAGTTTTAATGAGCACCGTTAAAGTGAAAGAACGACTTTGCGCAAGTGGGTCCTCGTAATTTTAAAGCAGGGACCAAACAGAAGACACATAGACTTGGCCTGCCAACCCAGAGATATTAATTGAGAACTTGGAGGACATTGGGACAACGAATCTATTTGACGTACCCCAGTCACCTGTAACGAACAAGGCGGATGTTAGGTCGGCTGGGGTTCCAAACCGCAATCTCTCAGTTACGAGATCGTTGCTTTTGCCGACTGAGCTACCGCAGTTCGAAAGACACCATAGGCTGCCTTATCCAACTGGAACTACTATGTGGGACAGATCAGTATAAAAACTCGGGCATGAGATGGCCTTATGTACCGGCAGGGCTAGAATCCCGATTGAGCACTGGCAGCTTCCTGTGCACCGATATGTACCCAATACTTCCTGTGCCCAAAGTGCAAGATGAATCCGTGGATCTAGATGTTCTTTCGCTGAAGAGTTAGTTAGCTGGTGGTACCAGATCCAAAATTTTTCCTTGCCTGGGGATGTCCAAAATTAAGAACCTCCTTAGTACCATCTCCCGCATCAAAAGGGTAAAAATATTTTTATAAACGCTGCACAACATTCATACATGGTCAATTTGTAAAAAAAGGACATCAAAAGACATGTCCATCCCTTTCCTCCCTCTGCGACGGGTTTGGCGTTCGACGCTTTTCTTTCCTCCCTACCCATTCAACAGGGGGAGATTTCCCGATGAATCCGCCCTCCGAAATGTAGGGCGTTGTCCGGGATCGGTGATTTCTTTTTTGGACCCCGTCCAAGATGAACTCGGACTTTGATGGATGGCCATTTAAAGAGGTTTTTCCCCCAGACAGACGCGATTGGCGTCGAAAGAAAAGGAGCGTCTCTGTGGAAAATATTTGATTTTTTGAATCCAGTCACGTGATGAGATCTTCCTCTGGGGGAGCTCATCCGGTGACAACTGCTACGTAATAAGCTGAATACGCAAATATTGAATCTTTTCAGACTTCAGTCACTTCTCTTAACTGGAGTAATGGCAATACTTGTAAGCGCTTGTAAAATTGCTTGTCTTCATTAAAACAAAGATTGGGTTGGACTAACATTTTGCTTGCAATATAACTTTCCTTCACTGTGTGTGTCTGCATACTATTATATAAAGATAACGTTTTCTGTTTGTCCGCTTAAACCCAAATAGATACTGAATGAATCAAAACCAAATTTTTACACATTGTTGGTATAACAGAGAATATATTACATATTGAAAAGCTGTTTAGTGTATAATGTGTTCTTTGTTTTACGTATTTTTGTTCTTTTATTATTGAAATATGTTTTATTGCTGAGATGAAATAGAATTTAAATCTTGAAGAAAGTTTAAAATAAAACTTTAATCACCCAGACCGAAGGCTGGTCTCAAGGCGGCTAGTGTGATATATATGATTTTTGATGTATGCAATATATCAAAATTATTGCCTCTAAAATAGATATCGAAGACAATATTCTTTATTTTTCCTTCTCATTTTTAGTACCTAATTCCCCAGTTATAAAATGTTAGAGAAATGAGTACTCTCCGACTTTAATTCTTATTACCCTACCTCTCTAAGCTACCACTGGATTAAATGTTCATTGTCTGTCCACTGTCTCCCTTTTTCAGCTGTCCCAGGAAAATAGGATTGCTTCTGCTATAATTAAATTTCTGCGTGTGTGATTTTCGAGATAGCTTAAATAATGAAAGTTCCCTCTTCCCTCCCTAAAAGTGTGGATCCATCTTAAGTCTCATGAGAACAAAATAACGTGATTCCGTTTGCTATGCGAACGACATCAGTGACAAATTTGTATATCCTGGAAATACTCTATGCCGAGCTGTCTCACTGTAAAGACAGTCGGTAGACCGATGCATTTTGATCCTCAATAAATGTGAAGTTCTACAATTCTGAACTTTGTTTTCTTTTATGGCTTTTTGACTGTAACTGGACTGGAAGTTCTTTTTGTCCAGCAAGTCAGAGCAAACTACATGATAGGTGTTAATCTCCCGTGTATTCGCTGCAGAATATTTTCACTGGTTACGTATTTATATATGTATATTTACATATATATAGCATGTCCTGTGCGTAATTGTTCAGGGTAAGCTGACGCTGACCTTTATGGAATAAAATGTTACTTAAAACTTACTATGTTGGTAAAATAAAATGAAAGAAGGTGTTTTTAAACATTTATTTATAAAATTTAGAGCCTCCTTCATTTACCCTTGTATTTTCCCTAAAAGATCCTTTTTGTAGTCGTACAGCCACTCTTTCTAGCCTATATTACGCAATTGGAACGATTGTACTAATCTTTGTTGCTTTAAATCGCTCAGTATTGGTGTTGGTCTACTAATTTGTTGAATTGCTGGCTTTCATCGTCTACTACTAATTCCATATGGGTATTTCACATATTTTCCACAACTTGATGATTTAAAGGAAAAATATTTTTCGAGATTCCCTCCATGCACTGAGTGGTTTTCATATTAATTTTGTTTTTTTCTCTCTCAGGTGACTGCCATGTAGCGTGAGACCATGCTTCTGCTCTCGGAGCACCGGAACAACGAGTCCCTGTCGTCTCCGACGTCCCTGTCCTCTGATGGGGAGGAGGACGCCTGGTCCTTGACGACGCAGTGCCTGGTGGGTGCACCCCTGGCCATCATCATCGCGATGTCCGTGGCCGGAAACCTGCTGGTCTGCATCGCCATTTACACGGACCGCCGTCTGCGCAAGCTGGGCAACCTGTTCCTCGTCTCGCTCGCTCTGGCCGACCTGTTTGTCTCGTCCCTCGTCATGACGTTCGCCGTTCCCAACGACCTGACAGGGCGGTGGCTGTTCGGGCCGCGCTTCTGCGATACCTGGATCGCCTTCGACGTGATGTGTTCGACCGCCTCCATCCTCAACCTTTGCGCTATCAGCCTCGACCGCTTCATCCACATCAAGGATCCGCTGCGATACTCGCGATGGATGAGCCGGAGGACCGTCCTAGCGGCTATTGCAACCATATGGCTCGCGTCTGCTCTCGTCTCCTTCCTGCCTATCAGCCTTGGCTGGCACAGGCCCGGTGGACGGTCCTCGCAGGACGAGATGACGTGCGCCCTCGATCTGACACCCCTGTATGCGGTAGTCTCGTCCATCATCAGCTTCTATGCGCCCTGCGTCGTTATGGTCGCTCTCTACACCAGGCTTTACCTGTACGCTAGGCGTCACGTGCGCGACATCCGCGCCGTGACCAAGTCCTCCTGCCACCACCACCACCAGATGGAGCACAAGGCCGCCATCACGCTAGGCTTCATCATGGGCACGTTCCTGGTGTGCTGGGTGCCCTTCTTTTGCGTGAACATCGTGGCCGCGGTCTGCAAGTCCTGCATATCGGACGTCGTCTTCAAGTTCCTCACTTGGCTGGGATACTGTAACTCGGCCCTCAACCCTGTCATCTACAGCATCTTCAACACCGAGTTCAGGGAGGCCTTCGGGAGGATACTCCTGCAGGCGGACTGTCGGACGTCGCGGCTGGACAGGAGGAACACCATGGTTGTCAGCAAGCACCACAGGTCTCCTCCTCCTTCTTCGGCCGCCACCAACAACCACAACCACAACCACGATCCTGTGAACAGGATCGAGATGAGGGGCGAGTGGTCGGGAAAGTCATCGGATGTGTGAGGAACAACAAAGAAACACCACACAGGTCGTCATCTAGTTATGGTCCAGACATAGGAATGTTGTTAAAGAGGGGGAGAGTATATTTGAGTGCTGGATCCGTTTAGGGCCCTGTCATGGTTCAGATTACTGAGAGATATTATCGAGGTTGCTTTTTCTTAGAAGGAATGAAAGAAATTGATCTATTTGACAAGTTGAAAAGGCAATTTCTCAGGTTAAGGAGTACATCATAAGTTTGCATCCTCTGTATAGAAAAAAATTTTGCTATGATTTTGAACGAGAAAACGTATTTCTCAGAATAAAAGGGAACGAAATTAATTCCGGATACTGATATCCGGATCAAACTAAAACGAAAACGAGAGAAGACAAATCTACAGAATGGCAGAGATTCCAAATCCCCTTCCATTTACGGTTTGGAATGTGTTCTGCACTGTGCCAATATCACGGCCATGATTAGGCTGCAGAAGCTGTCGAAGATAAAGCGATTCTTCTCCTCCGAGCATGCAGAATCGAATGGAGTTCTTGGTGATTTCTTGTCGAGACACATTTGCGATGTATTTTTCAGCGTTATGATCTGCAAAGAGTTCCAGGTTCGAAGTTATACGATAATTGCCATCCAGTCCGACAGATTAAGCAGTTTGTTGAGACCCACAAAGTGATTGATAAAACAGAAAGGATTCCGCAAGTGAATAGTAGTTTTTTAATGAAAGTGCTAACATTATTTATGGAATGAAATGTTTATAAGTATTAAGTCGAATTCGGGTCAATGATTGCCACTTTTTCTGTAAGTATTCTTCGATTTGTTTTCCGTCAAGAAAAAGTACTTTATATCACAACCGAGACTAGAATCACGTTTTTGTAGTTTTAGATGTAATATAGTGATATGTTACATTTGTTTTTGTTACTGTACCGCAGTAGTAACATCTCATCGTGTTACTTTCGTCCTCCACAAACGTTTCCGTTACTAATTTATTTATTTTTAAGAGAAACCCACTCGTACTGAAGAGCTTATCTATGGTGAATTAACGGGTAACTGACCTGTTACTGTTCCGATTTTCCAATTGAAAGAATTAACGATGAAATCTCTTGAACTCAAACAAAAGTTCTTTATTTGCACGACAAAACAAAAGTATTCATATTTCAATAAAGAATTGTATAATCCCATTATATTTAATACGAAGGAAGTTCCAAAAGCCGTGGCTCTATGCTTAAAATATTTTTTAAATTGAGAGCTTTTTATACGAGTAACGTAAACGACATTTCCTATCTAAAATAATTAGATTAGACAAGCAAGCATGCAAAAGTTTTTTTGGAGCAAATTAGTATAGGTAACCAAATCAAAACAGAAGATGTTTTCTATTTAGCAATATTTCAGATCGTTAAACAGAGCTTGCACGCTTTTTCATAGAGCTTACTACAAAATATTAAAAGGAAAATATACATAAATGAATGAATGTGAAATACAATAAAAAATTGCCTACTTAGATTTGGAAGGAAACCTACTAAAATTTTGCTATAGAGTGAGAAATGTATTTTAAAATGTATCCATTTTCAAAACCCATTTCATCCAATTGTATAAAAGATTCTGAAGTATTCTTTGTTTGTATGCTTTGTATTTTTATGAATATGGTGTAAAAAAAATATATCATTATACATAATAAATTTAAGAAATGAAAACTCTGCAAAATTTGGTGTTCCTTTTTTTGACCTAACAATTTTCTCTTTCATTCGATTCATAACTGTAACTCCTTGCCTTTTACTCTGAAGTCGCCATTTTATTTTCGAAATTTGATTACATGCTCAATGTATAAGCCCCTCGTGCTTTATTTTTGTAACAAAGTTATTGGCCGGGGAAGCAGTAAAATGGTGCTTTTATAGTTATGAATTACACTAAAGTGCCATTGAATTAGGAATAGCAAGGCCTATGCAAATTGTGTAACGCTGCGCATCATTTATGCGCTAGTAATGGAGCTGTGGTAACTGCATATACAGCGCGTACTGTGACTGTTATGAATTATTGGTTGGAATTTGCCAGTATCGGTAAACTGCCGGATTTAGACGCCTTCGATCGCGGTCAAATCGTAGTTGCGCGACACGTGGGCCATTTAATTTCCGAAATCGTCATACAGCTAGGATTTTCAAGGGTGACAGTGTCAAGAGTATACCAAGAATACATGGATGGTGGAAAAAGAACTAGCGATCGGTCAAACTGCAAAGGAGAGTTAACCTTGCGTAAGATTAGTGATATTACGTTGGCTTAGTGTCGGAGAAAGAAGAAATTTAAACTCATTAAAAAACACATGAACAAATATGTCTTAAGTAATTTTATAAAATTAAATGCCTAAGGAATACAATTGGAATACAACTAATCATTTGTAGATATGGATGAGTCCTCTGGATTCGGCTTCGGTTTCGCAAATATGTTCTTTCCCTTTCCCGTGTCGCTCCAAAATAATGGTATATACCGCAAGCAGCGGATGCCAGCAGCGTTCCATTCTTCTCTCCTCTGGTAACAGCCTTATCCTCTAAAAATTCCGACTGCCTCACGGGGAGGAAACAGGGGTCCACTCCAGAACGGCGGAGGGTCAGAATTTCCCAAACCAACGGACCCTTCTATTGGTTGGGAAAAGTCCGAAGTTTCTTTCTAGTTCAGACCGGTCCTGGTCTGTTTGCCTTTGGAGATGGCTGACGGGAAGAGGTAAAACAAGCGTTGAAGCACCGAATGTAACTTATTACACCTTGACAGTCATGGTGAGAGACGGCTCAGGCGTATAGTACGTAGCCAACAAAGCCAAACATTATCTGAAATTACCACCCTGTTGAATGACGGTGCCAGTCGTCCTCAGTAAATGGACTGTGCAACTCTCGCTTCACCGTATGGGTTATGGGAGCCGTAGACTTACGAGAGTACCATTCCTATATGCTGGCTATCAGGCTACACATCTTGCCTAGGCAGGAGAGTACAGAAACTGGAGTGTAGAGGTCGCTCAGTCAGCAACGGAAGGGTTGCGAATTTGATTCTCGAGCCAGCCAAAAATCCGCCGTGTTCTTTTAACGGGCACTTCAAATAGGTTCGTGGTCCAAGTTCCTAAGCGATACCTCTGTAGGTGGCAGAACAAACTTGGGAGTCTTCTGTTTCTTCTCAGGTTCTATATAATGAAGACTTTCTTTGTATTGTCTCGTCTTAAAGTATATTGGCCGCCTATAGGGGACTCTCATAACAAAATGGTAAGCCAATATACGCGGTACATAGCCGACCTGGTTGTGGCTATGAAAAGCAAGTTATCCAGCATTTGAAGCAATAACTATAAAAATAAATACGAATCCATCATTTAAAACACACTCTATTGTGGCACTTAAATTTTCGGTTTGATGTGACAGTGTGACAATTAACTTGTTCTCAATTTCAGTTGGCATACGAAAAACTTTTATAAGTGAATGACAGTTCGCCATAGATAATCCACAACTGAAAACAATTGTCAATGGATTCATAAATTTAAAGAATCATAATCTTAGTTTGCATGCCTTTCTTATGTGGGAACAGGAGATAGCTTCAAGCAGGCATAACAAATCAGCTAGTAATACTAAGTTTTTTCTTTCTTTCGCATTGCTTACCTTCTTTTAAGTAGTATGGTTGCTTCTTCCGATATCCAAAAAATGATTATCAGTTTCACCGAAAAGCTGGTTTAACCATGTAGGGTCTATTTTTAATTTACGTGTGTTATATCTGAGGTCAGATTTTATGTAAATAGGGATACTAATAGGAAGAAATGATAATTTTATGAATCTAAGGAATAACATTTTTATGCTAAGGGCCGAGACATGTGTGTCCCAATAGACATTTTAGGTCGGACATATAAAACCCTATGTCTTGAAAATAGTTTTATTTCATTGGCGGTACACATATGTTCCCATACACTCCGACTCATACAAAACGGGATAAGTGCATACCTCTCCACTTTAGTCTTTAATTAGTAAGTCACATTTTCGCAGTTGGAAATGCCCTCCTGTAACAAAATAATAGACAGTAGCGTTTTCAACCAACCAACCAACCAACCAACCAATCAACCCTTCTGTGAAAGTCAAGAGTAGGAAAGAGCAATCTTAAAATATTGTTATGTTAATTAAGATCGGAAAGAGAACTCTCTGGTGGACCAGCGTGTTCCTACCGTATTCCACAGGTGGCAGTGGATGTAACATTGACCGATTCACTTATTTCCTCCCACTTAAATGCCAAACAATGGCCAAATGGTAGGACGATGCTTTTCGTTACCAAAGTACACGGTTTCGAGTTCCGCTGAACCCGTGAACTTGGATGTTCGTATCCATTCGGAATTCGCTTTAAGCAATAGTACGTAGTGCTCTAAACTAACCCCCCCCCACACACGCATACTTATGGTTTATTACATGTGAACATATACGTATTGAAAAAGAAACCGATTCCTGTCTCTGTTGAAGAATACTCGGATTTCTCAAGTCATAGTCATCTGATAAAAGGTCTTATCACAAGTCAACCTCAACTATAATAAATCGGTGGACAGTTTTTCGCTGTAACACAAGAAATCCGCACATTTTTCACAAGCAAGATGAATCATAAAGTAACACGTATATGTTGACGTATAATAAGACCTTTAGCCGATCTTTAATGATGATCGTTCAAATGTTTAAAATCATTATGTAAATCAGCTATTGGGTTTCTTAATTAATCTGTACGATTTACTTACTTTGTAGGTTTTACATTGCATTAGCAGGGTGCGCGAGATTTTCTTCTACGGTTCGAGAATCAACACACATCATGGTTGATCTCTTACTTTTCTTGCCGGTCAGGTTACCCTTTCGGTCGCTGTTATACAATTGCTATACGAGGAAGTTTTACACGATAGTTTATATAGCAGAGATATGTTTAGCTACTAACACGGTGATATGCTTTGGTCGGAGGCACTTGTGTTTACAGTGTATATTCATGCAAGCTTTTATTACTTATAATTCAGGGTTAAGCACAGCATATATTTGTACTTTGATTACACATTTTCGCTTTCAACTGTATACCACATGTTTTAGTAAGTAAAAAAATGAGATTAATACACACTTAAAGTTTTACTGAAACCTTAGCATTTCCTTTATACTTCGAAAATAATATCTGAGTATTTTGATCATTTTTCAAACGAAAACGACTTTATGTCATTATTTTTAGGAATTCAAAAGTTATTACCTGCTTTTTGCGTATTATTGTCAATTTACACATGACATGTTTACACACATATTTACACACACACATGGCATGTTTACATATTCCGAACTGCTATTACATTATGACCACCTATGTTGCGTACATCAATGGTTTTAATATTTTTTTTAAATATTATCGTTTGTCATTAGCTTTATTTTAATTTTTCTTTTGCGGTGTGGCAACTTTTGATAAGAAAGAATAATAAGTTTTTCTGATGAGATTGGAGTATTGTAAGGTAACGGAAATCATATATATGAAATTAATAAAAGAAATGTTATGGTGCTTCTTGTCATGTTTCCATGAAACCGTCTAATATCATGCAGTATTTGAATAAGAAAACAAAATTTGGCGCCCTTGGGAGGGTGGCTTAAACAGAAACGGCGAAAAGAGAGATTTAGTAAGTTCCATTTTGAAGATTGTATGTATAAATATATTTATTTTGAATATTTGAAGGACTAATTTAAGGTACCTGATTGGTAAGTTACATTGATATATTAAACAGAACAAAGTTTTATAAGTTTTGAATAAATAATAAGATAGTAAAAAAGAAAATTATTAAACGAAATAGAACAGCTGAGCCTTTTTCATTTACGAGAGTTTATACTAAACTAGAGAGTGTGTTAATAGAGGAAAATTCTGACTCAGAAGAAATCGAAAAGCTTTTACATTTGCTCAAACAAAAGGCCGACGCCTGAGAAATAATACACAATAATTATTTTGATTTGGTTTGTTTTGGTTTGGTTTGGAGTGCTACGGTCTACTTTTTTGCAACATGAAGGCTAATGAGACCGGGACCTACAGCTTAAAGCTGATTCCGAACGGCTACGTACATCCATGCCACAGTGGGATTCGAACCCATGAATTCCTGTACCGAAGGCCAGCACCCTAACCAGTCGGCAATCGTTCGGCTAATTACTTTGGTGGTTTAACTGATGAAGTAGAATTCGAAGCCGAATTTAATAATCTTGAAGATTACAGACTTTAATGATAAAATTAAGGTCTAAACGAGTATTGGCTTTCGGTACCGGAGTTCATAAGTTCGAATTCCACATTAACATGGATGTTCGTAGCCGTTCGGAATCGGCTTTAAGCTGTAGGTACCGGTCTCATTAGCCCTCGTGTTGCAAAAAGTACACCGTTGCCCTCCAAACCAAACCAAACCAAACCTAAACGAGTATTGGAGACTATTAAGAATAATCCGAATAATAAGGAAAATATTAATTTTGAAATGATTCACATTTGGTGGTGAACAGTTATCCATACGCAACAACCTTATTAATAACATATAGGGCCATATTTAGTCCCCTCCCCCCAAATCGTCAGCACCCAACGGGATATTCACTCCGCAAGAGACTGATAGGCAATCTGAGATAACTGGTACCAAGTGCTCACCAACTGGTTCTGCAATTCTCACACATTGCAGTACGAGATGATTTTCCAGGTGGAACCCCAAATGTTGTATTAGATTAATGTCAGGTGAATTTGGAGGCGAAGACATGACTTGAAATTCACCGGAATGCTCCTCGAACCACTCCTTGTCTATTCAACCTTTATGGCATCATGCATTATTCTGTTGGTAAACAAACCCCCCCCCTGTAAAAATGTTACGTTGGCCTAGTGTTTGAGAAAGAAGATATTAAAACTCATTAAGAAACACATGGACAAATATATCTTGATTAAATGATTTTATACAATTAAATAAATACCTAAGGAATACAACTGGAATCAACTTATCATCTGTAGATATCGGAGACTGCTCTCGAGTCGGCGTCGGCACTAAAAAAATGGCGAAGATTCTTTCCCAAAGGTTTCTCCCACAAACCGTGGATGCCAGCCATTCACCTTCTACTCTTCTGGTAACCACCGTGTCCGCTCAAAAAAAATCAGACTGCAACGCGGAGAAAAAAACAGGGGTCCACTCCCAAACGGAGGAGTCAGAAAAAGTCAAACCAACGAGCTCTTCTATTGGTTGGGAGAAGTCACAAGTGTACAGATGCATTATAGACGCTGTGTTTTTTTTTTTTTTTTTTTTTTTATTTTTTTATTTATTTATTTATTTTATTTTATTTTTTTTTTTTTTGTGTCGCCAAATTTATTGGCTTTTTTTTTTTTTTTTTTTCTTTTTTTTTTTTTTTTTGTTTTTTTTTTTTTGTTTTTTGTCGCCAAATTTGGCGATCTTTTGGCGATTTTATGGGGTAATGAGTGGGTTGGTGTGTTTGCCCTGACTTTGGTTGTAGGGTATGGCAGCTCTAATGTCTTCTTGCCCCCCCCCATTGGTCACGTGATTTTTGACGTCAGATCCCGGCACTATTAGAGAAATTTGCATCTTAGATGTTCTTTTGGTTTAGAGTTGCCTAGGTCAGGTTGTATTTTTTTGTTGTTCTTATCATTTTCTGGGATTTAGTAAGTAATTTTATTTTCATTTTCTGGGATTTAGTTGATTTAGTTTTAACGGGTAAATTTATTTCGGTTCTTTCTATTTTTGAAATTTTTTTAAAAAGTATCAGGATATTGTAAACAATATTGTTTGGTTTGGAACATTTTTCTTTTGTTCTTATTTTCTGAGATTTGGTAATTTAATTATGGCGGGTGTAGTTATTTCGATTCTTACTATTTTTGAAATTGTTAAAAAAATATCAGGATATTCTTAGGTGTGAGGTGGGATTTACATTTCATTCTAAACTAAAGTGTGTGAGAACAACGGTATTCCGAATCTGATTTTTTTTTCTTTTTCTTTTGTATTTGGTAAAAAAGAATTATTTCAAAGTTTTTTTAAGGTCGGTAGGAGTGTTGAAGAATGTTTGTGGCGCTACACTTTCCAATTTTCACCTGTTATTAAATGTATTTTGCATTACTTTCATTACAAGTGGGGGTTAAGAGGGAACCCCCACACACACACATGTTAGATTTTTTATAATATTTGCTTATTAAAATGCTATATATTGTGTTTATTCTGTTGATATATATCATAAATATTACTAATTTGTTATTCATTTTTTAAATATTGTAAAAATTATAATTATTATGCTAATAATTTTACTTTAATAATGCTTTAGATTGTTAATCTGTTTTTTTCTTTTAAAGTTTAGTTTTGTTAATGTTGTGTTTCAAATATGCCATATAACCACCGCCGTTTTTTTTTTTTTTTGTGATCTTTTAGAAAACGCGTACCGCCGCCATGTTTTTCTACTTGGCGATTTTTCAAAACATTTGTTTTTATGTTGGTCGCCAAAAAAAAACATGGCGGAGGGACCGGCGTCTATAATGCATCTGTTCCGTCACAAGTTTCTTTCTAGTTCAATCCGGTGCTGCTCTGGTGTGTCCCCCGACGATGACCCACGGGAAGGGGTAAAAAGAGCTGAACCGAATGTAACTTATTGTTACATCTCCTCCGGTCTTTAAAAACAAAATGCTCATACATTTAAGTATAAAAACCATGAAGTAAAGTTCATAAACATTATTTTTGCACCACCACCCCCGAAAATACCCGTATTCTGGTTGTGCAAGAAAATGAGCTCTCTGAGATTCAATACTTAAACACTGACGGTAAGTCACAGAACACAAATTACAATGCTTGTAAACGTGTTCCTACTCACAAATAAGCTGACCGATGACCGATTGGTTAGGGTGCTGGCCTTCGGAACCGGAGTTCATGGGTTCAAATCCCACAGTGGCAAGGATGTCGGTAGACGTTCGGATATATATATCTGCTTTAGGCTGTAGGTCCCGGTCTCATTAGCCCTCGTGTTGCAAAAAGTAGACCGTAGCATTCAAAACCAAACCTACTCACAAATAGATATATTTTTACCAGGAATTCTACGATTCGCTTTTTGCCGAACGATGGCCGAATGGTTAGGGTGCTGGCCTTCGAAACCGGGGTTCGTGGGTTCGAATCCCACAGTGGCATGGATGTTCGTAGCCTTTCGGAGTCGGCTTTAAGCAGTAGGTCCCGGTCTCATTAGCCCTCGTGTGCAAAAAGTAGACCGTAGCGCTCCAAACCAAACCAAACTACGATTCGCTTTCGATTCGCTACGATTCAACTTTATGAGCAAGAATTTAAACTAGCTAATTTTTCTACATATAAAAAAGCTCCTCCGCTTAAATTTACATTATCTACAAACCGCATAGAAATCCGCCGATTCGTTCCATTTTTATGAATTTTTACACTATTTACAGAACTATACGACACATCTAAAGTATGTTTGCACGTATATGTAGATAAGCACATACGGAAGCATAGATAGATATGCAGCCGCATGCCGGGCAGTTTTACTTTTTTCGTTCGGAGCCGAAGGAAAAGATGTTATAGAAAACCGATGGATGGATTTTCTTTGCCGGAATCGATTGGTCGCACTGACACGTTATTCATATTTTGAAGTGTGTGGTCTATCTTAGTTCG
>CM063510.1:150086788-150169288 GCA_032207245.1 Pardosa pseudoannulata
AACTCGCCTGGATGACGTGGAAGACACGTGATCATTTGGAAGTGGTATTTAACTGATGCTGGAGAGTCTGAAGAATCATTCTTTCACTTACTTCTGTGTACGATTGAAAAGGCTGCGGATCTAAGCGATTTTGATAGAGGGCAGATTGTAATGGCTCGAAGGCTCGGAACAAGTATTTCCGAAACTGCACGACTCGTTTGTTGTCCGCGATCTACAGTTGTTAGTACTTATGCAAAGGGGGTGAATGACGGTGAAACCAGCAGTAGACAACATGGTGTTGGACATCCACGCGCTATCAAAGAAAAGGTTGTAGGAGACTGTCTCGTATGGTGAAGCAAAACCGGCACCAGACAGTGGCTTAACTGACAACCCAATGCAATGAAGGGCCAAGTAGAATAGTATCGGAGCACACTGTTCAGCGGACTCTGTTTGTTATTGTGCTACGCAGCAAACGTCCCACTCGTGTGCCTTTGCTGACCAAGCCGTCTTCCAGGAGAACAGTTGCTCCCTCAATGTACAGTAGGTCATACACAGGCCGGTGGGGGAGGTATTAGGATTTGAGTGACGTTCGCTTGGTCTTTTCTGTGACCAGTGGTTGTGGTAGAGCAGACCATGAATGCTACAGGGTATCTGAACATCATTGCGGACCATTTGCACCTTTACATGGCCTCTGTTTTTCCAGCTGGAAATGGAATGCTCCAACAGGACAACGCACCGTGTCATAAGGGTAAAATTGTGTTCGAGTGGTTCTAGGAATATAATGTTCAATTCCAGTTAATGTCCTGGCCGCCTAACTCGCCAAATCTCAATCCGATAGAACACATTTGGGATGTCATGGGACGGCAGCTCAGAGTTCAAAGACTACCAATTCGCAATATCTGGGATTTCCGTAACCGTTACTTAAGCATCTGGTACAATCTGTCTCCTGCCATCTACCAAGGACTTGTGGTATCCATGCCAAGGCGGGTTGAAGCTGTGTTGCTCTCCAAAGGTGGGCCAACTCGTTATTGACAGGTGGTCATAATGGTTTAGCTCTTGAGTGTATATATATGCATATATATATATATACCTATATATGTATGTATGTATATATATATATATATAATATAACATAATACATGTATATATGTATATATATATATAATATATAATTTACAAAATTATTTATCCTGTATAACAGTAAAATTCGAAAACAAAATAGTATAATCAGTTATTTATAAACTACCATTTAACAGTAGTAAATTAATTCTTCTAGCATTTAAGGCTAGCTTGTTCAAACCTTCCTCTGCATTTGTAGACCTGCTTATATAAACCGAAAGTAATGCTAAATTGTCAACCTCTTGTGGAACATCATGGTTAAAAACTAACTTTCAACACTGGCAATAGAAACTAATAATGTACATACATTTTAATAAGCTTAAGAAATGCAATCAAAGTATTTCGGGGTGGAAGAAACTCTCCAACGCCTCCCCCCTTTATGTGTGTGTCCTTGAAAACAACAAATAACTGCTAATTGTTATGTGCAATTTAGTTTTAAAATACACAAAACATAACCCGAGAATGAATATCGGAGTTGTAAAGTAAAAACCCTTACATCATCTGTTCTTAAAATAATTGTAGATGGATTTCACGATTTGCTTATACGAGAGAGATCCATTACTAGTTTTCATTGTAAAATAGAAGAACCTTCTCCTTTTTTTTTCTTCCACCCTACGCCCCCTCCGCGGCAAAGCGGGAAAAAACCTCCGGAATTGTTCCTCCAAAAGATGGGAATAAAATGGTATCAAAGCTCTTTTTCGAGAATGACAATGTCCTGGAGAGAGATGCCATTTCTTCTGGCGAGAACAAAAGTTGCGGAGGAGAATAAAGAAGAATGCGAGTAAAAAGTAGAACATCCGGTCGATTCTCATTAGTGGATCTTCTTCCATCCCGCTCTGCCTCATTACGGTCGCTCTCTTGCGATCGCAATTAGCCTTGCTTCGATCACCGCAATCGCTGTTTGGCCAATAAACAACGCCGTTCTTATTCAAGGAGTGGGACCGAAGCTGTAGATTGCAAATTCGAAAATATTGGTTTGGTTAAACGGCGCGGTTCGGCACGAGAGCTCTTTAAAAGGGGACCTACTGTTTAAAGCCGATTTCGAAGGACTGCGAGTATCCGTGCCAATGGCGGAATTCAAAGCCGCGAACTACGGAACTTTAAAATATGAGACTGGAGAATAAAGTAAACTGAAATGTATCTTGTAACGTTCCAAATTATTAGGCTTCTGTGTATGAAAACTATAAATATTGCTATTTGTGCACTCAAATAATGAGAGAATCCACTCGAATCTACTAGTTCCAAACTAAGGTTTAATGATTTTAAATTGATTTCTTCACGAAAATATATCCACACACACACAAGCATGTATATGTGTGTATGTATATACATATATATATATATATATATATATATATATATATATATATATATATATATATATATATATGTGTGTGTGTGTGTGTGTGTGTGTGTGTGTGTGCGTGTGTGTGTGTGTGTGTGTGTGTGTGTAATGTATCAAAATTATTTCATTTTAATATCTCGTAAAAAGTTCTCTCTTCCATTCTACTTCCTACAAATCTATTTTTCCCAGCACAAACTATGGTAATTAGAGGAGTGTCCACGACTTAAAATTCTACCAACCCATTTCCCGAAGCTTTCTCTTCAATAGATGTAAATTTTCTCTCCACTCACCGCATTTTCTGTTTAAAGCCGATTTCGAAAGACTGCGAGTACTCGTGCCATTGGCGGAATTCAAAGCCGCGAACTACGGAACTTTAAAATATGAGACTGGGGAATAAAGTAAACTCTAATGTCTGTTGTAACGCTCCAAATTATTATGTTGCTATGTATGAAAACTACAGATATTACTTTTTGTGCACTCAAATAATGAGAGAATCCACATATATATATATATATATATATATATATATATATATATATGTGTGTGTGTGTGTGTGTGTGTGTGTGTGTGTGTGTGTGCGTGTGTGTGTGTGTGTGTGTGTGTGTGTGTAATGTATCAAAATTATTTCATTTTAATATCTCGTAAAAAGTTCTCTCTTCCATTCTACTTCCTACAAATCTATTTTCCCAGCACAAACTATGGTAATTAGAGGAGTGTCCACGACTTAAAATTCTACCAACCCATTTCCCGAAGCTTTCTCTTCAATAGATGTAAATTTTCTCTCCACTCACCGCATTTTCCCATCCAAGTTACTTTTATTGTTAAATTCGCCCACTAAGCTACTTTCTCTAAGAAATATTTCGTCTCTGTCTCGCTCTGGGATGCAACACTGTTCCAACACGTGTTTTCTTGATCATTCTCTCGTCTACCGTTGACTGGTATAGATGTCATTTTTAGGAGCTAATGAATAAAGTTTGAGTTTCGCTACGAAATCTGCTTGTTCTTTTTAACAGAATGAACCGACTGCCACAATTTCAGTTAGTCTAATTCATTAGATTTCTCCTTGCCGAGCAATCCCGGGCAAATAGAAATGATAGAGGCTACAACAATTCTATTGTGACCCGCGGGTTAATTTTCGTCGTGTTATACACACACACATATCAAATTCAAGTTTATTTGAGGCTGAGCAAAGACATGTTTCTCTGACAAGAACAGAGCGTTGAATGATACAGGAAAAACACTTTCCTATAACAAAGTCGGCCCCACAGCGAGATATGAGACGAATTCTTTTCCCAAGAGAGAGTAGCTTAGTCTGTGTCATTTACTATCAGAAGGGAACTTGAAAAATGAATTTGAAATCACTGAAATCTTTGGAAAAGTGAACCATCTTATTAGAATAGCTGTAAAATGTGGCGAATGGGCTGAAAATGAGCATTTATTTCAGAGTTATCTTTGGGAAGCTGCTAAAAAGAATTTTAAGTTATCAAACACTCCTCTTTAAATAAGTTATTTTGTGGCTGTGAAAATTAGATAGGAGAGAATGAGAATGGAAAGAGGAGAATCTTAAAGAGATAGTTTAAGTGTAATAACTTTCATATACTACGTGTGTGTGTGTGTGTGTAGTGGGTGTTTTCCTACCCACTACAAACTTAGAATGGTACCATGCTGGATACAGAGAAGTCGTTAGTCCATTACAGAAATTGGGATTATTTGAAAATGTTTTTCAGGCACTTCTTTGGCACTTTCCTTCCAATACGTTTCACAATAGTTTACAGAATGCTGTTCCAGCCAATCAGATTGTTAAAATTAACCACATGATAACGCAAAGAAGTAAAAATATGTTGGGTAAAGGAGTTATATAAGAATACTGGAGTTAAATAGAAACTAATGAGTTGTTCTCAAAGTCGCCAAAAGTTACCACAGTTTTATGACTGCAACAAACCATCGTGAAGTCCATCTTACTACATATATATATATTGTAGCGTTCTGGCCTCTAATTGAGCCCGAAAAAGGATAGCGGAGGCCTACGTAGACACTAAAGATCTTCATTTAGAAACACAATGTTGAAGTTATGATAAATACAGATGAAACGATGAATATCTACAAATGAAAATGAGGATCGTTGCAGGAATCAACTTTATAATCGTTTGGAGAGAAAAAGGGGGGAGGACACTCTCAGTCGCTCGCCGATGAGTTCACAGGAGTCTCGATCGGTCAAAAATTCTCTCTGAGTCTGGAACTCTGGTCTTTTTGTATCGTCGTCTGACCGCAAATGTCCATCTCAGCTGTTCGGACATCTGGTTGATAACGTGAGGAAAACCGTCTGTAGAGCAGGTGCATGCCAAGGGAAGTTTGCAGTAATCGGGAGCAATCTCGCAGATCATTAATCGATGTCTCCGGAAAAACCTTTAGAGAACAAAGTAGGAAAGTATTGCTGCTTCCCTTACAATGTAGAGGATTTCTGTCGTTGAGACTCTTTCTTCGGGATGATATTGAAACGAACACTGGAAACACTTCGCCAGCATCCTAATGAATTTATCAGACTGAATGATTCAGATGGTCCTCGGTGTTAACAGTCCTCTATTCAGCATCTTATTCTGCGCAAAACAATGTCCTTTCACTAGGTAAAGATGAGCTCAGCTCAAATGCTCACAAAAGGCACGTTTGTTATTTCCACTTATGCCCTTTTTTTTTTTCATGGTCGTAGATAAGTCTGTATCTGGAAATTTAATGTAACGAGAATTCGTTACATCACACACACACACACACACACACACACATTATATATATATATATATATATATATATATATATATATATATACATATATATATATATATATATATATATATATATATATATATATATATATATATATATATATATATATATATATATACATATATATATATATATATATATATATATATATATATATATATACTTTTATACAAGTAAGGATGTTTTATGCATACCGACAAACTGAAAAAACGGACTGAGAAACCTACTGACCGTGTCGTAAACAAAATAATGCCAGAATTTTGTCGATGTATTCGAGAGTTCCAAGACGAATATTGCATCTTGAAAAACATCCGAATTTCCATTAAACAACACAAAAAATATAGTGCTTCTGAGCCATGATGAAATATTTGTTTTTCTAATTCATGTAACTTTTGCATACATGGTGGTGGCTTATTAGTGAAGTACTGACGCTTGAAAGGTGTGTTTTTCGTGTTAAAATATCTTATTCGTTTTACATAATTGTGTTGTTTCATATTCAAAACAGTTTTTATTGCTGGAAGCAAATAAATCAACAACTTATATAAATTTTAAAACAAATTTTTTAAAGGAAAACCTTAATCAGACAGTATATATGTAATATATATAAAATTATTGTTCCTAGAGTTTTTCACAAATCTCCCAATTCACAGTCTACTTTACTTAGTTTTAACTTTCCCATCCACCTAGAGTAACTCAAGAACATGAATTATCGAGATTGGCATTCATTCCACTCTGTCCAAAAAGTAAAGTTGGAATAAATAATTGCTACGTTTGGCCCTTTCTTTCTCTTCTCTAACCCGGCTCTCCAATCTCCAATGAAAAACTGAAAATCTTTACAATCTTAATGTCGTTATTTGCATTTTAAACTCATTTTTTAACAAGTCAGAAAATAAAACCTAATAATTTCTCATGAGAAAATCCATATGAATTTCCCCTCCTCAAGACAGTCAAATAGATATACGTCAAATTCACACGTCAAATAGATACACGTTTGTTTGGTGTCTGTGTCCGTCAATTGGTCGAACGCTGCTCTTCGATACCAGAGTTTTGGGTTCGAATCCCGCAGGTGGCATGGATGTCCGTAGCCTTTCGGAATCGGCTTTAAGTTGTAGGTCCCTTTCTCGTCTACCCTCGTGTAGCAAAACAATAGACCGTAGCGCTCCAAACCAAACCGTCAATCCTTTGTCATTGAGATGAAAATTAATTATTTTCATTAAGTTTATGATCTGGTTTTGAATTCTAAGTGAGATCCTTTCTCGCCACGATGATTGCATCTGACTGACATTCCCAAGCAATCCCTGCAACAATTTAAAATATGAGCTATATTAATTTTTGATAAAAAACTTTTTTACCGTTCTTGGTTGATTTATTAATATTTAATTTTAAGACATGTTTCTGCAACTATAATTTATTTCCTAGCAAAAATTTTAAATTTGGGTCTAAAAACTCTCTTTGTAGATTTATATTTTTATCACCCTATGAATTTTCTTTTTCTGTAAAACTTTTTGTCTAATTTCTATTTTTCCTTTTTGTTTATTTTATATCTAATTTATTTATGCAGTATTAACTATGGAAAGAGGTCCATTTTGCATCTTCTTGGAGAGGTAGAAATGTCACCAATCGCGACAACACAAAAGAAACATTCCATTCTACGCATTTACCCAATAACACATGCTAGGTAACTATACGGTAGAGATAAGCTTTTATTTCAACAACTGTTCAACAGATGACGCCACATATCTAGTTTGTTGCTATGTTATATGATTACCCAAAATCGGAAGATTCCACGTTAATTAATTTTTAATCACTTTTATTTTATGGGATCTCGGGACCCTTAAACCTTCAAAATTTTCGATATTTCAATATATATATATATATATATATATATATATATATATATATATATATATATATATATATATATATATATATATATTGTTGTATCTCGTAACACATTTATAAAACTAAATATTAATTGGGCTCTGGTGCATCTATCCGATGCTTAACGGCTGTCAAACAAGTAAATAGGAAGTCAAAATAATCTCACAGGGATATTTTAAAACTATAATAACACATTTATTCACTTTCTAAAAACTAGCAACATTCGCCGAAGCGAACCAAAACTAAAAAGCATAATAATGTACAGCGTTGCCACAAAACTGAATACAAACTGAAAACATTGGAATTTCGATAGTGGCTTCAACATAGTTCGTTATTTCCGCGCGAGGGGTGTTCGCAACATATATATATATATATATATATATATATATATATATATATATATATATATATATATATATATATATATATATATATATATATATATATATATATATATATATATATACGTTATAGATTTAAGATGTTCTACGCATTTTTAGAAAACTGCCATGAAGAAATTCCGCTTAGTTTAAAAGTTATAATTAAAACACTCTAGTGATTTCTGTGCTTGGCTGTGTACTTGGAGTTTGTTTACTTATTACTTTAAGTTGATTTTTCTCAGAATGCTATTTTTTAATGTCGCGAGCGATTTCTCAAAACTTATTTCATATTTTTGTACGAAATTCTCAGCATTTCAATATAGTGAGGTTTCTTTGTAACTTAAATAAAGTTATTACTACGAGTTATATTTTTTTGTTATAGAGAGGTAAGTACATGTCAAAATGATCCCAAAGAAGGGATAAAATTATAAACATCTTTTAAAAATAAATAATATATTTAAACTTATGGGGGGGGGTTAGATTCAATTTTAGAAATATGTTCTTCATTGAAAGTTTAAAATGCAACATTAGAGTGCAAAATATTTCTTGTCAACGTGCGCACAAGTGAGCAGGGCTTGATTTACGGCCGGGCATTCGGGGCACAGGCCCGCGGCTCCCACTCTATGGGGGCCCTAAATTAAATAAAAATACACATTAATTTTTTGGTACATCTAAGTATTCACTGATGTTTTCCCACATACTGCAGGAAAATATGAATTTTCTTTTGTTAATGACAAACTGGAGTGTATATGTTGGTGAGGGGCTTCAAAAGTCAGTAAATTAAATCCCCTCTATAATAATAGCCTAAGTTATCTGTCCGTCTGCCCTCGAATTTATGAAGAGGTTGGACCTGGAATAAATAGAAGCATCCATATTGAATTCTTGATGGGTTTGGGTTGGCAACATTCGAAATCCACCCTTTCCCATTTTTTAGCGTTTAATGCCTCTATTTCAAGCCCTATTTTCCCCGGTTAAGAGTAGGCGATTAAATTTACCAATTTATCACGTAATAAATAGGTAAAAATAACATTTTTTTCTATCATTATGACGTCATTCCTTTAACCATCTCATTTAATCAATTCTTATTTTAAATTATTTAAATATCATCTACATTATTTTCATACATTTTATCACTGAACTTAGATATTACTTAAATAATTCCCTTTTATATTTGGCTTAAATTATAGATCAGATACACATGCAATAATTTTTAAATTTAATCATCGATTATTTTTTGTTGCAATGAAAATTCTCAATCAAAAAACAAAACCATTTTTTTTTTACCTGCCTCATAGGATACTTTACAATTCTGGAAAATTAAAAATTTTACTGATCCCGTCATATGACGGGCTATATGCTAGTTTATTCTATAATTTTAAGCCTAAAGTAAGCTTGCTTAAAAATACTTTGAAGCAATGTTGACATTTTATATGTGTATATTATTCAAAAGTATTGAAATACCAACCATATCAGTGACACCAATTTACAAATTCATCTCTTCTGAGAGGGAAATATATCTTAACTACTTTTTTCCCCTCTTGAAGTGGTTAACAAATCAGAGAAAATATATTTATCCAAAAGCATCTGATATCTAATTTTTGTTTCTCTTTTTAAGACTTAAGAATGAACAGAAAGTTTTAAAATTGGTAATTTAAGAATAAATTTATCTAATTTTTGGAATTTTGTAAAACTAAGTCTCACATGATAGGTTACTTGAAATGGTAATTTTTATTAATTTAAAGCAGTGCTTTTTCCTTTAAAAAATGCTACAGGTACTCTGAGTTTGACTCCAGAATATCACAGTTTTATCATTAAAGTCAGATACTGTACTTAGATTGCACAGACATCTGCAATATGTTTGAAGTTAGTTTAGTGAAATTCTAAAATTAAAAACAAAAATTCATTTCGTTAGGTGCACCAAATGTTTAGGTTATGTATACCTGTCAGGAGTATTTAAACTGATATAGCAGCTTATAACATAAAATCACTCTCGAGTTCGAGAAAGGTAAGATGTATGGGGGGCCCCATATGCGGCTTTGGGCCGGGGCCCCCTGGGGTTTAAATCTGGCCCTGCAAGTGAGAACAATTTTAACGAACAAAAAAATCAAGTCATAAATATTGTTGTAATGTAGTTACAACACTAACACCAGTGTTCGTTTACAAAGGGAAAACACAGTAAAAATATAATTCCTTATATTTGGACTAAAACATTTATTCTGTACACTATTTACAAATTGCTACATTACTTGATTAGCATATAACATAACCAGCAATTATTTGGATTTTATATTCATCAATACACAATAATTATTACAACTCTCTTTTCTTATACGTTATTCCTTAATAAAAATATTGAATTATTAAATGAGTCCTAAATAACCGTCATGAATATGTTAAAGCTGTTTACCTCCAGTCATTACAGGAGAACAGGCAGGGGCTTTTATCACGTTGTATGTCAGCCTGGGCGTTCGGGCGTACAAGACCTCGGTACGGGCGCACAGGACATCGGTTCTGGGGTGTAGGCAAGGGATTTCGATGTCCAGCTACTCTTGAATTCCGACTTCGACTCCTCTTTCTTCACTCTCTTTCCCAACTCATCACCTCGGTTTAAACGCCTTTTTTTCTTTGCCATTCGCTTGTTGGTGAACTTTTCCCACACCTCCACCCCCTTCGGGAGTGCAGGTGGGCTCATTAAAATAGCCCCTTTTGTGAGAGATGACATTATTTTTTAGCCCCTGTCCCCATAACTCACGGTTACATCTCTGTGCGAAATTGCCCGTTACGCTTGTGCCATTACGTGATTTATAACTCCTCCCCAGGGGTCCCTAAAACTCGAAGTCAACAGTTGCACCTAAATTCTTCTTAGAAATTTCTTCCACAGCTGTGCATGCACGTATTGACCGTCATGGGAAAGTACCTCGGTACAAATATATATTTTTTTAAAGTATTTTGTATTATTTTTAGAAGTATTTAAGGTTAGTCTATTAAAGAGATATACAACAGATTTCTACATCAAAGAATTTCAGACATTTTAGTGTGAAATAAAAAAAATTTATGGAAAGTCGAAAAGTAGTTACAAAGCTATGGGGTACTTATGTTTAACAATTATGAGAGCCCTTAACTTCTTTTCTTCTGTTATTTAACACTAGTGTGTCACTTGGTATTTCGCAATCAATTTTTAACTACTTTCCTGACTAACCAGAGATCTGAAATTTGGCATTTAGGTTTATTTCCGGTGATGATATAATCTTGGGATGTAATGAGAAGCAATGCGACTGTGTCAAAAATCGAATTTAAGGACACGTACAGAAATTACTAAATTTCCTCAAAATGAATTTCCTTTTCAATTAGCAAAGAAATAAGTACCCTTACTTTCCGTACAACAAACGAGGAATTAGATGGAAAGAATGTTGCAGACGATATTCAAGACGCAACTCTTCGAAGGTCGATCCACTTCTCGACAAAGTGGTTCGAACAGAGTGATCTGTTAAGCGTTCGACCCTTTCGCGCGCTTTATTCTCGGAGATCTTGCGAGCGAGCTGTCACGTTTAATGAAGAGCACTTTGTCAACAACTCCTGGAGCACCCTCCTTCAACAGCAAACGGAGAACCTCATAAAAGGGAGAAAAACCAACAGGGCTGGCGGCGACACTCAACTTAACCGTCAAATTAAAAACGAAACGAGAAAAGTCGCTTTTTCCTCTGACTCTTTTTCTTTCTCAGTTCAAACACTGCCTCCTTAGGTGGAAATATAATTTTCAAAGTTTCAAAAACTTATTCCAACAGTCGCCAAACGGGATTCGGGTGAAATGCTTCGTGTTTTTAAATGCCTTTAATTAAACTCGTAAAAACCAAGACGAAATTTTGTCTTTTTCTGAAAATGTAAACAAGAAGGCGCGAGAAATAACGACCACTCACCGTAGAAAAAATAGAAGCAGGGAAATTTCATTTCTCTTGATCTAGAGTAGAGTTTCTCAAAATGTGTTCCTCGGAACCCTAGGGTACCGCAGTGACACTCCAGGGGTTCCTTGAGAAATTTTTTACCACTATCTGTCATAAACGAAAAACCTTCGTATATGGCAATGAACATTTTAATGAATTGACATCAAACTGTCCAATAACATCCCATTATAAAAAATCGTCAGGATTCTGGTGTCGTTCGAAACAGAATATCCATTATTACCAGAAAAGTCTCTTTGTGCTGTTACCATTTGCAACGATTTATAATTGCGGAATTGGCTTTTCTGCCTCAACGAAAACTAACCCCTTCCCGGTTTTTCCCGAGCTGAACTTGAACAGGCGAAATGTACCATCCTGGTTCATCCCGAGTGTAGCTCGGGCACTGCGCAATCTGTCTTTCCCGAATTATTTCACATGTGCTTTTAATTTTCGAGTGCTTTTGTTTACTTTTCTGGCTACTAGATTATTTGCTGCTCAAAGAGAGACAGCAGAGGGAAGAAGGTAAGGAGAGAAACAAGGTTCTACCGTCCAGATTGCGATGTTGGACTCTGTGCAGTACCGTGTTTTCGATTGTATCATACACGACCAAATTTTGATTAATAATTTCATAATCATTTATGTATATGCAAAGGATATAAATAAAATTTAATTTAAGATAAAAGCTAGGTATTCTAAGCTTTATATTTATTGTTAGTGTGAACTGACTTCAAAATCTAATGATTTCTGCCGTACAGAAAGCCAACTATACAGGTAAATTACTCATTTATTTAAATTGATTTTTTTACATTAATTTTTAGGAAATTTTGTATGCGAATGATGCTTTTATGTTTAAAAAGTTATGTATGTATAAAAGTAAGCATAAAAAATGACAGTTTTTGACCCATAATCCCGAAATAAAATGAACCTGTAAGGGGCTAAATGCCCGAATATATTGGATGAAAAGAATATGTAAATGAAAATTTCTTCAATACAACAAAACTTTCAAGAACTTTGTAACAGTCATAAACATCCCATTGATAAGTTTCACCTATGTGTCATTTGAAGTGTATCATTTCATTAAAAGAATTTTTTGTTTTCAGTCATCTTTTGTAAGTGTTATCTAAATTTACATACTGCTTTATATTGTTTAGATTTTATGTCTGTCTAATCAGTGATAATAGAACCTTAGTTTCTTCTTAATATTTATTCAGGGGTTACTATGCATGTAGTAAGAAAATGGTTCCATGGAATAAGAAGTTTAAAAACCATTGATCTGGAGCAGAAGTCTTTAACCTATGTGCCCTGGAACTTTGACACGGGTTCCGCAACTGATCACTGTTTGCTTAGTTAAAGCTATAAAATTTTATTAAACTTTTAAATTTTATGAAAGATCGAATTCTCAAAGGCGTTTTGCTTGTAATAATGAAAATAAATAAATATTTTCTGGATAAATTACAATCTTAAATTTTTTAAAGTCACGTGCTTCCAGTACATGAATTGAGACGCATGACATCATATATGACTCTCTGTTCTGCTTCCGAAGGTTTGGTTTGGTTTTGGAGCGCTACGGTCTACTTTTTGCAACACGAGGGCTAACTGCTTCCGAAGGTGACTACACTTGCGGATTATCTGGGATAAAGCCGACTTTTTTGGTTGCAATATAAATCCCGTACTACCAAACCAAAACAAATATATTGTTGTTTCTGATGTCACTTGGTCAAACCAAGCACTATTGTGCTGTACGTTACAAGTATAAGGCAATTTCACGCAGCAGGGCACATCTCAACTCACGGCGATTTTGGCATTCGTTTCAAACGGAAGGGCAGTATATTGTTTGCCTATTGGCTATCATACGCCTGAATATGAATGGGAAGGGCATTAAAGTAGTTCATGACGTTGCGTGAAATCGCTCTATTAAGGCAAGAGGGTGTGCCTTTCATTTTAACGAGCACCTCAAGGGTGAAAGTACGACTTTTGCTCAAGTGGGAACTCGTAATTTTGAAGCAGAAGACCCATAGACATGAACTGCCACCCCCAGAAGTATTGATTGAGAACTTTGAGGACATTGTGACCACGAACCTATTTTACGTGCCCCAGTCACTTTTAACGAACGCGATGGATATCAGGCCGGCGCGGGCTCCGAACCCGCAAAACCCAATTACGAGAGCTTTGCGTTTGCTAACTGAGCTACAGCAGCTGCTTTTTTAATTACTAGTATAGAGAATGTGCGCCTGACGTCAGGTGCAGCAAAATTCGCAGCTCAACTTCCTCGTAGGCAAAACATTTGAATTTCCTACGGATTGTGCTTGTTATTGGGGTTTTAATTTTGTCAATTATCTGAAAATGGTAACAAGCTGTTGTACGTATGGCTGTACTAAGCGTTTCAAAAAAGGTGAAAATATTGCATTTTATTGCATTCCTAAAGATCCTACATCGCGAATGTTTTGGATAAAAGATTTGAAAAGGCAAGACTGGACTCCAAGTTCTTTTAGAACTTGCAAACATTTTCAGAATGGTAATAAAACGTTAACTTTACTGTAATGTAATAGATTATATAAAATTATTATGCTCTAAGAATTTTTTTATTATTACTAAGTTGTTGTTTTTTCATATTTCTAATGTATTTTCTATGCTTTTGTGAGAAGTACTGTACCTATAAATGTAATTATTTTTTGTCCTTAAAATGATCAAGTTTTGCACATTTTTATTAGATTCTTATTTATGTAATAGTTTATTGTGCCTGTTAACATAATCAAAGTAGTTATACTTTGATTATGATACTTAATAGTACTGTGTAAAGTGTTTAATTTTTTAAAAAATATATATAATTTTGTAAGTGCTAAAAAAATCTATTTTGAATTACTTGGCCAGTTTCTGATGTTTCCTTCCCCTACCCATAAATAAAATTCAGTTTTGTTGTATACGTGATCCATATCGAAGCTCTTAAGATGTAATGAAAACAAGCAATGTTTTGCCAACTAGAAGTTGAGTTGTAGTCAACACTCGTATTTGTTTACAAACATGCACTTTCTCTATACAAGGAGAATTTCTTTCCTGTAATCGTACACCTATGAGAGGCCACAGTTACACAGGGCAGGAATGAGGTTCTTTGACTCTCCCCCGTGGAGGAAAACTGACTTGCACCCCTACTACCAAATATAATGGAAAATATAAGATTTTATCCCTGTAGCATATATTCAATATGCACTCAATTTACAGAATAAAAAACGACCAACTTTGTCCTTATATATTACATAAAGAGCATAACATTCATAACATTATTTTCTTAGGTTCAGTGTCGGTGATTTCGTCGTAGTTCAAACTGTTTGTGGTATCTTCTTCAACACAATATGGTTATATTCCCTGTACCAACAGGTTTGGTTTGGAGTGCTACGGTCTACTTTTTGCAACACGAGGGCTAATGAGACCGGGTTTGGTTTGGTTTGGTTTGGAGCGCTACGGTCTACTTTTTGCAACACGAGGGCTAATGAGACCGGGACCTACAGCTTAAAGCCGATTCCGAATATCCATGCCACTGTGGGATTCGAACCCACGAACTCCGGTACCGAAGGCCAGCACCCTAACCAATCGGCCATCGTTCGGCCCCTGTACCGACAGAGAAGTGTAGATAGGATTTTATTAGTTTCAGTGTGCTAGAAGAAATTTTACTTTAAACTGTCTTTACAAACAGGTATAGAAAGTTTCTCAATGCAATTAATAAATTAGAGTTTATATGTGTTCTTTAATTCTAGCTGATGAAATCTTTGTAAAATTACGAATGAAGTTTCTGATAGTTTTGCAAACGCTTTGCAATTAAACTAAAGAGTTAGGGCCGATATCACCAAAGTCGTTTAACCGCGATTAATCTCTGTTTAAACGGAGAATAGCATCTCACCATTAATTGGAACCATGGGTTAATCGCGTTTAGCCTTTTAACGATTTTGGTGACACTGACCCTTAATCTTCATGGAACAACATTGACTTGACGATTACGTCTAATTCACTATAATTAGGGCCGGTCTCACCAAAGCCGTTTAACGGCTAAACGTGATTAATTTCTGTTTAAACAGAGAACAGCACTCCACCATTGGTTGGCACCATGAATTAATCATGGTTAGCCTTTAAACGACTTTGGTGAGACTGACCCTTAAATGGTTAGTTAATCTCTGATTAATTATAATGGTAACACCAGACCTATATTCTATATATTTGAAATGTGAAAATGTTTTTTATAAAGTGCTTTGCATTTTTGTTAATTTTGACTGTCTCTAAATTTTACTGAGAAGAGGAATATACTTGTGGAAATTTTCAAAATAACTAATTTGTTGCCACACCTCTAAACATTTGAAATCTCTTCTCAACCTTGCATCAATGAACTGAAAATGGTACAGAAAGTGTGGCATTAACTATTGCCAGGCTATGACGTCATGTTTTTCTGCACTCATCAGTTCGTCGAGAGTTATTCAGAGCTACGGGGTTCTCTTTGATACACGAGCTTTCTGGTGGCCATCTATCAAAGTAACATCTAAGGTAAATACACAATGATTCTTTTGAAAAGGTGAAGAATTGTTATATTGTTTTCCCCGGTTTCGCACACCTGAGTTTCGTTGACAAATTTGAAATCTGTGTATTCGATGTTTTTAAATGTAAGCATATTATTTCATTTATAGGTCCTTTCTTTAAATTAATAAGTACTAGAAATGGCCTTTTTCCCCATGTTTGTTTTCCTCCTAATTCCATGCGTTCATAATTCTAAAGTTATTCTATTTATTTTGTGTTGAAGATACAAGAGTTAAGTTTTGTATAGGATTATTTTATAATTTATAAGGTAACACTGTGAAGAAGCAGGAAGTTGCTTCATTATGTTATATACTGATATGAATTTAAAAAATATATATCAATATGCTCGGTTTCACTGCATCAGTAATGTTTTTATAAAATATAAATTTATAAATATCTAAAAACTCATTTACACACTTATGTAGGTAGTTTTAATAGATTTAAAAGAGGATTTTGGAGGAAAAATAGTTAGGCTTGAGATTCCAATATTTACTGAAATACTTCGAATAAACTTGTGTTCTTTTAAAAGATTATATCATGCCCCCTTAAAATTGAACGGGTATTGGATGCACAAAACTTTATGCGTCACAGCATGTCCATTATGTTTTTTTTAACTAGTTTAACAGAACAATTCATAACTGCTACATCAGTGTCTATAAAGGAAATATTCGTAATATTTTTTCTTGCTTTACAGTCTTACGTTCATTTGAAAACACTTTATTTTAGTGAACTCAGTTTACAAAAAACACAGCCATTACGTAAGTATGCAATGATATTAATGTGGCATCAGAAACACTCATTTATTGCATTTGTTTCTTTTTAATGGAAGTAATAATTTATCTTAAAAAATTAAAGTGTGGATTTTTTAACTTTATTTTATACAGAAATGATTGCCTTTAATCTCATCAAGAGATTGGAAACACTGTATATTCTTCATGCGTTTCACTTTCCCTTAATAAAATTAGCTTTAAAATGTTCTTTTAGTGTTGAAAGCTTTTATAAATATCTCCAACGAAGTCAAACTAATAATATTTTAGTTATGTATTAAAGGGTATTTCGTATTTATTTCAACGATACATTTTAGCTTTACAAGGTTAAACTTTTGTATTATGTAGATAAGTATATACTAATGTTTTCAGTTTGAGTTTATTAAGTATTTATATGGGTATAAATACCTTTAACTAGACTTGCAAGGTTTATATTTGGTTACAAATGTGATCTGAATTAATCATTGTGTGTTTTAGCCATTTTGCTTTCAATAATAATTAATTTGTAGAACAGTAGCCATTCAAAATTTAAATAACGCTCCAGATTTTTTCAGCATGCAGCCAAAAACGAACATTTCAAATATTTTAAGGTAACATCACTTTAAAACTAGGATTTAGCACATTTAGCAAGAAAAGTTGATAACGTTTTGATCACTTTTTCAATGATTCGATCGACACCTGCACATGGCGTCGCGACAGTGTTCAGCGTCATATTTATCCTCATAGAATATGGTAGTAAATAACGAACTGCATATTTCCAGAAACTTTTCTTCATATACATTACATTTTGTTTGGCAATATATCTTTTTTGAATTTCCTTAATCAACTGGGTGGAATCCATTGTATCGTTATTTTGAAATGTATTTTTATTTATTAGTATTGATATCCTATTGTTTATGTACCTATTTGCTTATTGTATGATTTCTAGTACTGTTTGGCCATCTGAAAACTTCCATATCTTTAACAATTGGTTGTCAATTTTTAATTAATAACAAGTGTATTCTCTTTGGAATAACCTTAAAAGTTTTATACATTTAGAAATTTGAGGTTATTTGTTAATTTCATGTTTATGGGAACTAACACTAACAAAATTTTCTTTAACGATTGAATTACTGTATGATTTATTTCGATGCTTTTAAAAACATTTCGCTTCCAGTTGTACCCAATGGAGACTAATTAGTATATGTGTCTACTTTAAATGCACATATCTAAGAAATCTCTTTTAGGTTGGATCACTTTCAGAACTGTTCCAGATTTCGAAATGTAAGTATTAGATATTTTAAAACTGGTTTCTACACTAATATGATTTATACATGCCTTATTACAATATCTCGACCGCTCGAATAAGGGTCGACCAGTTTTGGAAGAGTACCGAACTCCCATATCTATCGAAGTAAACGTCCTGTCGACTGCAATAAAGTATCACCCTTAAGCAAATATTTATCTATTAACGATATTGATTGAAAATTCCCACAGTTGTCCAATACAGCAGATTAAGAATTAGATCTATTTAAGATCCTGAAAAATCAGTGTAAGAATGTTTCCCTTTCTAGGATATTTTTATACTTTCAACTACCCAGATTGTATAATTGTTAGCATATTAAGCTCGGGTTCAATTCCCTATTAACGATTTGATGTATTTTTGCTGTACTCTTATAGGAAATGTTTTCCAGTACCATAAGGAAACTCATGAAAATCTGCAGCTTTGTAGAGGATAATGTTTAAAAAGGCTCTAAATTGCAAACAATGTTTTACACTTTCCTGGTGCCCATTATTTTTATCACTGCAGCTGGTAATGCAGACATAGCTTAATGCGAAACATGGCTGGAAAGTGGTTAGTCATTTAGTACCACTAGTCGGACACGAACCTATTTTAAGTGCCATTAATGAACATGATGGAGTTATGTCTCGAACTCGCAACCCTCCGGTTCTGATATCGGAGCCTTTTCCGACTGAGCTCCGTTATCAGTTTAACTAACAAAGAGAGCATTACTATAGAGTTTTACTGTCGACCACTAGGGGAAAGAAACTATAAAAATGAATTGCGATGGAAGATTGGAGCTTACAAGGTTCGTAGGTTCTGTCCAGGATCTTATTTGATAAAGTACACTCTGCTATAATAGGAGAAAACTGCACTGCTTAGTTACCCCACTCTCCAAGAGTAATCGTTCCTACAAATTAACAGAACTCTGATGCAGGACGTTGTTGTCCAATTTGTTTTTGGCCGCTAGATGGCTTTTAACTCCGAAAATCTATAAAAGAAACTGCTTCTAGAAGGGTGGGCTGGAACTCTTCTTCATAATCTATCATCTGAAGTCATGTTACAAGACACACCAAATGGAACCAAACCCCGCTAGATGGCGCTATTGTGTAATTTCTTGGTAGCCGCTAGAGGGCTTAGTGACATAGAAAATGTATAAAAGTCACTACACCTAGAAGGGAAGGTGGGCTGGGAACTTCCTTAGTACCCAGATGCATTGATTTTACTAGTTCACGTCTTGTTACGTATATTTTTGTTTGTAGTTTGCATTCAACTGGATAGGTGGCGCTGTTTTGGGTTTTTTTGGTAGCCGCTAGAGGGCTTAGTAACATAAAAAATGTATAAAAGTCACTACACCTAGAAGGGAGGGCGGGTTGGGAAGTTTCTTGGTACTTAGTTGCCTCGACTTTACTAGCTCTTTTCATGTCTCGCAGTTTGCCATGTAACTGGATAGATGGCGCTTTTTTTTTTTTTGGTAGCCGCTAGAGGGCTTAGTAACAAAAAATATATAAAAGTCACTACACCCAGAAGGGAGGGCGGGTTGGGAAGTTTCTAGGTACTCAGTTGCCTGCGACTTTACTAGCTCTTTTCAAGTCCGGTTACGTATATTTTTGTGCACTTTTCACCAGAGTTTGTAATGTTGTCAGGCAACTGGATAGGTGGCGCTGTTTGTTTTTTGGTAATGATGGTAAAAATGTCTGAGTCACTGAACCTGGAAAGGAGGGCGGGTTGGGAACCTTCTCAATACCCAATTGCCTCGACTTCACTAATTACATTCTAGCTCTTTTCACATCCGGTTACATTTTAGCTTGCGATGTTGCACGGGATCTTCTCGGGGTCCACAATTACTGAAAAAAATTAATGGTGCTTTCCGTTTGTCCAGTTTTTATAGGGACAATGCCCTATAGTCCGCATCGAAAGCATCCAGAATTTCCTAGTATAATAGCTATAGATTTACCACAGTTCCGGAGATTGGTTTTCAATTAAAATTCTAAGATTAAAATAACATAGCACACAGTGTTCCTTTATGGTGGTATTTCGCAAGTTCTAATCCCGGCGCCAGCGTAGAATACTTTGAGTCTTACAAGCAGTAGTCTTGAAACCGACTCAATCCTTCGCTGCGTAGATCTACTAATTGGAAAAAATCTTTTACTAATATTAAGAAAAAAATATAGAGTTCTAAGTTTCAAATGGCAGAAAGCAATAGGATAGTTTGGAGCGCTAAAGTCTGTTTTGCTACAGGATACCTATTGTCCTTTGGAGAAGGGTGTAACATGAAGTGCGACATCGCATACTTTGTTTAAAAGCTTTATTAAATTACCAAACTTCGAGTAATTTTCTCGAATTATAGACATTTTATGATTACATTTTAGGAAGTAAAAATGAAGAGCATTTCTCCTTTTGATATAGAAACTTTCCAACAAATCAGTTTTGGACACCGGAGTTGACAATATTTTCAAGTATTCCGAAGTAAAACTTAAGTTTATAAAATGACTTGGAATAATAATTGGGTGTAAAAATAATCAAGAATTTAGTGAAGAGATCAGGCTTTAAATATTTCATACTTACTTTTCGAAATATAGAAAAGGGATCCAACCGAAAAGAGATTGCTTAGATATGTGCGTTTGGAGCAGACACATATACTAATAAATCTCCATTGGGTACATTTGACGAGAAATAAACACCAGCTGAATTAAAAACAAATTCATTAACAATTGTGATTATAGAAAATTTCTAACTATTATTTCAAACAAAATACAGTCGACAGAAAAGGTTTATCACATTTTAAATAGTAATAGGTTTCTAAAAAAAATTCTTTATGATTACGACAGATATCTACATACCAGAATTAAGTTAAAAGGAAAAAATGCATTCTAAATTTTTTTAGTGTCTGTTCATGAAACTGACAAACAACTTCAAATTTCTAAATGTATACAAATATTTACGGTTGTCCCAACAAGTGAAATGCACTCGAAAGTTATTCAATTTTGTATTAAAAATATGACGACCATTTGTTAAGGATATGGAAGCTTTCAGATGGCCAATCAGTTCTAAAATCCATACAACAAGCGAATAGGTTATTACAAATAAATAAAAATATATTTCAAAATAACAATACAATGGATTCAATCAGTTGATTAAGGAAATGGAATGATCATTAATATTTCTACAGATAACCTTTTACATACGAGCAAGAAATTAGCCAAGTAAAAACATTGTCAAATAAAACGTAATGTATAGGAAGAAAATTTAAAGAGTGTGGAATTAGTTATTTATAACCAAATTAGCCAAGTAAAAACATTGTCAAATAAAACAATGTATAGGAAGAAAATATAAAGAGTGTGGAATTAGTTATAACCACATTCTATGAGGATAAATAGCAGACTTCATTTTCACTGTCATTTGATTAGGAACAAATAAAAGCGTTAACTACTAAATGTTATGTCACAGTTTTAACGTGCACTTTTAACTAAAAAATTTTCTTAAAATTTTTGAAATGGTAATATGACAAAATATGCAATGTTCTTCTATTCTTTAATGGATATTGGTTTATAGATTAATGGTCTTTATAAAATGGCTAAAATGTAACGAGACTCCTATATATCACGTTTTTTAATACAAATTTTTAACAGTGTCTTAATTCTGTTAAGACAAAATTTAGAAAAAAAACTTATTAAAAGCATTTTTACTCTTATAAATGCTTTAAAAATTAATAACAGTAATTAAATTACATTAATATATACTTATCTATAGAATACAAATATAATTAAACTACATTACTATACTTATCTACAGTATACAAGCGTTTAACATTGTAATTAAACTAGAATGCACACATAAAGAAAATATACAATTATTCACATAAACTCGTTTGAAAAACAGCCAAATGCACCTAAAACATCTTTCAATTTTAAGGGAGCATAATATTTGTTTAAAACAAAACCACTATTACAATAAATATTGGAATTGTATTGAAATTTAGAATTCGAATTTAAAGCAGTTGAGTAGAATAAAATCTAATCAAGTCATTTAATATTTTTTAATCCATAAAATGTTTTTATAATCTTCGCATCTCTACTCCAAATGTGTTCTATAAATGTTTTCTACGTCAATCTGTGCAAAAAGTTTTAGATACCTAGAATTAGATTTTATATTTAAAAAAAACCCGGCACAGATAAATGTAATGCATTTTAACAATTTTTCTTTAATATATTTGTGTATGATAAAATAATGAGTCAACTTTTTACTTTTTCCATCCACAGTTTCATCCTATACATGACGAAGTTCGTATACATAATTTATCGCTTGCATGTTCAACACTAAATAAAACTTGGACACTATATAATGCATAGAATTTGGAGGAAAACAAAACACAGGAAAAAGACATTAACAGTTTTAATTTGTTAAAAAATGCTATAAATTATATGCACAAGTAACTTTAAAAATAGCGAAAATACATATAATTTGTTTTATACGTGCTTGTAAATGTGAGAACGCTATAACCCAATTCAAACAGTTTGACATTCTAAAAGTTAAATTCCCCTTCCATTGACTTCGTCGTGTTAAATTGCAAAACAGTATAAGAATTCACAAACTTTATAAAAGATTCATTTACCTTAAGTGTCAGTTTCATAATTATCCGTTGAAAACGTCGTGTTGGGAAGTATGAGAACCCCGTAGCTATGAATCTGGTGGAGCTATCGACGCTCGAAAATCTAATAAGTGATTTCGGAAGAAAAGTCATTATTTCCTTGACTACTGAGAAACACTCACTCATACAACTTTCAAAGAATTAAATTCAAATTTAATCCTTTTTCGGCCGTTAATGCCCCCAAATTAATATTTTTCTGCACCATTTTCAGTTCACTGCTGAGTTGAGAACAAGTCGAAAGGTGTTGCAAGAAATGAGTTGTCTAGAGCTTGCACACAAGTATATTCTTCTTCTCAGCAAAATTTAGAGATAACCAAAACCAACAAAAGTGCAAAGCATTTTATAAAAACAATTTTATCTTATAAAAGATAGAACAAAGGCCTCATCTTACCGAGATTAACTACTCATTTAATTATAGCGAATTAGAAGTAATCGAAAAATCAACGTTAAAGTCTCACGGAGCTCTATTTCATAGTGTTTAACCTTCGGTTATTTCTAATCAACTGTTATGATGCAATGCATCCTTGATTTGTCACACGAACTTTTTTAAGAAGAGATGACATCATTAAGATAAAATTAAATGAACAATTTTTTGAGTTTCTTGCGTTTAAAGTCCTCTAAAAAGCTTTCCTTTTTGTTTTTACAGTTCTTACATTTGGTAATGACAAGGAAAAAATGTGATAATTACATGAAAGACTTTCACCATAAATGAAAAATTTACTCTGTTTTCGCCCTCTTATTAAAAATTGTGCCACCAATAAATTTTCAGTTGTATAGAAAATATTTAAATAAATCTATCCATACAAACTTCCTAGATGTACAACAATTTTCCTCATAGATTAACACGAAAGTTTGGTTTGGGACGCTACGGTCTAATGTTTTGCTACTCGAGATCGGGACCTACTGTTTAAAGTCTATTTCGAACATCCATGCCATCAGCTGGATTCGAACCTGCGAATTCCAGCATCGAATAGCAGCACCCTACCATTCGGCCATCGTTCGGAATAGATTTACATGAAGTGAGAGAATCCAACATAATCGGTACTCAAACGCTTTAACGTAAACACATATTTAATGAAGTACGACTGGGTTTTATGTTTCTATGTGATAATTTTTTTAATATACTGAGGAGCACAAATATTACGCTCCTAAAGTTCACTGGCGAACGATGACCGAATGGTTATGGTGCTGGTCTTCGGAACCGGAGTTCGTGGGTTCGAATCCCACTATGGCATGGATGTTCGTTCAACATCAAAGAAACTATTGTAGTCTACTGTTGACACTACTGTAGTACCGCGCTATTGTAGTCTGATCCAGCAGGTGGAACACAGCTCGGCAGATTTCAGTCGTTAGTATTTTGAACTAGGGGGTCTTCACACCACCGTCTGTAGTGGGTATCTCTTATAGAGGTTAACGATAGCAGACGATAAAATGGCCTTGGCAGAGAATGGCTTCGCAAGCAGTTTTTCTCCAAAGATCAAACAACTAGCATGCGCTCCAAAGTGAGCAGTAGATTCTAGGGATGCATCCAAGCGTTCTGCTCATTTAGTGGCCCAGAGTGTGGATGCAACTCGTGAACCATAATTCAAGGTCGTCATCAGGACCTGTACTGGAGTGGTGAACAATTGGCGATAGTGTGGAATAATATGTTTGAAAAATTTTGCTATGGATACGTTGAAAATATTTCCTGAAGGGTCCAGATTCATAATATATATATAAATAGTTCTTGTACTGTACGATCGTTCGAAAGCTGGTAGAAAGGACACGTATATTTGATTTCGGCTGCTGAACTTGAAGACCGGTAAGGTTGTATTTATTTTTGTTACTACTTCTATCTCTATAAAAGGCAAGATCGTCTAGAAAAGTAGAGAGAGTCTGGCATCACGGCATTTCGACTCGTGCGAAGAGCCGAACCTTTTTCTCCACCCCAATCGAAAGGCCGCGCCGTTCTTTTCGAACATAATGACGTTCTTAATCGGGCGATGATGAATCGCTTATTAATGGGCGCGTGTGTGGCTCTCTTTGTTGTCGGACCAACGAGATGGAGATGAATGAGGCTCTCGACACAAAGTGAGAGTGTCTTTTATTTTTAGTCCCAGAGAGACACGTCTCCAGAAATAACTCGCAAATGAAACCGAAGCCGATAAATAAATCAAACTCGATCGACTCGAAAATGCGCCCAATTAAGATTGGATATTGAAATGACCTATAGAGTGTACCTAAGATTATGATTGAGGTTCTTAGAATACATTCTAGGTAAATACTATTATAAAATTCTGATTTTGACAGAAAATTTTATAATGTATTCGAATATTTTAACGTCTTCTAACTCCCCTGGTCGTTCGTTGCAACATGAGCTTTAGCTGGGAGCCACTGACGCAACCACATTTTTTTCTTTTTTCGGGGAGGGTCTAAAATCTTAATCCAAAGTATACTAAATCTCAAAAAAAAAAAAATATTCATTACACCCACACCCACAAAATACATTCAAGAGACCACCTATATGACCACCTGTCAATAACGAGTTGGCCCACCTTTGGCACGCAACACAGCTTCAACCCGCCTTGGCATGGATGCCACAAGTCCTTGGTAGATGGCCGGGAACAGATTGTACCAGATGTTTAAGCAACGGTTACGCAAATCCGAGATATTGCGAATTGGTAGTCTTTGAACTCTGAGCTACCGTCCCATGACATCCCAAATGTGTTCTATCGGATTGAGATCCGGTGAGTTAGGCGGCCAGGACATTAACTGGAATTCAGCATCATGTTACTGGAACCACTCCCACACAATTTTAGCCTTGTAACACGGGGCGTTGTCCTGTTGGAACATTCCATTTCCATCCGGAAAAACAGAGGCCATGTAAGGGTGCAACTGGTCTGCAATGATGTTTAGATACCCTGTAGCAATCATGGTCTGTTCTACCTCAACCCCGGGTCCAATACTATTCGATACTATTCTACTTGGCCCTGCATTGTATTGGGTTGTCAGCTGAGCCACTGTCTGGCTCCGGTTTTGCTTCATCATGCGAGACAGTCTCCGACGACCTTTTTCTTTGATAGAGTATGGACGTCCAACACCATGTCGTCTACTGCTGGTTTCATCGTCATTCATCCACTTTGCTTAAGTACAAACAACTGTAGATCGCAAACAACCCACGAGTCGTGCAATTTCGGAAATACTTGTTCCGAGCCTTCGCGCCATTGCAATCTGCCCTCTATCAAAATCGCTTAGATCCACAGCCTTTCCCATTGCACACAGAAGTGAAAGAATGATTCTTCAGACTCTCCAGCAGCAGTTAAATACCACTTCCACCTGATCACGTGCCTTCCGCGTCATCCAGGCGAGTTCATTGCAAAATGTAGGGGTGGTCATAATGTTTTGGCTCTTGAGTGTATATACATGTAAACACGGCGAAATTAATCCGCCGACTACAAGAGAATTTTAGTCCCTATTATTTTTAATTGCCCGGGTTTACTAGGCAATAAGAAACCTAATTAATATGTAGTCGGGGCTCTATTACAAAGAAGCAGCGAATCCAACGTGGAAGTTTATTCGAGACTGAGAAAAGAAATGTTTCTCTGACAAAAGCAGAGTAATTAATAATAACTTTCCTATTACAAAGTTGGCCTCACAGCGAGAGATGAGTTGAATTCTTTCCCAAGAAACCAGCAGCTTTGTCAGCGTTATTGACAGTCAAAAGGAACTTAGATCACTGGAAAAGTGAACCATTTTTTTTTTTTTTTATGCAGCTGGAAAATGGAGTGAGTGGACAGAAAATGAGCATTTATTTCAGATGTTAGCTTTAGGAGACGGGTAGAAATAATTTTAAGTCAGCGTACTGTCCTTCAAATAAGATATTATACCGCTTTAAAAACAGATGACAGAATGAGAAGGGGGAAAGGAGAATTTGAGATAGATATTTTCAGTATAATAATTTTGATATATACATGTGTATATATATGTCAGTCATGCATATACAACAAGGACTCCACTTAATATGATCGCAGTTAATGTTATGAATCGCTTATTGTTATCGAAATCACTTGGTCCCGATTTTCTCTATTCATTTGTATGTTAAAATTATCGCTTTATGGGATCGTTGCATCGGTTAATGTTATCAGTTTTCGAATCTCATTCTAAATAGCAAAGTAATATTCACAATATATTCAGAAGGAACCCATTATTTTCTTTCCTTTTGCTGCTGTTTGAATTTTCGAGAATCCTTCCTCATTAGAGAAATGGGGAATGAACAAAGGAGTGGAAATTTTCACGTTCCTGGAATTTTTCAGAAATACGCACATCTTACTGGTGGTCAATGGTTGTCAGATAAGCAGAAGGCAACACATTTTTATCGGAACTGAGAAGAAGAGTATTCAGATTTTATGCCTTGATTTTGTGAAAAAAATTACCAGAAATCTCAAATGATAGAAAATCCTTCGGATATGACTTCTAAAGAGCTCGTCATGGGGGAAAGTAGATCAAAACATTCCAGTAGCTTCCACATTAACAGAATCTGAAGTCTGTCAGATTGTCATAGGAAAACAGACGAATGATGGAACTGATGAGTCAGATGAAAAATCTCTTGATATTGAGCCACCTCCTACAAGTGCTGAAATGAGAAATGCATTGAAAGTGTTGAAACGTGGAGTACAACACCGCTCCGATGACTTTATAAAACATTATGATTACGAACAATTTATCAATGAGCTTAGAAAAAATTGTAGACAGCCAACAATTGATCAATTTTTTTAGTTATGTATACAATTCTTATGTTTTAAAGGATAATATACAGTACATAAATATAAGGTCAATTTTTCATTTTATTTTGAAATTTAGTACGTGTGAATTAAAGGGGGGGATTTATCTAATTTTGAGTATCGTTTATTGTTATTAAAATTACGGTGGACGAAACTGATCACATTAAGCGGAGTCCACTGTATATATATATATATATATATATATATATATATATATTACATAGGTACATCTATAGTTTTGTATGCAAACTCATAGCTTAAACAGATCAGCAACGCTGAAAGCAAATCATTGTATCTTGAAATATGTAATGGCAACCATGTTGTCTTTAAATTTAAATTAGAATTTTTACCCCGGTTAAATTGGCCTGACAAATACTGGACTATGAAGCTCCAGCATTGACCAGACGAATTTAAACTTAAGTAATTTTATGAACAACTAGAATTTTTTTAAATATATTGAGAAATGAATTATAACATATTATTTATTACACAATGACATACCTTGTATGACTACGAAATTTAAAAACGGTATAGCCTAATCAGTCATTTCTAAGCTACTGTTTTATAGTAGTAAATTCATTCTTCCCGCTTTTAAGGCCAACTTGTTCAAACTTTTATAGTCAAACTCTTGTGACTAATTCCAATGCGAAGATATGTTTTGAACCTTTTCAAGATAGACCTTTACAGTCTTTCAAACAGTGAAAATTAGTAATAAATGGAAATTTTAATGTTTTAAGATCTTACAAGGCATACATACATTGGAAATATTTCGTCCATACTATCTCCTACACCCCGGACTTCCTTTATAAAAACGTCCTTGAGACTGCCTCTCATGAATCTTCTCGCTCACTTATTCTTTATGAAAATCAACGGAAACTATACAAAGTTTCTCTTCCCATCATTGACCTCTGCTACCTATTATTTCTGACGTTTCCACCCGTGGGTTCCCGTGCTATTCTTCCCGCTTATGATGTGCTTTACTTCCCCTAGAAGTTAGTCACAAGAATTGCGGGACATACTGTGCGTAAGATTGATCCATTTCATTGAATCAACTTGTTTCCTTAAGGATCACTTATATTAAAGTTTTATCAATTTTTCCAATTACGTCGCTGTGTATACTAGCTAGGCAAAGTAAAATAGTTTTTTAAAAAAAACGCCTCTTTTCTCGATCGCTACAGTGAGCCAACATGTTATTGAGAACTCCGTATTTTCCGATGCCAAACGGTATCTCTATACATATAAGACGCATTTGTTGTCTGTTTGTCTGTTCCCTTATAACTCAAGATCCAGACAACCAAATAACGCGAAATTTGGTACACGTACACAAAATTACATGGGGAAAGTTCTTAAACAGGTTTCGTTTTATCCCAATCTTACTCTGGCGTCCTCCAGCTAAAAGTAGTGCTCCATGTGCCTGTTCTGAGCCGTGTGATAATGAACCAAAAAAAAAAAAGGAAAAAAGGAAATCATGCAAGTTGGTCATTGAGAGTGATTTTGAATGTTTTTTATGAAAAAATGATGAGGATGTAATTGAAAGTGATGGTCATACATTTAGGTAATTACGGTGGTAAGAACCCCCTCCTCCCTCCAGACCCATGTTTGTAATGGACCTCACCTCCAGCAGTCATCATACATGCGGATGTAATAAAATGATCATATGTTTTAAGATACATGGTAAGACAATCCTCCCTCCAGACCCTGTTTGAGATGTGCTCACCTCCGCATATTCTACATGCGGATGTAAGTAAAAGTGATGGTCATACATGTTTATATTTACGTTGGAAAGACCCCTCCTCCCGCTCGTGGGTTTGTAGGCTCTTCACCTCCGCAGGTCACTTACATCCGGATGTAAGTCAAAAGTATGACATACTGTGTAGATTGAGATCGTTGAATCAACTTAAATCATTATATTAATTATCAATTCAATTACGTCTGTTACAGCGGATGTAAGTAAAAGTGATGGCCCATGTTACAGTGGGATAGTTTACTGAGACCCCTCCTCCTCCCTCCAGACCCATTTGTTGTAGATGTTCCTTATAACATCAGCAGATCTTACATGCATAAAGTAAAATATGGTACATAACAAAAGTTACATGGGAAAGGAGTACGGTCCCCCTCCTCCCTCCAGACCCATGTTTGTATGATGGATTCACTCCAGCATTCATTTACATGCGTGATGATAAGTAAAAGTATGGTCATACATGTGTAGGGTGTGAGAGGGGGAAGGTGGTAGGTCCCCCCCCTCCTTCCTCCAGACCCATGTTTGTAGGATGGACCTCACCTCCAGCAGTCATCTTACATGCGGATGTAAGTAAAAGTGATGGTCATACATGTGTAGGGTGGGAGAGGGGATACGGTGGTAAGACCCCCTCCTCCCTCCAGACCCATGTTTGTAGGATGGACCTCACCTCCAGCAGTCATCTTACATGCGGATGTAAGTAAAAGTGATGGTCATACATGTGTAGGGTGGGAGAGTGGGTTACGGTGGTAAGACCCCCTCCTCCCTCCAGACCCATGTTTGTAGGATGGACCTCACCTCCAGCAGTCATCTTACATGCGGATGTAAGTAAAAGTGATGGTCATACATGTGTAGGGTGGGAGAGGGGGTTACGGTGGTAGGACCCCCCTCCTCCCTCCAGACCCATGTTTGTAGGATGGACCTCACCTCCAGCAGTCATCTTACATGCGGATGTAAGTAAAAGTGATGGTCATACATGTGTAGGGTGGGAGAGGGGATACGGTGGTAAGACCCCCTCCTCCCTCCAGACCCATGTTTGTAGGATGGACCTCACCTCCAGCAGTCATCTTACATGCGGATGTAAGTAAAAGTGATGGTCATACATGTGTAGGGTGGGAGAGGGGGGACGGTGGTAAGACCCCCTCCTCCCTCCAGACCCATGTTTGTAGGATGGACCTCACATCCAGCAGTCATCTTACATGCGGATGTAAGTAAGTGATGGTCATACATGTGTAGGGTGGGAGAGGGATGGACTGTGGTAGGACCCACCCTCCTCCCTCCAGACCCATGTTTGTAGGATGGACCTCACCTCCAGCAGTCATCTTACATGCGGATGTAAGTAAAAGTGATGGTCATACATGTGTAGGGTGGGAGAGGGGGTTACGGTGGTAGGACCCCTCCTCCTCCCTCCAGACCCATGTTTGTAGGATGGACCTCACATCCAGCAGTCATCTTACATGCGGATGTAAGTAAAAGTGATGGTCATACATGTGTAGGGTGGGAGAGGGGATACGGTGGTAAGACCCCCTCCTCCCTCCAGACCCATGTTTGTAGGATGGACCTCACCTCCAGCAGTCATCTTACATGCGGATGTAAGTAAAAGTGATGGTCATACATGTGTAGGGTGGGAGAGGGGGTTACGGTGGTAGGACACCCCCTCCTCCCTCCAGACCCATGTTTGTAGGATGGACCTCACCTCCAGCAGTCATCTTACATGCGGATGTAAGTAAAAGTGATGGTCATACATGTGTGAGAGATACGGACCTCCAGACCCATGTTTGTAGGATGTCATCTTACATGCGGTCATACATGTGTAGGGTGGGACGGTGGTAGGACCCCCCCCTTCCTCCAGGCTCATGTCTATAGGATGGACCTCACCTCCAGCAGTCATCTAACATGGGGATGTAAGTGAAAATGATGGTCATACATATGTAGGGTGGGAGAGGGGGTTTCGGTGGTAGGAACCCCCTCCAGACCCACGTTTGTACGATGGACCTCATGCAGTCATCTTACATGCGGATGTAAGTAAAAGTGATGGTCATACATGTGTAGGGTGGAGAGGGATACGGTGGTAAGATGACCCATGTTTGTAGGATGGACCTCACCTCCAGCAGTCATCTTACATGCGGATGTAAGTAAAAGTGATGGTCATACATGTGTAGGGTGGGAGAGTGGGTTACGGTGGTAAGACCTGACCCATGTTTGTAGGATGGACCTCACCTCCAGCTGTCATCTTACATGCGGATGTAAGTAAAAGTGATGTCATACATGTGTAGGTAGATGTAAGATCCAGACCCATGTAGGATGGACCTCACCTCCAGCAGTCATCTTACATGCGGATGTAAGTAAAAGTGATGGTCACACATGTGTAGGGTGGGAGAGGGGGTTACGGTGGTAGGACCCCTCCTCCTCCCTCCAGACCCATGTTTGTAGGATGGACCTCACCTCCAGCAGTCATCTTACATGCGGATGTAAGTAAAAGTGATGGTCATACATGTGTAGGGTGGTAGAGGAGATACGGTGGTAAGACCCCCTCCTCCCTCCAGACCCATGTTTGTAGGATGGACCTCACCTCCAGCAGTCATCTTACATGCGGATGTAAGTAAAAGTGATGGTCATACATGTGTAGGGTGGGAGAGGGGGTTACGGTGGTAGGACCCCTCCTCCTCCCTCCAGACCCATGTTTGTAGGATGGACCTCACCTCCAGCAGTCATCTTACATGCGGATGTAAGTAAAAGTGATGGTCATACATGTGTAGGGTGGGAGAGGGGAGACGATGGTAGGACCCCCCCCTCCTCCCTCCAGACCCATGTTTGTAGGATGGACCTCACCTCCAGCAGTCATCTTACATGCGGATGTAAGTAAAAGTGATGGTCATACATGTATAGGGTGGGAGAGGGGGTTTCGGTGGTAGGAACCCCCCCTCCAGACCCACGTTTGTAGGATGGACCTCACCTCCAGCAGTCATCTTACATGGGGAAGGTTCTTAAACAGGTTTCGTTCCATCCCAACCTCACTCTGGCCTCCTCCAGCCAAAAGTAGTGCTCCATGTGCTTGTTCAGAGTCTTGGGTACATTTTAGAGAAAACTTTACTAAACAAAAGCGGTAAGTAAACGCAATACTTCTTTGTTATATTTACTTTACAGCAATCAAATATCACATTACTTACTACATTAAATTGGAACTGCCAAAAATGTTGTCTATCACATTACTTTAAGATAAATGTATCCTTTTATTGCATGCAAATAAACAGTTTTGTATGCTTCTACAGAAAACCTTATTTTAAACCCGGGTACTTGCTAGTCTTTACTATTTTAGTCTGTCGTGTGCTCTCGTACTTTGAGCTGCCGGATCTCTCCCAGTTTTCTCAGGGTTGGACAGTGCTGACATCTCGCGGAGCAAAAAGAGACTGCAAACGCCAATGTTAGTCTGTTTAATTTTTCGTTTCATGTAGGACAAATAATTTGACTAATCCATACACGTTATTAAAAACATATAAGGGAGTTCACAAATAAAAGAATCATCCTTGTCATCTTTGTATCCTAGACATTTCTAGTAACGTGTAAAATTTTGCTTTATGTTTCATTTAAATACATTAGAAATTGAATTTCCACCTCGTGACTTTTACGAGTTCAGACCAGGACCGTAGCAAGAATGGGGGGGTGGGGGGGGCAGATTTACGGGCTCAAGTCACCCCCCCAAAATTTTGAAATTTATTATATTACCTTTTAAAGGACTGAAATTAATGAACATTTTTAAATATAATTTTTTTTACTGCACACTTAATCAAGATTTAATTTTTAAATAAAATCTAAAATTTTTGAAAATTCTATATATTTTTACAATTTTAATATTTTAAAATCCTTTTAAACATTTACTGAAACATATTAAATAAAATTATGCATGGACTTCTACAACACTAAATTTATATGATTTTTAATGCAGTTATTCATATTAAATATTATTATTAAATTTTATATAAATTTTAACTAAATATTATGTTTTTTGGTTAAAAAATACTAAAATACTGATGGAGACTCAGTTCAGTTTGCACCCCCATCTAACTAAATCGAGGTTGCAAACTTGCCTGATTTAAAGAATCTTAATTCTAGAAAAACACAAAATTAACATGTTTCAAACTGAATAACCCATCAGAGAGATTTTTGTACTAATTATTAATATTGATTTTGATCATACTAACAGGAAATTTAATAAGTACGATTAATTTATTTTCATTGGTGTGGTTCTTTTTTAAGCCTCTAAGCATTTGATCAGTAGCAATTATTGCATTATTATTATTATTGTTGTTCCCAATGCGACGATACTACCTTTTACATGGTTCCCACTGTTTTTCTAGAACAAAGATTAAGGACTTTTTAAGGACTCTCTAAGGACTAAAATAACTTTTTATAAGGACCTACTTGTAATACACAGTATAACGACATAAATCCTATTTCCTGAGGAACCTATTTTTATGATTATGAACCAGACAAGGCATGTTCAATAAATGCCCTACAATATTTCAGAATTAAGTTTTAAAAATGCTTAAAAAATTAGTAATAAGATGAATCTGTTTGACAAAAACTAATTTTGAAAAATGTACATCTAAAGTTTTTGGAGTGATCAAACTAAAAATAAATTTGGAATAAAATACATTATAAACAATACTTTCTACAGGTTTAAAAATGACTCTGAGATATATATATATATGTGTGTGTGTGTATAGTACCTGATTATACCTGATGTATAAAAGAAAGAAGAAAGTTTGACTTTTCTATTACATTCAATGCAAGGAAAATAAATGTCCATAAGTAACTGAAATATCTCAATCCACCCCTCCTCCTCCATTCTTCGTTTAATTAAAATCAGCCACAGTTAGCTATTAGGAAAGGGCAGCTGACTTTATACTTTAAACCTTTTCAGTATGCAAAAGATTATTTGTCAAATAAGTAACTAAGAAAAAACTGTCCCATAGGAAAACTGATAGGAAATCATGTGACAACAGTGAATCGCGTTGATGAAGAAATTGATTGCGTTCCAATTTAAAAATTAAGGAGTTTTTAAGGACCTTTGAAAAAATTAAGTAGTTTTAAGGGCCCTTAAAAATGAAAGCTAAAAGTAAGGAGTTCTTTAGCAACATGGGAACCCTGTTTTATATCATTTGCAACTACTGCAGATATTTCTCAGCCATTTTATTAAGGAAGCACCCTATACACAACTAACATTGCTCCCTATGACAACACAAAGTGGGGCCACATTATTTAGAAAGAAGGACCAAGCAGAAAATCTACATGCTTGACCACCTACCTCCAGAGGTATCGGTTGGGGACTTGGAGAACATTGTGACTGTGAACATAATTGACATTGCCATTAATGAACATGTCAGATCTTTGACTAGCTCTAGACTCAAACTTGCAATCGGACACCCTGAGAGAGGGGGGGGCAAGCCCTGATCCAGGGAGGTTCAACAGGATGGGGGGTGCTGGATGCCAACTCCGCCCGCACCAGTTGCGGAGAAGGACCTTTTCTCGTGGAGGAGAAAGCTTGACCAAGAGGGGGAGGGGGGAATTCCACCCCGGCCCTCGCGAAGAGGAGTGGAAAAGAGATGCCCGCTCCGATCGATGGAGAACAGACATTCTTGTGAAAGGAGCTGACACCGAGAGAGTTGTTTACCGCTCAGCACCATTTGTTTTTTCCTCGGTCTTATTTCGGCCCTGTTTTGAGTATGAATTAACAAATATGTTTTACAAATCTTCTTAATAATAAATGTTTAATCCAGAGTTTTGTCGCTGCTGTGCTTAATTTGTTGACAATATAGGCTTTAATCGAACCCAAGATACCTGCTCCAGTAACCATAGGCGAGCAGGTATAGAATCTAGGCGTGCAGACATCTGAAAGTGCAGCTGGGGACGCGCGAGGCGTTATACTTTCAGATACAAGATCATTGACTTTTCCAACCAAGCTACTGCTTTTATACTGCATATAAAACAGGGTTATAATTTTGACCAGTCAAAACTGATTTTGACCAGGACACAGGATAAAAATGGTTTTAACCATCCAAAAATGGTCAGAAGTGGTCAGAATTGTTAAAAATAGTTTTAAATGGTTTTAATTTTAATATACAATATCTTTTGTACTTAGAAGTGACTTTTAATAAGCAATAAAAATAGTAGTGAATTTAAACAAAATATTGCACTGACAAGTTCACAAGATTTAATATGCTTATACAGTATAAGAATGTTTGAATGTTAAAAAATTAACCATACACATGCAATTGTAAAAATGTAATCTAGTTGCAGTACACTTGGACCTGATGTATGGTCACCAGCAATGAAGAAGGTTAAAGGCATTAAGATAAAATTTTTTGATTTTACAATACATCTAATGAACTGTTGTGCCAGCTCTTCATCTATAGAAAGATTATTTTCAAAGTTTGGAGTAATCCAAAATAAATTACGAAATCGTTTAAATTTAGAGACAACTTCAAAACTTGTTACTTGTAACTGTTTTTTGAATTCAACATCAATTACATATAAAACAGCTTGTACATAAAAAAATAAGTAAAACTTGGTGTTGTGTTATACTTGTTTTTTGCTGGTGTTACTTATATTATGACATTTTTAACAAATGTAATTTGCCTATATCATATGCTAGTAAACTAGGTTCAACTAGTATTAAATATATTGAAAAGTGAATTTCAGAGGTCAAAATCGATATTGACCAGGATGGTTAAAACCACTAGTTTAAACCAATACATCCCTGACATAAAAGGCTCCCCAATACCTTCATTTTCTTTCAATGGCAGTTTGGCTTCTTTTTTTTTTTTTTTTTTTTTTTTGTCTTAATTAAAACTTTTGCCAACCCACTCTTATGATAGCAGGCAAGTTCTTCAAAACTTTTAATTGGCATTATTGGCTGTAACTTCCACTAAAATGTAATCTCACTACAGAACAAAAATAATTAACATTTGAATAAATTTTGTTTGAAATCGAGATCTCCATCTTAACAAAAATAAATAAAGAGAAAAATTTAATAACTTTCAAAATATAATTTAGAAATTTTAGACGTACTGATTTGTCACACTTATTACTAAATTTAACAACGTATATCTATGTATACAATTTTCCCTTTAAAAAATGTAGAACTTCTTAAGTAAGATTACACATATTTCATTACATAAAAATGTACTAAAAATGCTACAATAAATATTACTGAATTATAACAGAATTTCTTACTCAGACTTTATTATAATCCTTGGACCTACATGTTTCTGCAAACAAGCATTCTCAAGGATGAACCAAATTAAGAATAAGCCAAAAGTAACTTAACAAATGATAGTTACAATGCCTAAAATTGCAAACAACTAGCCAGTTGTTAAACTTAACACAGCTTTCAACAGCAATGAAGATCACTGTTCTAAGTTATATATATATACTTATTATAAAAAAAAATTTTTTTAACCTTGCACTGATTACTTTTTTATACCTACCAACTTTTTAAAATTAGCATCAGTAAAATTTTTTGGTTGAAACATTGGATGACATTTAATGGTATAAGTAACTGTAATTAATAAAAGTTAAATGCATTTTATCCTATCTAAGGAAAATTCTAATAAATATAACCATTATGCATTCATTATATATAATAAAACATAGTTTTTTCAATTAAATCTGATTTTAGAAAAACACAATATTAACATATTTCAAACTGAATACCTATCAGAGAGATCTTTATACTAATTAACGTTACTGATTTTGGATTATACTAACTGAAACTTTAATAAAGAAAATAAATTTATTTTCATTTAAGTAGTTCTATCTTTTTTTTAAATCATTAAAAATTAACTAGTAGCATAAATAAGCAATCAAAATACAATATCCAGGCAGTGGCTTATTTGGTGGTCACTAGATCTTTGCCAAATGTATAATTATGCCACAAAAGGATATTTACACATCTTGATATCAGTGATGAACATTTCTTCTGAAATTAAAGATTTTTTAATTTTTACAAATTACTAAAATGAAAAATCCATTGTTGTTGCTCATAAAAAATCTTGGTCTGTCTGTAAATCTAAAAATTATTCCCAAAACTGTGAATTTTACGAATAATCTGTAAAAGTAGATAGGTTAAAAATCCATTTGAACTTAAATATACATACATGGGAGCACATAGCATCTTGAATCTGGGGAATTTAACTTTGGTTACTTAATGCAAGAATATGTCAACTGTACATAAAGAGGGATGAGATAGCTTAAATATTAGGCTAGTAAAATTCTTGACATTTACAACCAAATTCAATTTTTATGGTTATCTATCTTATTAGTAAAAACATGAAATTCTAGAATAAAATACTTTAAATGATATTTTAGAAGAAATATTTTACAAAACTGGAAAGCATAATATCTAATACTGAGATATTTTAACACTGATTGTCCTTGCATTAAGCCACAGACACAAAAAATAAATTTGATGGTTCTTAAATTTTCAATGAATAAAAAGTATTATTTACAATGCAAGGTACTTGCTTTTATAGCATTTGCCACGACCAAGCTACGAATATTTAATGGTCATTTTGTTATGGGACTACCCTATAGTTGGGCACCATTACTTCCAGGGTTGGCATGATTTAAATCAGTTGATTTTTTTGAAAAAATCATTTATTTAAATAATTTTTTTCACTTTTCTTAAAACCTATATTCCAAAGACAGGAGAATTGTAAATCAGTCACCACAGTAATACCAGTAAGTAAATAAGTGTAAATAGATAGCATGTGCTTTCCAAGAATTTGGGGGTTGTTATCAGAAAGTATGTAGTAGGGGTAGTACAATGATTGATTATGACTGGTGGAATTCATTTTATGTAATGGGAGGTAAAGAGAGTATTACAGAACTTGAAATCCAGTTTGTCTACCAAATAACAACAGCCGTGGCTTCATCTGCTGGAATGGAAAGACAGTTTTCTTCTTTTGGTATTATTCATTCTAGCCTTCATAACCAATTAGGAGTGGATAAAGCATTAAAGCTAGTGTTTTTGTTGAAACAATTAAACCCATAATTTGGTGCTTAAAAAATATTGAAGTAATTCGGATTTGTTTTTTTAAATAAATAGTTTGCATTAAAAGAATACTTAATTTGTTCTTTAAATTTACATCTTATTTAGTTTGCACTATCCAATTACACAATAATGGAATGTATTTAGATTAAAATTTATATATTTAAATTTAGGTAATAAGTGTGTAGAATATACAAGATAGATAAGATGTCACTTCTTATAACAAACTATTCTATGTATATTGCAAAAAACATAAAAACAATTAAAAGTAGTATTCAGAAAAAAATCAAAGAAATCTGATTTAAATCAAATAAATCGGATTTTTTTTTTTTTTAAATCATGATTTTTTTCCAACTTTACATGCAATTCAGTACATGTTTAGCCACCAATTTTGTCAGATATCTTGAATTTATTTTGCAGTAATATTGGAGATGAATATTTTTGTAACAGATGTAAATATTAGTTACTATTTTTAATTTGATTATTTAAAAACACACAAAACTTAAATGATTTTACTGTTTTTATATAAGCGAGAAATAATATTAGTGAGTTTGAAGATTTTAGCTATTCAGTGCTTCTTAGTACACTCACAAAGCGTATTATTGGAGAAGTATAACTGACAATGATAGCTATAAACTTATTTTATTCTACTTAACATCTTTTAATTGTATTGCATTACTATGAAGCAGAAATGAAAGCTAGTCAGAGGCTTAAAAATACACATTTTAGTGACCAAAATACTGACATATTTTTAAAAGTACTGATCAACTTCAATATAGTAATTGACAAATAAAAGTTACAGCAACCTTCTTTATTTCATAATAATATAAGTTTTAAGTTTACTTTGGAATCCATTGGATAATAAGTGCAGTTCTATGTGATCAAATCTGGTAATAAAAAAATACCTCTGGAAGGGTCGAGGACATTTCAATTAAAATTTAAATTCAATTCCCTTCTTACATACATTTAAACCGAAAAACAATATAAATTAAATATTATACATAGTAAAAATACATAAAAACTACTTAATAAAAATTACATATGCATGTAAAAGCCTTGTATATTATTATGTAGCAACTTACCAATACATAGCCAAACTGTAATAAATAGCAAAATAAGGAAAATATTTGGTCTGCAGACATATGTCAATAAACCAAACTACAAAATATTCATGCATATCTATGAGAAAATTTCACATCCCCTACCAAAAAACACCCTTGAGCAGTTACTTAAAAAATAAAATTTTTTCACTTAGTGAAACACTAGTTAATATTATCAAAATATATTAACCATATTTACAATTTTTTTATCAATTATGTAAATTTTTGCTGAAATGAAATAGATTTTTCAATTTTTTTGTATGATTAACATGAAAAACTTGTTGTTTATATTTATTTATTTTCTATTTCATTTTATCAGTACCAAAAATTATACAAACTCTCAGTTGAGTCTGTAAAATTAAACCAAATTTCTCAATTTTATGGATAATTGATAAAAGTTAGCTGGTATAAAATTGATCATGATGAAGAACAACCAATTAGCCCAAATGAGATTAAATCTCAAATTTGAAGTTTTGACTGAGTAACAGGTAATATTAAATTTTGACTTTCTGCACACATGAAGATATGAAAAATTGTATTGAATGTTTAAAACTTAAATTTATTTTCTTTGAACCTTATTTTACATTAATCATTGTATAAACAATAAGGGGAAATTAAAGATTTTTATGATTAACAATGCAAATGTAACACTCATTTCATTTCTTAACATAATTAAATCTATCAAATTCCATTAAACTCTTTATTTAAAAGAAATGCTACTTAGTTCCTTAAGAGTGATATCCAAATTTTGGTCTTGTTCCCAAGGAAGTTCTTCAGGAAAAGGATCTTTTCTGAACCTTTTTTTTGGAGGTTCTTCCGAATTTTCTAAAAAGTCCATTTTGTTTTGAATAGCAACATCTGCAAATAAATTCAAAGTATCTTCCGGTGAGGATTTTGCCAGGGCCTCTGGAAGGAAAAACTTTCCTTGATTAGGGCAATTATGTAATAAATGTTGTGAATACAGTTTAATAAAAGGATTATAGTGTTTCTTCAGCAGATGCAACTCCCAGAGTGCAGTCGATTGTGCATTACAATGTTCTGGATCTTCCATTTCAGGATAAAAAATACCACTGCCTATAGTACTTTCAGAATCAAGCAATATGTCACTCCCCTTTACATTCAATAGAATGTTTCTTACTGTACCCAGAAGAGCAAGTGTTGCATGAATTGGAGTTTGCAAGCTGACAGTTGAAACACGTTTAGTGAAAGCAAGTAATCTACTAGATGATATTTTCTTTCTCTTTCTCACTATATTATATTCTAAGCATTTCAGAGATAGAATATAATGTTCTAAATCAGTCTGGTGGCTCAGCTTTAACAAACCTTGGTACATGTGGCAGTAAATTTTATGTGGATCAATATGTAAGGATTCTGCCTGTCCTGCCAAGATAGTAAATAAAGTGTATACACTATGTAACTTGTCAACATCACTTAGCTTTCCACTTTCCATCAGACCACACAAAACAGTATTTAAATCATCAAAAAATTCTAAATTGATCAAAAATGCAAATTTCGACAAACCTTCCAAGGCTGGTCCAAGTAGACACAATTTCTCTCCATCTTTAAGAATATGAAAAAATACCCAAAAAACTTTGTTTAAAGTCTGAGTATGAAATTTTTTAACAGTTTCAAGACTTTCATGGGCTTGAGCTTCTTTTAGCTCAGCTTCTAGTTCCTTCATTTTCTTTTTGTTCCTTCTCTCCTTACGCGACATATTGCACCATTCTTTTCTTGCTTTTCTCATATCGATTTTCTGTTCTTCGGGTTTAGCTTCCTTCAAATTCAGACTAAGAAAAGACCTCAACAGGCACGGTGGAACACAAAATTTCTTTTCCTTAATGAAATTAACAATCTGACGAACTAAATCATAAGATGCCTCTCCTAGTTTGTCAGATTTAAACAATCGTTCAAAGGAATGACAACAGATGTTTGAAATTTCATCAGAGTTTTCCACAACTAGAGGTACAATAACATTTGCAATATTCTTAAAATAATTGAAACTAAATCTTGTGCAAAGTAATTCGCATAAACATTTTATGGCAATGACACCAACTTCATGTAGTACTTTTTTTCTAGTTTCCGATAATTCTACAGATTTTTTCTTTTTTATCTTCATATCTTGAATTAACTTTGCGAGATAATCAATATATTTTTTGTAGTATCTTAATAAATTCTGTTCATATGAAAGTAATCTTTTAGTTTCTTTTTTCAATTTTACCTTGGGATCTTTTTCTTGAATTCTGATTTTGTAGGTCGGTAAAATATCAGAAAACACATGTAGAAGTGAAAAACAAATGATTTTTTTTTCACTTATCAACATCTGAGTTTTAGAATCCAACATTAGTGTAATCAATTCTTTTAACCCGATGAAATTGTTTTCCGGATCTTCGATCACTGACGTACACAAAAGGGCAACTTTGCGCTTTAAATTCTCCAACACATTCTTCTGTATAGCATACTTTGCCACTAATGTTATTTTACGCTTCTTGGGTTCTGGCGGTTCAACGGGAGATTCTTCATCCTCGGTTTCAACTTCACTTTCAACTATTTCACTTCTATAAATAAAGCCGCTTTTATGTTTCACCGGCAATAAATTCCTGACGTTCGCTGATTTATTCACTCGAGGCTTCCTCTCATATTCTTCTTCAGAATCGTGAGATACATCGTCTATTTTAGCCATTCTTGCTTCGAACTCCAAAACGTCAACAATCCAAACACGACAGGATATCCCCACGTGCAATCACAAAACAGATTTGAGTCAAGTTGCAACATAGCTGGTTTTTAGTTATACTTAAAGATATATATATTCTAATAAAAATTTAACTTATGAAAAAATAAATAAATATGTAGGTATATTTAAAATTTTTTAAAATTACCATTTGATTTCATAAGTATTACATTTTAGAAATTATTTCAGAAGATTCTTTAACTGTAACTTTACGTTTTAAAAATATTGTAAATAGAAACCGCTGTGGTTTGATTTACGGAAAAAATATATTTATTTTAAACAAATATTTGCCTTTTCGTAACAGATTTAGTTTCTAGCGTAACATTCCGACTGCATTCATCTAACATTATGCTGGCATCAAATTTTTGTTCGTATGTTGCAGAATAACTGTATTTGCCGGAAAAACAAACACAAGACTAGAACCACATAAATTTCATTGATTTGTTTTCTTTTTAATTTTAAAATCATCAAAGCAAAATTTCAATAAAAAGTCAAACTTAACTGTTTCGCTATTTCATTATATATTGGTATTTTTATTGTTATTAAGTTGATTTTAGTAAGTTTATTGTAGCATTTTTACTATGGGAACGATATATTAATTCCTTTTTGTTGTTTCATCTGTATGAATCATTGAAGAGAGATTAACTCTGTACTCAATTGCATTCAACCTGTGAGTCAGACTTTATCATGTCTATTCAAGAAAAGTTTCTTGCAGCAGTGGACATTATTGAGAGCATTCCTAGTGATGGTAAGACGTGTACCTGAGGATATTTGTGTTCTGTTTAAAATTTCTTTAGAGATCTATATACAGCTTTAATATAGAACCCCATTGTCAACTATTTGTATTTGGTACATTTTTTCATTTACTACCAGTAATTTTATAAGGGATTTAAATTGAACAAAATTCAAAATGTTCTTGTAAATTTATTGAAGTTCTTAATTTACAAAGTGCATGCTATTTTCTTTATTATTTTATTTCATAAATTTGTTTTATGCTAAATGAAATTTCTATGTAATTCATATGATATTAATACTACAATGTTTGGCTTACTGACTAAATCGTGGTCATTACAAAATATTGCCAGTGGGGTCTATATCAAAGCTGTTCTGAGTTCTAGGTGTTCCTTAAGGTTAAGGTACCTCTTGACTTTGTTCAGTTTAGAGTATAAACATGTAAAACATTTACTTTTCTCTTTCTTTGAATGTTAGACAAAATAAAATAATAAAAAGCAAAATTTAAGAAAAATCATTGAGATTTATTTTGTCAAATTATTCTTATACAGTGGACTCCGCTTAATGTGATCATGGTTATTGTTATCAAAATCACTTGGTCCCGATTTTCCTTATTCATTTGTACATTAAAATTATTGCTTTATGTAATCATTGCATCGGTTAATGTTATCAGTTTTCGAACCTTATTTTAACTGGCAAAGGAATATTCACAATGTAGTCAGAAGGAACCCATTCTTTTCTTTCCTTTTGCTGTTCAAAATTCAAAAATTTATTTCATTTTAGGAGTAATTTTTATGAGTGATAAAAAAATTCAATAAATATATTGAATATGTTTTAAAGACTTCAAATTCATGTAACTGAATAAAAATAAATAGCCTTCGTTGGCATAAAAGTCATATGAGTTCTATCAGTTTTGTAAAAAATAACTTTTTAAAAAATTTTTATTTTTTATTTTTATTTTATTTATTTTTTTTTTTTTTTTTTTTTTTTAAGAAAGGTTTGGAAATCAGTTTGATAATTTTGACATTTAAGTTTAAAATTTAGGTTAATTTTATGTTATCTAGAATTCAATTTAATTGGAATAACAAGAGCTGATATGTTTTGTTATATATAATGCAGTAAGGTTTTATTAGTTATAATTACTCTTAAATTAGAATTTTTCGGTATCAGAAAAAATAATTATCTTTGATTAATTCCAATTACTTATGTTGTTAAAAGTTATTAACCAATCTATAAGAGAAAAGTTTTACTGAGGCCAATATATAAATTGGCATTTTGTTGTATAAAATATATATATAGTCAAACTTCAATAACTTGAATTCCCAGGGGACCCTTATGAACTTGCGAGTTATCGAAGTTAAATTCCTCTCTACTGATTAAGATGGTCAACATGTTAAATGGTTTGATACGATGCTAAAATACTATAGTTGTCATGTCAATTTTGAAATTATTCTTCTAAGGTTCAAAAGGTTTATTAAAACTATTTGGCCTCATTATATATTAATTAGTATATATACCATGTAATCTCTTGGCTGGAAGGACAATTTTTCACAAAAAGGTGCTCTTCCCCTCTGCATTATCCAAAGTAAAATAAAGACAGTGACGAAGTCTTTGTTCAGATTTAATCTCCCCTTCGGTCCCCAATCTCTTATCTGTTTACCTCCTCGGACAATGGAGGGGAAGGGGTGAAGGGCATTCTGAGAATGTGTGACATAAGTGGATGCAATTGCAATTCACGGAAGGAAGACATGAGTGGACTGGCATTCGAAGTTTTGAACTGAATTGTGTTTTTTACCAGGGAAATCTATCACAAAAACTTCAACTTAGAAAATGTTCACTTCAAGTTATCGAGACAGTTTTTTAAAGAAAAGTATAGAAATGATTCGGGACTTGATTAAATTTTCGAGTTAGCAGATTATTCGACTTATAGGAAGTCGAGTTATTGTAGTTCGACTGTATATATATACACACATACATTTATATCCCCTAGTGATTGTAAAGGAAAATATTATTTAAACTTTCGCATTTGTCTAGCAAAACAATACTAGTTTTCCCAGCCAACTTCTTTTCTTTCAATATTCCTTAAAATGACATTTTACCTTCTTTTCCAACAATGCTGAAACTACCTAAAGAATTATTATAGAAGAAATATGACACTTTTTCAATTTTTTATGTTTTCTTAAGATTTTGTTTTATATTTACTCTTTTGATCTTAAATATTACAGTATCCTCTTTTTACTGTTATAATATAAACAAGAAAAGAATCGTAAAAATAAACTTAAATTCCTTTTTAAATGTTATGTACATGAACATAAATTCTATAGTAAATTTTATTCTCTTTGGTTATAATTTTTAATCAGCTTTTTGGTGAAAAATTTCTGTTGCAAAAGATTCCTTAAAATGTTTCAATTTTAAGCATAAATTTTTGAATTTTATTCTTAGTTCTCTGGTAAACACTAGTTCAACTTTCATTGCTTTAATCTTTTTATGGAACATATATCGTTAGATTCCAAAAAGATTTGCACATTAATATTTCTATTCAACTAATTGTAAAGTTCTCAGAATATGTCTTTCAGTAATTGCCTGTAAAAAATATTCTGATAGATTGCATCATTAAAAGTAAATAATTTTGTTTAGCTCTTTTCAGTTTACTTTAGTTTGTATTTTTGATATTACTTTTTGCAGAGTTTTTGTGTTTTTAATTCATTTTATTCTTTATATAATTCAGGTACATTTCAGCCTTCTGAAGATCTCATGTTAAAATTATATGCATATTATATGCAGGCTACTCAAGGACCATGCAAAATTCCAAAACCTTCTATATGGTATCATGCATCCCGAATTAGATGGTAAGTTTTTGTAAAACTTGTTTTATGTGTGTTTTGCATCATCATAAGAATTTACATACCTGCAAAGTTGTACAGTTTAGCCATAGATTGTATGGATTCAAGTCGCATTGTAATATTATACTTTTACAAGTGAAAATCATACAGTTTTTATTTAATTTTTGAGAAAAAAAAAAGTTTTATCTGATAGAATAATGAAAGAAGTATTTTTTTACAATTTTTAGTTCAATACATACAAGCATTTTCCACTCATAATGCAGATGGCAATTCTATCTATACCACAAAAATATTATCTACTGTGGGCAGGGTTGGCTTCATTTGCTCAACCCAAAAAAACCCGGGCGGGTTTTTTCAATATTTGGTTCTCAAAATCTTTATTTAAAATTCCACATATTTAACTAATAATAAATATATTGAATTAAATCTATAATATATATTACATATTTCATCTTTGACAATGATCTTAGATTTTGTTTAATTTGAGGGGGTCTAAACTGCTAGAAAAAACAAAAACTTAAAAACTTTTCAAGGAAAAATAGTTATCTGTATAACAAATACAATAAAATTTAAATTAAACAAAGTTAATAAGAATGTATGATGAAAAAAATAAGAATATTGAAGTATTACATGTGATAAAATTGAAAAATGGACAAGAAAAATTGGGAAAAAAATATATATAAGAACTTCAAATAAATAAACATGGGGATAATATGTATAATTAATTCTGCTACTTATCATATATAACTTACAAATTAACTAAAAAAATATCTTCTGAATGCTTTAATAACACAATACTGCTAACAAATATAGAGCAATAATTTAATACATTTTATTGAAAAGAAAAAACTTCAAATGCAACTATTTCAAAGCCAACTTTTAGTATAAAATAATCGTCATTCAAAACTAGTTTTTTGATGTTAGAAAAATTTTATAATATGAAAAAAATTTATTTTAAGATTTCAAAATTTCCTTTGATTTAGACAAAAATTTCTTCTGCATAATTTAAAATTGATTTTTAAATTTATTTTAATCCTACAATTATTTATATATCCTGTCCTCTTACATAACAAAAAACCTGAATAGTTTTCAAATCCCTAAAAAAGCATCTAAAACACATTAAGGTTTAGTAAAAACCCTGATGTAACCCGAAAAAAGCCCAAAAACCTAAAAAACCCACTGGGCTGTGTTTTTTCTGAAATAACCCAGGTTTTTGACAACCCTGACTGTGGGAATATGGTTTATAGTTGGATAGAACTTCAAAATGGAACAAAATTTTAAAAGTTATGCTAAAAAAACTTTCCATTCATCCATTCAATAGAATAATCAATTTTATTAGTATGAAGTTGGAACTGTATACCAATATCTATAAGTACTTAGTTCTAGTGTATTTCTAGGGTTTTTAATTTATACTTTTTAGTTTTTGAGAAGCTTTATAGTTTAAAAAGTATAAAAGTACTACCATGATTCTTTTCTATTTTTTGTTTAAAGGTTTTTATTTTTTAGGAATGCTTGGAATGACCTTGGGAATATGGCAAAAGAGCTTGCAATGGAGAAATATGTTGAAGAACTGACTAAAGTATTATTAATTTGTATTTTTTAATTGCCTGCGTAGTTTATAAGAGCCAAGATTGTTTATTCAGGTTATTAAACATGTTCAAGCGAAAAATTTTATAAATTACTAGAAAATAGTTAAATTTTGCTTGCTAATATATTTTATTTTTAACTAAATCTATAGATAACTATAGATGCAGTTAGCTTGATAAAATTGGTATTTTGTGAGTGGACTATTATACTACCCCCCCCCCTTTCCCATTTTTTAAAAGTTTATTCCATTTTCCATTTATACTAAGTGAATGTTTCAAATGCATTTTTTTTCTATTCCAGGTTATAGAAACCATGTCATATAATGAAAATGTTTCAAAATTTATGTCACTCATTGGACCATTTTATGAAGTTGTATCTACAGAAGAATTGGATACACAGCATGATAAAAGTATATTTTTCAAATCTGTAAGTTTTATATATATATATATATGTGTGTGTGTGTGTGTGTGTGTGTGTGTTGTCCATCTTTACTCAAACAATCGGGACACAAGTTTTCATTCAGATTAATTCTTTATTCATCATTGATATTCCAAGACATGAGCTCATATGCAGTATGCACACAAAGTACTTTTTCAATACAGTCTGATTTAAGAGCTACTGACATTACTAGTCTGATTGACATGACTAGTTTAACTCATGGCTGGGGCGAGACAACATACTAGTAGACTGACGGCTTGGGGATGTGTTTGTGGCTGACCATTTAGAATTTGCGAGGGCATGTTTGGGGTGTTCTTGAACCTCTTCATTGGTCCTTGCACTTTTTCGGTTTGTTTTTAGTCTAGCCAAACAGATAGTTTCAGAAGCTATCTTGTGGTGTTCAGGTGGCTGGCTCAAGAAATAACTCCCTCAAATTATGTGACTGTATAGTGTCACGCAGGATTAACCCATTTGATTTTATGACTTCTGTAACCTAAAAGGGGGATTTAAATTGCGTTTTCATGGCCCACAGATGGTTCACATCTGTGTGTTTGCTGGAGGTCTTGTTTATTTCCCACACTTAGGGTTTTTGTGGGGGGTTTTCCCTTATTACTTTTTGTTTTTGGGGGGCTTATTCTTAGATCTGTTATTCCTATATTACACTTACAATATTATTCCCGTCTTGTATTACATATATATATATATATATCAATATGTATTGTCCTTAAAGTTCAAAATTCTCCTCCAAAATAAGTCAAGGATATGTGTCATTGATATTGGCACTCCTTCTATACTTCCAAAAACTATACATTGAATTAGAATTTGTTGCTTATAGCCCTTTCTTTTTCTTCTGTAGCCAGTTGTCCATTCTTCCAGGAAAAACTGAAAATCTTTACAATTTTAATGCTGCTGTTTTCAGTTTCACCAATATTTTAACATGCCTTAAAATAATTCTGATTTCTTGTGGGAAGTCATCCATGTACTTTTTCTCTCTTCGGGATGGGCTTTTCACATATCAAACAGATGAACATTTGTCTCTTGACTGTGTAAGATATGTCCATCAGTTCTCTGTCATTATCATAAAAATGAAGAATTTTTACTAAGTATTTTGCTTGATATTGATTGTATCTTCTTTCTCATGACTATTTGAGCATGAGAATAGAAATCTTAAACAAAAAAAATTAGGGTTTTTCTTTTCATAATCACTAATTAAAAGCCATACAAACTTATGCTTTGATAAATAAAAACAAGGGTTAAAGTAGTAAATCAAGCTTATACTATGCAAATCTTTGTACCATTTGTGTGTTCCCCAGTAATATAAAAAACCATCATAAAGTGGATAGAAGAATAAAATGATTTATAGTATAGAGTCTTAAGGGTATCAAATAGGTTATATGGTACTCTCTTAGAATATAAGAATTTTCCCAGAAGTTAGAACTGTCATTGTTCTTAAATTTACTTTTGTATTGTAAATTCACTACTGCAATCGCAGTTAAAGTGTTTATGCTATTTTCACTTTTGAAATGTTCAAAATAACTCTTGCGTGGTTTTGAGAAGTAAATCTTTTTAAAATGCTTGGAATAGAAGTCTCATCTTCACTATTCTTGGAAAATTAGGAGCCTTTTATGTATATCTTGACTGCATATATCAGTTTAAATCTGAGTTTAATTAGATTTTGGTATATTGTTCTCATTTTGTAATGTATCAAGTTTTGCTTAAAAGAAAGTATATCGGTGTATGTTGTGTTGAAGTAAATCTTTTTAAAATGCTTGGAAAAGAAGTCTCATCTTCACTATTCTTGGAAAATTAGGAACCTTTTTATGTATGTCTTGACTGCATATATCAGTTTTAATCGGAGTTTAGAATTAGAATTAGGGTGGGGTGGCCCACAAGGGCACCAGCACTGCGGCCCAAGGCCTATTGTACTGAAAAAAAAAACCCATTCACTGGAGCAAAGAGTTCCAGCACAAGGTTAAGAAATATTAACCATTAGATCTCAGAGAGACCATTAGCTGAGATAAATTTCAGCAGCAATTTAACCGGGAAGTTAATCAGCTCCCACGGCTCGATGAAGTGATACCCAAGGAATTCAAATCTCTTGGTGCAGTAGTAGTCACATTCACACAAAACACGTGAAGAACTCTCCTCTGCCATATGGCATCCCCTACATACCGGGCTATCCATAATGCCAATAATGTTGAGGTGCCTCTTAAGGCAACAATGGCCAGTCAACAGGCCAATGGCCACCCTTAGCTCTTTTCTACTGAGCTTAAGTAGCTTATTAGCCCTCATCCAGGGATATCCCTGGTTAAGCTCCTTGGCTTGCCTTTGATTGCCAGAATCAAGCCAGGCCCTATAAGTTTCCCCCATTAGGAGGTCCCTTAAGGTCCTTCTCACTACATTATGAGGAAGACCAAGTACAAGTTCTAGCCCAATGAAGGGCTAATCGGAGTTTAATTAGATTTTGGTATATTGTTCTCATTTTGTAACATATCAGATTTTGCTTAAAAGAAAATATATTGGTGTATGTTGTGTTAAAATAGCTTTATTTATGAAGCTTATATAATTTCCTTTAATGAATTTTAGGATTAAATTGCAAGAATCCAACTGACTCTGCTTATCCCATGAAAAGGTTAGAAGATCAACTAAGAATTAAAACTGTAAGTACCTATAAGTTTGATACAAAAATAAAAAAAAAATGCATATTGTTTTTAATAATTTTTGTTTAACTTCATTTATGTGTCAGTTGATATTTTGAAATAAATTTTTAACTGCTTTTCTGACTAGCTAGAAATCTGAAATTTTACACATAGATTCAGTTTTGGTGACATTACAATATTCAATCATAAAAAATTTAGATTTAAAAAAATTTAAATCAGTTTGGTAAATGCAAAAAGTTGTTCAGCATACTTCGAATCTTCATTCCAGAGATTTTAAATTAGTATTAGGGAATGAGCTTTAACAGTAAGTCTTGGTCTCATTAGCTAAAAGTGCACCATAAAGCTTCAAACCAAATTAAACAGCTGTACTAGGATGCTAGCTGAATTGGTAGAATGCTGTCATGGGTTCAAATCCCTCTAATGGCGTATTATTTGTAGCATTTCAGAATCAACTTTAAGTCACAAATTCAAATGTCTTTCGTTATTGCATAACATAAAAGTGGACTCTAGCATTTCAAAACCAAACCAGTTACAAACCTATTAAGTCGAAGCAGATTCAAACCCACTGGCTCAGATACCAAAACAAAATGTGGCCAAAGATCATCACCCAAAAATTTTATTACGTAAAAATATTTTTTAATTGTTCCTTAAAAAAAAATTAGTCTTATAGTAGATGTATGTTATTTAAATTTTTCACTGTGTTTTTTAGACATTAATTAATGGAATCTAACAAAAAAGATATTTTAACTTTACAAATTAAATTCTGCAGTCACAAATTAAAAATTTGTTTTCAGAATAACCTTTTAAGAATTTGCTATTATAAATGTCTTTTTCAATTAATATTATTTTTAAAATTAATATTCCAATTGAAGAAACTTTTTATTTGAATCTTTTTTTAAACATTCTTTGATTAGGAAACTTAAATATGTGTTTATATTAGTAAAATAATTTAATTTCATGTATATTTCATATTTAGAAACTTGTTTTTCCATTATAGGAATCAAAGTAGTATTTTAAATAGTTTTTACTTTTCTTTTTCCATTTTCCTCCTTTTTCTTGTTTTTTTCTCATGTTTTACTTATGTGACTGGTAATAGTTTAATCTAGTGCTTCTTATAGTAGAAAACAGATTTATCATAAATGTATTTGATATTCAAAATCTAAAAATCCAATTCTAAGAAAGCTAATTTAACATCTAAAAATGAGATTCATCAAAAGAAATTAGGTCATTTTTTCATTTTAATCGTTAAAATTAAAGCAGTCAATGCTGTAATTTACTAAGAATTAAAATCACTTTAAGATATCGTGCGTCCTTGGCTGTCTTTCTCAATGACCGCACGCTTCATTTCTGTACCTGCTCGCCTATCTTTACTGGAGCAGATATCATGGGTTCATTGAAAACCTGTCTTGCTGGCAATTAAATACTGCAGTGACCATATACTGGACTATGTGTTTATTATTTGCAATTATCAAACATATGAAAAATATACATTATTATAGGAATAATACATTTCTAGTTGGAAACGTCCCGAGGATACGAAAATGCTGAGCAGTCTTCATATTTCTCGGTTTCAGCTCTCTCCTCCACGGATGTCCATTCTATCTTGTTTCAAACAAGCATCCCCCCTCTCCTGTTGGCGAGGGCTGGGATGGAACGCCCCCCTCCCTCTTGGTCAGGCTTCCACCTCCCTGGGAAAATATACATCTTCTTCTCCACAGCTGGAGCAGGTGGGGGTGGCATCCTTCCCCCTCCTGGTGAACTTTCACCTCCCTGATGTAGTAGCTTTCTACCCGAAGCGTCCACCTTCGACCACCGTAAAAAATAATGCAGATGTTCATGTAACACAAACACGAGTCTTGAGTCTAGTATTACAATCACTGTTTGAAATCTACTAACAATATCTTAAATCTATTATTGCTAACATGCATTTATTTGATATATGTAATTAACCTTTTTCTTGTTCAGGGTTTTTGACTATGAATAATATAAATTTCAGGGGGTTTTACTTAGAAGCACAATCTTCCTGTATCATGTGCCATTGTTCACTCCTTACCCCATAAGTGTTTCAAGTATGTACTTTGTCCTTGCCAATAGGAGTCATGCTTTCTTTACACACTTTAATTTTGCTTTCAACTCAATCTGCAGGCAGTGACCTTCAAAATGAATTTTATATCTGCAAATGGACCATGCATTTTTTCTACTCAGTTTCTACTCGCTTTAATTTAAAATACTGAGTAACACTGGGGTTGCATGTCACTGTTATAAAGAGATATTGAAATAAATCTCATAATTTTTACTTTTCTGTTGAAGAAAAAAATTCAGAAAATAACATTAAAAAGAAATAGAAAGTCATTTGCAATAAAAGTCATAAGATTGAGTTTAAAAATATACCTTTTGAATATTCTTAGGTTAATTACATAATGAAATCAGCTCTTTTTATTTTATTAAATTAATTTGCTAAACTGAAGTCCGTTATACATTTAATATTATCAGCATGATAACTGCTCTACACATTGGTTTTGTTACCCTGAAATGGTATTTATAATTACTTCTTTGATTTCTTAAAAAATCCATTTTTAAGTTACTTTTCCTCAATTTTATTTGACAATGTTTTGAGTGTACCACTATTAATTTCAAATCTTTTTAGTGTACTATCAACCAAGCCAAACACAGGCCAATTGGTTAGGGGGCTGATCGTCAGTACTGAAGTTCGTGGGTTCGAATCCCACTATGGCATGTATGTTCATAGCCATTCGGAATCAGCTATAAGCTGTAGATCCCGGTCTCATTAGCCCTCGTGTGCAAAACAGTAGACCGTAGCACTCCAAACCAAACCAGATTGAAAAACACTGCCTTATAGGATCTTTTGCAACATTGAGGGCTTTCTTTTATGATATATTAATAAGGTCACTTTTGCATAAAAATTAGCATAAAGCTCATTAAATAAGTCATCTGGGAAGAAAACTCCTTTTAATATGTTTAGAATTTCTGAGGCTTATTTTAATTTTTGTCTTCTTCAGTTAGTGTATTTAAAATTGAAACATTTAACTTATATTTTATTTATCTGAATGAAAATTTCTCTTTAGGAAAAGCCACCATTGAATGCCGAAGTAGAAAATAATCGTACCAGGCAGGAATCAGAACCAGAAAGCCCTTGCAAGGACTCCTCCAAGATTATCAAAAGTTATATCTATGGTAATAGTGTAGGAACTGTTATTAAGTAAAGATAGATTGAATATTTAAAAGTGGGCACAGTTTTTAAACCTTGTTTATAGAAATAGCTTGAAATAGATGTATTATTCTAATGTGCAGATTCCTTTTCTCTTGAAAGTAATGAGATTTCACTTGTTTTCATTTCACCATTTACCGTAATTCTGGATAGATAAGCATGGCCTATATATCTTTAAAACTTGAATTTTAACATCTGTTGTGTATCTTGTGGACAACATATCTGAAAGTAGGGATGCAACAGTTATCCGGCTAACATACTGCATTGCAAATCAGCCCACTGCACTATAATTGACATAAGTTTCCTTTTCTCTTAAAGTAATGAGATTTCACCTTTTCATTTTATTTTAATAATTCTGGATAGATAAGCCATCCTATACATCTTTAAAATTCAGTTTTAACATCTGTTGTGTATCTTGTGGACAACATATCTGAAAGTAGGGATGCAACAGTTATCCGGCAAATCTGCCCACTGTACTGGATAATTGGCAGTAGCCAGAATTCCTTTTCTCTTGAAAGTAATGAGATTTCACTTGTTTTCATTTCACCATTTACCGTAATTCTGGATAGATAAGCCATGGCCTATACATCTTTGAAACTTGAATTTTAACATCTGTTGTGTATCTTGTGGACAACATATCTGAAAGTAGGGATGCAACAGTTATTAAATACTGCACTGGATAATTGACAGTATAGGATTCCTTTTCTCTTGAAAGTAATGAGATTTCACTCGTTTTCATTTCAATACCGTAATTCTGGATAGAAGCCAGGCCTATATCTTTAAAACTTGAGTTTTAACATCTGTTGTGTATTTCTGAACATATCTGAAAGTAGGGATAATGTTATCTGGAAATCTGCCCACTGTACTGGATAATTGGCAGTAGCCAGAATTCCTTTTCTCTTGAAAGTAATGAGATTTCACTTGTTTTCATTTCACCATTTACCGTAATTCTGGATAGATAAGCCATGGCCTATACATCTTTGAAACTTGAATTTTAACATCTGTTGTGTATCTTTGAAACATATCTGAAAGTAGATGCTATTATCTGAAATAGATGGATAATTGGCAGTAGCCAGAATTCCTTTTCTCTTGAAAGTAATGAGATTTCACTTGTTTTCATTTCACCATTTACCGTAATTCTGGATAGATAAGCCATGGCCTATACATCTTTAAAACTTGAATTTTAACATCTGTTGTGTATCTTGTGGACAACATATCTGAAAGTAGGGATGCAACAGTTATCTGGTTAACATACTGCATCCGGCAAATCTGCCCACTATACTGGATAATTGGCAGTAGCCAGATATTACAATTATCCAGCAGTATATCTGGCCAAAAATTATACACCCTGAAATAAGATAAATATAACAAGAAAAAAAAGCAAAATGTTAAACAATATACTATATAAAACAATGCGGATAAGTATTTTGGAGCAGTATATATAAAAAAAAGTTTATCGAAAAAAATTAAGTTATTTTTACATTTCATTACAAAAAAATCATAAATCATTCTTTCAGACATGCCAACTACTCTGGATTCTCAGAAGTTACTCCGAATAAATATGAAAATTTGATAACTCCGGAAACACTTCGATTGCTCAAAAAAAAATAACAAATATTTGGAGCAAGTAAAAGATCACAATTCAGCAATCAAATAGAAGGTCTTGCAAAAAATAATGCTGAATATATTATGCTTTCCACACAATAATGCTGCATGTGAAAAATTTTTCAGTACTGTGCTGATAAACCATGCTTAATTTAATTCAAATCTGAGTAGATCTGATGATAGAAAAATGTAAATATTTTAACCAGGGTCAATGTGCCACAAGAAAAAGGGAAAATTTGTTAAAGATAAAAAAGTTACTTTAGATTAACTTCCATTTACTCATTATAATTCTCTGCTATGTGTTTAATTTAATTTTCTCGATTTAATTTAAAAACCAATAAAATATGTAATTATATTTAATTTGTTTGTGTTGTTTTATTTATGTATGCAACTTATTTACGCAAGTACTTTGTGGGTCGCATGTTAAATTTTAAATCCAAAAATAATGTTGCTCCTGACTGTTGGCATTAATGTTCTTTTTTCAGTCTAAACTGCAAAATTGTGTTCTTGCATCTGAGAACACAAAAGACAAAACTTACTTTTTAATTATGTGTGGTGTATATGTCAACTTATCTGCCCAAAATTGTGGTAATAACATGTTTCATTAAGATTTTTTTTTTTTTTCACTTTTTAACTTGGTGTATAACAAGAAAGTGCTGTTACACATTGTGACAGATATACAAAATATTGTTCTAGAATCCTGTGTATAAAATTTGAATGAAATTATGAACTATAGTTTTAAGTGGACAAGGTTTGAAATAGAACTGTAAAAGCATGCTAGTTCTTCTTTTGAGCTTTAAACATTTTTGTAACTAGTCTATCAAAGTGTCCATCAATGTACACTAATTATTATTTATGTTGCCAGTTCTTATTTTATTGTCATAGTTGATTTCTCTTGCAAACTTTGTTTTAAATGAGTACTACACAGTCAAGAAAAGCTGTTACTATTTCAAATTTATTAATTTGTATTGCTTTATTTGCAGGTCAATTTAATTCCCATTTTATTCCTAAAAAGAATGTGATGGATAGGTTTAAAGTAAAAGTGAATTCCAAAAGACAACCATTTGGAACACAACAGGACATGCTGATATTGACATTCATCAATTTACAAAATTCTCTACAAGAAATATTGAAGAAGTTAGATCATTTGAAAAATTTGGCGAGATCTGCAGAGTTGAAATATCAAGTGAGTAACATTCTACATCTTTTAAGAATATTTTCCTTTTGTTGTCACTAAATATATTTAAAATTTTAATCTTCACTATTAAAAAAAAAACTCTTCTTATTAAAGAAAAATAGAAGTGGATTAGCTGTGAGTTATGAATACATTATACTTCATTAATTAGTTAGTTTGAAATATAGAACTTTATCTTTGACTGACTTACTAAGAGAACATTCCTTTTAAAATAACAAAAATAATAAATTTGTTTAAATTTAATGTTTTTACTGTTAAAAATTATTTTTAATGAGTTTTATTTTAAGGTTAATAAGTAAATAAACAATTTTCAGTAGGCTTGTTTCAAATTTCTGATACACTGGCAAATTTACCTGAAGTCTTTTGGGTTTTGTTAAATTCAAATCAAACAAATATTCAATGATTTTTTCGAAACTATTGGGTGCCGTTGTTTCATGAAAAACAAGTTTACACATTATAAAACCTGAAAAACTCAGGGAATTTAAAAAATTGTTAAAATATCAAGAAACTCGGGGATTTTTCTAAATTTTCTTCTGCAAACTGGGAAAACTCAGGGATAAAAGGAAAAGTTCAAAAAAAGGAAAATTAAAAAATTAACTTTATCGCCAACTATACAAATAAATATTTATAAAAAGTACTTTTAAAATATTATTAGGGGAAAAAAACATTATTTTAGTAACTGCATTTGAAATATTAAGTGTTTATCTTTTACAAAACACAAGTTCAAAATTTTATAATTTTTTCCCTTTTTTATTATTTTATATAATTTTGGTGATAATGAAAACAGCTGTAAAATTTCTTCCAAAAAACAAAATGTTGATTCAAAACTGCTAACTACTTAAAATTCTTAGTGTGTGATTGGGTTTGTACTGTTATTCTACTGAAAAAAGGGACAGGAAAAACTAATTTCTGTAATTTGGGAGGGAAAATTGTGTAGCAACCCTGTTATAGATCACAAATTGTGTATTAAAATATTTTCAAAAGCTGATGATAAAATGTTTTTTAAACAAACCCTTTTTTGTTTGTGTCTTCCTTCAAAATGAACTCAAATTAAAATGCAAAACATAACTTAGGTTGAAGTATTTGTTCAGCTGTTAAAATCTACCTTTCTAGTTATGCATGCTTATAACTTCAATAATAATGACTAAAAATAAATAATTTTTCATCTGCAGAATATTTTTAAATAATTAGTAATTAACAAGCAGGAATTGAAGAATAAACAAGAGATATCAAGGTCTAAAATACATTTTCAGTCACTCCCATCTTTCTAGCGTTAACATTCCAGTTACATATCGTAAAATGCTCTCGTTTATTTTGTACTTTGCTTAATGTTCTGTCATGTTTTATGTCATTAAAAAAATTTTGAAAAATGCTTAATAAAAATTTTAAAATTTTGTAAAATACAAAAATATATCTTTTTGTTAGTGTCATCACTTTTTGCTTATTTTTTATTATTTACTGTACCAAGTTGCATTTGTTATAGCCCCCTTAACTTTTTTTGTGTATTGTTATAATTTCTGAGCTTCATGTTGTATTGAATACTATGCATTGCTGTTAACCATTCTTAATGGTCATAGTCAAGATTTAGTCTAATTATCCCCTAATTAGACAACGCATTAGTTACTCATAATTTTTTATGAGAACATTCTCACCTCCTCGTTTCCTTGTGAGTTGGAATGTATTAAATATTTGTTTGGATAACTTTTTGCCTAGAGGCCTGAATTGATGTTTTGATCTGTCTTACGTTCGGAGGTTAAAGTGAAGACTTTCCACTTCGCTATGCACTCTGTTAACCCAATGACCTTGATATCGTAAAATTTATTCTAAATCATGAGTAATTCAAAAATTCCTGAGCATATGGAAGATAGTGTTAAAAGTATGATCTATGTATGAACACAGAAGTGAAAGTGCTAGGTATCTGCTATATCTCTCTATATACCCCGAGAGCATGTAGGATAAATCTGTGGGTCTGTATGTAATTTAATTGGGAATTCTGCATGTGGTACAAAGTTGGAAGCAAAAGTCACCATTCCTCAGCATATCAAAATTAAATTAATATTTACCATGCTTAGGGTATCATAATACCTGCCAACTTTTAAGGATTTTCTTTAAAATTTATGGTTTTGGGCTTAATTTTATAGTTACAATGGACCAAAAATTTTTAAGGTTTTCAGTGATGAGAAAATTAAATTAGACATTTCAGAAAAAAGAAAAATGGACTTTTTGTTTAGTAATACCTTAAAATTCAAAAATTTCATTTCAGCAAAAATGTACTTAATTGATTTAAAAAAAAAAAAAAAAAAAAAAAAATTCTAAATGTGCTTAATACATTTTAACTATATAAAATTCCTTCATGAACTTTTTAAAAATATGGGGGCAGCACTGGATTAGAAGTTATATAATTTTTACCAGAGTTTTGTAAATGTGACTTTTTAAAAATTCAGAATATTGGAAAAAATGTCAGTTTCTTTAAAAGAATTACATTTAAGTGAATCAATCATACTTGGATAATTTTGAATCTTATTTTATTGGTTGTGCTAAATAGATATTAATCTTGTGAAACTTAGGTTCATGTTGTGTCTTTCTAGAAACAATTTTAAATAAAAATATAGCTTATTTGTTTTATTATATATAATGTATGCTGAATGATTTTATTAATTGTAATTACCTTTGAATTAGAATTTTCCTAAGGAATGGGAAAATGACAATTTTTACTAATTGCAATTATTCGTGCCACTAAAAATCATCCAAAACACAACCAGCCGATTTTTTTTTTGTGAAAAGTTTTGCTGATGCCAATGTATAAAAGTTGGCAAGTATGCATCCTAAATGCTTTACACTTTTAAGACTAGCTTGTTGTGAGCAAGCACAATTACCTTTGAATTAGAATTTTCCTGAGGAATTGAAAAATGACAATTTTTATTAATTGCAATCATTCGTACCACTAAAAATCATCCAAAACTCAAACAGTGGATTTTTTTGTGAAAAGTTTTACTGATGCCAATGTATAAAAGTTGGCAAGTATGCATCCTAAATGCTTTACACTTTTAAGTGTAACTTGTTGTGAGCACTGTTGTTGGGTTTTTTACTTGTTCTCCAGTTTTAACTTGGGTTTTATACATTATGTCCCAAACCTGCTTGTCAAAAACTTTTAAAACTTGTGTTATCTTCTATTGCACTAAAATCAAGTCATTCATTGTTATATACTATTGTTAATTACTTAAATTCTGAAATTTTTCCAGAGAACTATTTTACTATTAACAATTTACTTTCAGTTATTTTTTTTACTACCAATTAACTACAATTTATTAACTATTTACTATAAACAAATCAGTATGCTAGAGCAAGTATTTTTATCATTGAATAGTCTAGAAATATGCTTGATTTAAATTTTTTTTTCATTTTTATGTTCATGTATAATCATATTCATTCAAAACTTCAAAATCAGTTAGGTATTCAGAATTGTTAATTTGTTATCGAATGTTATCTGGTAATCATATCCTGAGAACTAAAAGATACATTTAGTAACAGTTTATCATTATGTTTAAGTAATCAAATTTGCCTGATTTTTAAAATTAAATGAAAAGATTTAATATGGTTCTAAACAGTTATTTCTCCCCCATGATTATGGTATTACACACATATACAATTAACAGTATTCTTGTTATCTATAAGCAAGGTTGGAAAAAAATCATGATTTTCTTTTTAAAAAATCAGATTTATTTGATTTTTTTTTAATTCTAATTTTAATTATTGTTGTGTTTTTATATTTTTTGCAATATACATGGAATAGTTTGTTATATAAGTAACAACTTATCTATCTAGTATATTCTACACACTGATTAGCTAAAATTAAATACATAAATTTTAATCTAAATACATTTCATTATTTTGTAATTGGATGATACAAACTAAATAAGATGTAAATTTAAAGAACAAATTAAATATTCATTTAATGCAAACTATTAAAAAAACAAAAAATTCACAATTATTTCAATACTTTTTAAGCAACGAATTATGTATTTAACTGTTTCAATAAAAACACTAGTTTTGATGTCGTATCAACTCCTAATTGGTTACGAAGGTTAGAATGAAAAATACCAAAAGAAGAAAACTGTCTTTCCATTCTAGCAGATAATGTGACGGCTGTTGTTATTTGGTAGACAAACTGGATTTCAAGTTCTGTAATACTCTCTTTACCACCCCCATTACATAAAATGAATTCCACTAGTCATAACTAGTCGTACCTACATACTTTCTGATAACAACCCCTAAATTTATAGATAACATAGTGTAAATAAGTGTAACATATTTACACTAATTTACTTATTGTTTTCTGTGCTGACTGATTCCCAATTCAGATTACCAACGATTCCGGAGATTCTGCGGAATTATTCCGCATTCTAGCTAATGATTACAATTACGGACGTTGCTGCAAAAATTACGGAAAAATAGAGAATTTTGTTATCAAAAGAATTTTAATAAGGTACAGTTATTCTAGAAAAATGTACAATGTTGGTAAACCAAAATACTGAGATTTTTAATAAAATTTTTTTAAAATTCACTTTGCTTCTTTTAAATAATTTCTGCTGTACGATTATTTTGTCTATATGAATATGTTTGTCTACAATTTGCATTTTATGGTAAGTCTGATTTCTTAAAAGTGTGTCCATTTTTTTTTTTTTTTTTTTTTAAATTTCTATTTTTATGAAATGCTTTCAAATTTTGATATTTTTGTAAAAATTTGTTTACTAAAACACTTTTGAACATAATTTTTTGTTAAGGGTCCATTTTTTTTTTTCAATTGATTTTTTAAGAGTCCAAAAGTGGACTCAGTTTTTTCTTTAATAACAGACCCCTGTATATGTATTACTAAGGTTTCAAGGTTAAAATTGAAAATTATTTGCTAAGAAATTCTAATTTTGAAAATTATATATTTTTATCTGGTGCACTGTAAATTGCTTAAAATTTTTATTTAATATTTTTCTAGTTTTTTATTATTTTTCTTTTTATGATAACAAGTACTATTTTAGGTTACAATACTATTCCTATTCCATTGGTTGGAAGTTGTGCTGACTGATTCCCAATTCTCCTGCCTTTCAAATTTAGGTTTTAAGAAAAATGAAAAAAAATTATTTAAATCAATGATTTTTTTTAAAATCAACTGATTTAAATCATTCCAACCCTGTCTATCAGTAGAAAGTCCTGTTTACAAAATTGAAATAACTGTAATTACTTTAATTGTACTCTTGAGATCTACTATTAATTTCATTCTGTCCAATTAAATCTTACTGATACAATTAAAAGTAATTGCTGATTATTTTTAATTGCATACAATACAATAGTTGTTTTAGTTACATAGACTACAATTAAAAGTAATCAATTACTTTCTTTTGGATTGTATATTTTTAATAACATACCTAAGATTTAGGGGTTTCGATGGTTTAATCCAGTTAAGACAGTTTTTAAACAATTGTCACATCAAAATCCCAACCATGATTGCAAGCTATCAAATCTGATTCCAGTATATGTTTCTAAAATGTATTTGACAATGGTATGAAGCTATATTGAAATTTCAGGTGGAAGAGGAGGCTGCCAAAGATTGGGACCTCAGCTACAGTGGCACAGCATTTGCTTTCTTTTGGCCCCTAGCTGTTTATTGGTGTTCCAGAAGCTTGTGAAAGGGACATCTGCTTCTTTTTTTAAGCCTGTTGAAACAGAATTCTGTGGATTCTTCAACTGAATCTCTACAACAGGACTAGTTAGATGACATCTAACAATATTTTGCACACAAATCCAAAAGGAAATTCTTTTTGATAAAGATTATACTCAAGCTTAATTCATTTAGAATTGCAAGAAACAAAAGAAAGAAATGCTTTCTCAGGCCCTCGCAATTTTCTCTGTTAGCCTAATTTAATTTTAAAATCATAACTTCAATTGCTGAAATTTACAGTTTATAATCCCTGATAGTATCTATGCTTACTGTAACAAAGCTTTTGTGATATTTATAAAGCAATGAATTTTAAAGGTAATGGTTTTATTTTAGTAAAAGTAGTTTCATTCAACTTTATATTTACGTGAAAAAAAAATATGAATATTTTAAAGGTTTATCAAGTTATCAGTAAAATTATTTAATATCTCCAAAAATTTCATAAATTTTAACTAATTCAATAATTTATTACTCCAGGAATATACGATCTTTCATATCTGTTTGCAATTCATTTACATTTAAATTGCTCTCACTATTATTAATATTATTAAATATTTCAGTGTCATCTGAACATTAGATTCACTGTCATTTGCATTAGAAAAATTACTTTCTCCCATTTAACTATCTGATTCATTTATCCATTAAGAAATCTTGTTCTTACTTAAAACCCAGAGCTAAACACCCAGTCTCAATAAATTGCAGTTTTGTGGAGGATTCAAACATATACTGTTGTTTGTTTGTTAAAAAATCTCTAATTCAGAAGACGAACAATGGCCGATTGGTTAGGGTGCTGGCCTTCGAAACCTGAGTTCGTGGGTTCGAATCCCACTGTGGCATGGATGTTCATAGCCGTTCGGAATCGGCTTTAAGCTGTAGGTCCCAGTCTCATTAGCCCTCGTGTTGCAAAAAGTAGACCGTAGCACTCCAAACCAAAACCAAACCTGTAATTCAGAATTGAAAATGTATGTTGAAGGTTAACATTCTGTGGAACATTATTTGAAAATCTAATTAACTTTACCTGCCATCTAGTGCCATTTAAAAATTTAAACAAAACATTCCAATTAGCAAACACTCGTGTGTTTACAGGCCCTAATAAATCCATTGGTAAATGTATTAAATTTAATAAGAATTTCTAATGTTGTTAGGTCAATAACATGGCACTTGAAAAAGTGCTTATTTCTTGTGGGTAATTTCATCTGCATCTTACTGCAGAAAAGTATCTTGCCAATGTTTTACAAATCTTTGTATTATGTTGAGTTGGCATTTGATCTGTTCCCTGTATAGAGAATGTGCATGTGACATATTGCGGCAGTACTCAGGTGCATATCAACTCTTTGACACACAAAATATTTGCCTGTTTCCCATCGCTTTTCTACGAGATGTTTTGGGGTATTTATTTTAAATATATATTATATCTACTTTGTTTTTGTGATTTATCCAAAAATGGTAACAAGCAGCAGTTTGTATGTCGTACTGGTTCAAAAAGAGCAAAAATAAAAGATTTTAGCCTTAATGAAATGATATAGGAGGTTACAGCCTTTGTTATTTTAAAATATTTATATGTGAGATTTGGTTAAAATTGTGCAAAAATTTTGGATTTAGGTAAAGAATACAGTAGAAAATATAACTTAAATATAGATGATTAGAATAAATTTGAATTGTTTATCATGAAGTAAATTTTTTAATTGCTGAATAATTTCACTTTTTTTATTCAAGTATAATAAACATTTCAATCAAAAATTAAAGAAATAATTTTTTTAAAATATTCTTTAACCATTTTAATGACAAAATAAAAATATTGAAATCTAGAAACACATTAAAACCTATACTTTTAAATAAAATTAAAATTAACCTACATTTTATTATGTATTATTTGTCTAGCTATATTAAAAAATTTCAAAGGAATCCATCTAAACCTAAAAGTGGAGCATTATACAGATTCTTTGGAAGTTGTGTTCCAGCTTAGAAATTTATCCAGATATGCCTTGGGTAATATGCAGAGTAATTGCCAACTACAGAGTTAAGTTAGTTTTCCAATCACTATATAATATATGGATCATCAATAATAGTATTACTATTCAGCTAAATGAACCTTAGTTTTGATATATACTCCTTATCTGAAGAAGACAATTTTTTCATATAAAAGAAAAAAAAATTGGTTTTACAGTAGATATGACCCATGCTAAAGCACATAGGAGACAATGGTTTGCTCTGAAAGAGTTGAGTTGGAGTCAGCACCCAGATTTGTTTACAGACATGCACATTCTCTGTACAAGTCACATTTGATTGCCAGAATAGATAATAAAACATGGGTTGGCATATTCATTTTTTTAAAAGAAGGCTTATTTTGCTACTAAACTAATTACCACTGTATCTAACAGTGGGTATTAATGCAAAATTCTATAGCACTTACTTTCTGTGGGTGCTATGCTAGCGTGTAACCTAGCCACCTTCTTTACTGGGACAGGTATGCTTTCTATTCATAGGCCGTCGCTGATGATGCATTAAAATAACCTCTGAAAAACTTTAAGGACAATAAACATTTATTTAGAACATTTTATGAAAAATTAAAGCATAACAAAATATCATATTTTGAATCTTGGCATCTGAGCCTGACGTAAAAAGATCAGATGGTCGAGTGTTCCAAATCAAAATATAACCAACATCATGTTCTCTCACATCAAACAGGTCTCTTCCAGTCGCAGGCTCTTTGCTGACTCCCCGAGCTAAACTCACTCTCTTGCAGAACTTTTTTTCCTTCTTCAGGTGGGGTTCAGTATTCTCAAAACTTGGTCCCTTCTGAAAAGAGAAGTCCTCCCTTTCAGATGCACTGCAGAAACAGACCAGCGACACATTCAAAAACCTTATCCACCCCTTTTAGCCTTCTGGCTTCGATTTTCTTTAAGGAATGCCAGTTGGAGGGGGGCAATCTTGCAGATGTCAAGAAAGGCACACATATGCAAAACACTGATTGTGGGGTCCAAATTCTTTGCATAAACAAATTGCACTTGCCCTGAAATTCTGTGATATGTAAAATAGAGAGAATTGACTGCACCAATGAATCCAAATGTTAAGATTCTGATAAAGGTGTATTTTTTCATTTCACTACAGTATAGTGCAATTTCATTATGTATCATGTTTGTATGATTTTGTACTTAGTTTGATTTAAATTGATTGTATTCCAGAAAGATCTATCATAAAGTTTTAATTTTCCCACTGGATAATGTCTTTGTTTAATTGATTACAGAAGAAAAACTTTGGGAAATTTGTGATGCTGTAAAAAATTTTATAAATTATATGTTTTTTAAATATGATGAGCTTTCAAAGTCTTGAAAGAATAATTGTTTCAGTTTTGTTAAAATGAAATATGCTGCGATATTATTGAATGATTTATCTGTTTTGATAAATGAATTAAAATCCCAAAGAATATTTTCCTATGCTGTTATCAGGCTTGCAATTCCGTCACTTTTTTTACAATTGATCACTTTTAGTCACTTTTTTAAGTACACAATAACTTTTTTCATGGTGTATCACAGCAAAAGTCTGTTGTTGAAAAAAGAAAATCTGAATTAATTACAAAATGTTTTAATAAAAGACCAAAAATGGGATGCTGCAATCTTATTTTTCTTATTAAAATTTAATTAGTCATATGGTTTCCAGAATTAAGTGATTTTAAAAAGTCGTAAAGAAGTTCCTGAAATCTACATTTGTACTGAAATGTACATTTAATACATTAAAGTAATTTGCGTCAAAGCACACATTTCTCTTTTTCTCTTACTTCACAATTTTTGTTAGGATACTCTAATCTAACTATGTACATATTTCAAAACATCATTAATATATGCAGAAAATTGTGATTATAAAATTAATATATTGTATGTATTCAAATCTAATTTATATATTTTCTTGAATAAAAAGCAATGTTGAGTTGTGTGAAACAAAATTTTTAACCTTTTTTGTATTTGACACTAAAATTATGTCTTGTAGGAATCATTTGATTTAGAGTTAAAATAAATAGAAAAATCTTAATAATAGCATCTGTAATCAAGAGGAGAAAAAAAAATCGCTTTTCTTTTCAATGTTTAGTCACTTATTCTGTATTATTTGTCACTTTTCTCACCTTTTTGAAAGTACCTCAGCAGTTGCAAGCCTGTGTTATGAAATTTCTGTTTTTGAATTTCGCAGTTGATCTAAAAGTATTTTAAATATTTCATTATGCAGTCACTACTGAAATTTACCATCTCAAACCAGTAATATGAGAATTTCTTTGGATGTATCCCAAATGGTTCTCAAACACATTTTGTTCTATATTAGTCAGGTATTCATCAATCAGGGAAATTGTGAATTGTGGTGCCCTGGCTTGACTTCTCTTAAACTCTTTGCCTGTGGAATATAATTGAGAAAAACATGCCAAAAAGGGAAAATTTTTTCCTCTTTAATTTTGTTTGCTATTATCAATCAAATATTAAAAAGATTATTTTTTAAAAATTCAAAATTTTAAACGAAATAACTATTTTTAATATTTTTACATACTTGGGAAATATTAATGAATTACAATAATTTTTGCTTTAAATATAGCAAAATAATCAAATGGTATTAAAGACAAATATAATAGACTATTATAACATTATTATTATTATGTATAATAACTGTCATGAATTCCATATCCCTCAAATTCCTTTGAATTTCAGAAATCCTTTACAGTATCTGACAAAAGGCACAAAACAGCCAAACTTTTCTCCAAAAAGTATCACCATTTATTGGGAAAATGGTAAATTACATATTACACATTGAAATAAATAAATTTGGGCTTCATGGAATTGAAACACTGATTTTTCTCTTGCCTGAATTCAGGTCAGGCATTCCAAATTTGGTGCATTTGTGAACTGAGTTAGTGCGTCACAGGCAAAGGGTTAACACTTCACTAGAGAAAATAATTTGTAATGCAAATTTAAATTCTAGAGGAACTATTTCATTAAATCTGTACAGGTACTTCCTTTTGCCACTGGTGTAGCCAAAACATCTGAAGCTCTTAAACAGGCATTTATTTCTCTGGAAACAAGCTAATAAAATGAACCTATACATTAACAAAGCTAAAACCAAATACATACTATCCTTTCCTTGAAATAAGCAATTTTAGATTTAAAGTCATCAAAAAATTTGTGTATCTAAGTTCTGAAATCAACATGTAAAAATATATCAGTTGAACTTCATAACAAAATTACTGCTGCTAACTGTTTTTGCTTAAAGAAATATTTAAACACTAATTTCATTTAAAAAAAAACCAAATTAACAATATATAAGTATATAATAAAACCTGTCTTCTGATCAGCAGAAACATAGACAGCTAAACAATGGCCAATTGGTAGATCCCTGATTTCGGTACCGGAGTTTGCAGATTCAAATTCTGCTGCAGGCTTGTATGTTCTTAGTCAATCGTAATCAGCTTTAAACAGTATATCCTGATCTCATTAGTCCTCGTGTAGCAAAATAGTAGACCTCATCACTCCAAACCAAACCAGAAACATAGACACTGGCAGAAAATAAAATAAAGAAAACCTGCAGTTTTTGAAAGAATAATTTTAAGAACTATTTTGGGAGGTAACCAGGTAAATAGTATATGAAGAAAAAAAAATAAATATTGAATCAAACAAAATTTACAAAAATCCAGATATAGTTCATTCCATCAGCATTCAAAAGTTAAGACAGGCTGAACACATATTCAGATTGACTGACTAGGAAAAAAAAAAAAAAAAAAAAGGGCTTTCAGGGCTAAACCAATAGGCACCAGGAAAAGAGGATGTCCAAAACTCAAGATGGTTGGACTTGTTTGAGAACAACCTATAGACTGTGAAAGTTATTGATTGGAAATCCATGACAAAAGATAGAAACTGCTGGTATCAAATTCTGCAGAAGGATAGGGCTATCCAGGGCTGCCATGCTACTGAAGAACACATAGACATTCATATTTAAACAAAATATTTAGTTTAATGTCTCACAAAGAATGTAAACCTATTTGAGAAACACAAGCGAACAAGAGTGTCTTTTCAGCTTTGCTAAATATTCCTGGAAATATTAATGTTAACATAAATTCACACATTTTGGTGGTTGGCATCTTTAGTGCTGCCAGTCCTACAACAGAAATCCGATAGTGCCATCTGTTGTTCGCAAACAGAACTATTTTCATTCCATTGCCATACAAAACCTGGCTTCTTTTCCATTCGTTTGGGGCAAAGCACATCTTTTTATCTTAATTAGTTTTCGAATTATTTATTTTTAAAGTTTGTCCTGACTTTTGAATCACCTGGTATATATATGTATAATACACATATGCATAATTGTATTTATTATATATATATATATATATATATACACACATCCATGCATGCAGATTGAAATATATACATTTATCTTAACAATATTTGAGTCATGATGTTGCTGAGGTTTTAGCATTATTGAGTGCTATGAATTGGCTATTGACCCATGTTGGTGGGTATGGGATTAACACTAGATTTACAGATGTTGATCATATACCTATTTTTACTGAAGTGGGCCAATTTGACTCATGCAAGAATATTAAAGTTTTATGCAGAGAAATTAGTTCCAAATTTAAATAAAATGTTTGTTATCAAAAAATTCATGGGAAACATTTTTTACATATAAAATCTGTTTTTGAAGCACATTTTCTGCAAACATTTTTATTACATTTAGCACAATGGTTCTACGTCTGTTTCTTTTGCATGATTGTTGAACTTGACAATTATTCTGTGCGTCAGTAGCATGAATTTCTGTCATTCGAATGGAAGTGTTCTCGACTTCTTCTCTATATTTACTTTATACTATATTTATTACTATATTTATTTATTTTCATATACATTCTGTGAGTCGAATTGGAACACAACCGTGACAATATGTTATACCACATTTGATAATGCGGTCTGCGGGGAAAAGGAATGAAAGTTTACATATATTTTATTACTTAACTAAAAACCAACGTATGTTTTTGAAAAGTGATATTAAAGTTTTTTATATAAGAGAGATCAAATTTTTAATGAGTCAAATTGGCTTGGTCTGTAAATGTAGTGTTAAGGAAAATAATTTCTTTGATACAAATTTAATATATGCATGATCTTGATGGCAATTAAGAAATAGGTACTCCATTTAATGAATATGAAGCTTCTTTTGCCTGTTGCTTAGGACAGTTTTAAAAACTGTTCAATTGCATTAGATTAAGAGAGTGCATTTTTAAAAAAGTGCATTTTAGTGTGCAATTCTTTGATGGTCTGCACAAAATCTACCTACTCAACCATTTAGTTATAATATGGATGTAAATAGGCTTTACCTACTAATATTTATAACTAGTGTGATCTTAAAAAATATAAAAATAGAGTTTTTAGTTATGCTAACAGCAAATAGATGGCAATACTAGTTTAAAATCTGCAGTTGGAATTCCAAGTACGCTGAACAGTATTTTACATTTACCAAACTAGTTTTATTTTTCTTTTCTCCAATCAAATTTTTTAGGATAGAATATTATGTAGTCGCCTGAATTGAACCTACGCGCAAAATTTCAGATCTCTAGATAGTCAGGATGATGGTTAAAAATTGATTTCAAAATATTAACACATTGTATGCGGGATACGTACTAGTACGTTTTATGACAATTGATTCTTGAGCGTGGGACACGTACCAGTACATTTTCTGACGATTGATACTTGAGCGCGGGTCTCGTACTAGTACGGGTAAGTGTAACAACATGGTTTGTTTGTGGATACAAAAATAACGGTATATACAGGAAAACGAAGCCGAACGTTCTTGTCTACTACATAGATTCTGGAAAAATTTAGACAAAAACTAGTTTTTACATCAGTCAATGCGGAACCATAGAACGGGAAAAAATTAAAACTATATACTACTATTTCAATTTGATTTTTCATATTTACGATGCTATTATAAATTTATCCACTAAAAAATATGATCTCATTAGCCCTCGTGTTGCAAAAAGCAGACCTTAGCGCTCCAAACCAAACCACTAAAAAAATATTTTTTTTGTTTACAAAAATCTGATGGTTGTTATTTATATATTTCTATTTATTTATTTGTTTATATATTTCAATATAAAATACGAAAAGTTGGTTAAAAAATGAAATAATTTTCGATCTATTGAGATTTAACTGAATAACTAAATTGACGCGCAAAACACCCGCTCCCGGTACAATTCCGCTGCGAAATGTACCCGCAAACAATGTGTTAACTGATACACAAGTTAAGTTAAATAAGAGCAATTAAAAATGGTTTCTTATTTAAAGGCAACTTGGATTATTGCTCATTTGTGATTCTTATCAAAATAAATATCAATTGTAGATAAAATTATGGCCATCTTCAAGACTTAATGCTTTATTTATTTGTATATACATGCATAGTAAGTGTATCTACATGCACATGTGTTCCTGTATAGTTTTTTAAGACTACAGTCAATCGTGTCTGAAATATTTTTGATTTCGAAATGTGGAATAAAAAAATATGGCACAATGTATAATGTGTTGTCTCTTTTTATGTTCTAAAATAATCAACGATCAAAATTGTGAAGAAGTATAAAGAATATGACACAGTGCAGCAGTTTTTCTGCAATAAATGTAGGAAGTATATCCTTAAAATTTGTAAACAAAATTAAGAATATAGTTGAGATACTTTCATACACACACACGCACATATATATATATATATATATATGTGTGTGTGTGTGTGTGTGCATGTATGTAATATATCAAAATTATTACACTTAAATATTTTGAAAATTCTCCTCTCCCGTTCTTATTCCTTCAAATTTATTTTTCCAGTTAAAAAATATCTTAATCAAAGGAGTGTTCGCGACTTAAAATTCTTCCAACCCCTTTCCCATAACTTTCTCCGCAATAAAAGCAAATTTTTTTTTTCACTTTCCATATTTTCCAGCTGTCCCCGGTTCACTTTCCGATGATCTAAACTCCTTTTCCTTCTTTGCCGAACGATGGCCGAATGGTAGAGCGCTGCTCTTCGGAACCGGAGGAGTTCGGGATTCGAATCCCGCTACGAGCATGGATGTTTGTAGCCGTTCGGAATCGGCTTTAAACTGTAGATCCCGGTCTCATTATTCCTCGTGTGCAAAACAGTAGACCTTAGAGCCCCAAATTAAACCCTTTTCTTGTTAATAACGCCGACTAAGCTATTTTCTCTAGGAAAGATTTCGTCCTCGTCTGGCTCTGGGGTCCAATTCTGTTTCAGCACGTGTTTCGGTGTTCATTCTATCTTCTAGCTTTGATTGTGAAACACATGTTCTTTGAAATAAGAATAAAATATAAGTTCGACTCGGACTTGTGTGCCGTTCTCTTCAATGTGTCCCGACTGCTTTTTACTTAGTCTAATTACTTAGGCTTCTTACCCAGCAAGCCTGGGAAAGTAAATACAATAGGGGTTTAATTATTTGTGACCGGCAGATTAATTTTCACCGTCTTACATGTATATATATTTATGTCTGCATGTATCTATATATGTGTACGTACGTAAATATATGTATGTGTATCGGCTTGAAACTAGGTTTTTTGGCGTCCGTGGCAATAAAAACTGACTTGCGCCCCTACTACGAAATATAGTGGTAAAATATATATAGTTTTTATCCGTGTAGCATATAATCATAATGAACAGAATAAAAAATGACCAACTTTATCCCTATGTATTACATAAAGAGGAAAGGTATGTATAGCATTATTTTAAAGAGTTTTAACGTCGATGATTTCGTCCATGTTTCAAGCTGTTTGTGGTATCTTTTTCAATACACAGTAGGGTTATATTCCCTGGGCGTTCTCCTGTACCAACGAAATATTTTATCAGTTACAGTGTGGTAGAAGAATCTTCACGACATTAAGCTGTCGCTACAAACAAGTGTAGAAAGTTTCGCAATACAATTACTAAATTTGTGTACATGTGTTCTCTAATTCTACTTGTTGAAATACTTCTAAAACTTCGAATGAACTTATTTTCTAAGAATTCTTTCATTATTGAAACTTTAAACTTGTGAAATGGCTATGGCTGTACGTATATTTAAATTAGCAAAATTTGAAATGGAAGGGTGACTGAAAGAGTAGGCGAAGGACGATGGAAAGAGTTTAGGTTGAGGGTAGAAAGAGGGTACTGGGTAGTTCGAAAAATCGGGGTAAAAAAAGTAGTGTCCTCATATCCTGTGTTCTACTTTTATAATTGAAAAAAAAATGAGCTAGACAGTTTCCATTTGCAATATATTAAAGTAAATATTTTTAAATTCTTACGTTTTTAAAAAATCGAAGTCTATAAAAAATTCAAAATCTTTTTGAAAACACCGAACGGTCGAGAGGTTAAAACTTTAACGTTCATCACACCCTATGTGACAAAGAAATGAGGCCGCCTTTTGACAATTAAATCTTAAATAACTTTTATTAACTTGGAAAATGCATTGCTTTAATGGTATAAACGTCATGCCAACAGCAATTGTCCATCCTTCTTGTCTTTCTCCCCCAGGAAATTTTCTGTCTCAGAAGATGTCACTTTTTCCCCTTCCTTTGATCTTCATCCTTGGTGTTAATGTAGAGTCCTTGCTCCACCCCCTAAAAAAGAAAGCCTGCTCACTGTTGCCGTAAAAATTCGTGACGTCACAGAAGTTAGGCCGTAGAGATTACCTGCATGGGGTGCTAGAGCAAACACGTTATTGCCTATTTGGCATCTTACTGTCTGGAGAGTGACCATTATTCATCGTGCCCAAAATGGGATTGGGTACCACCCTCTAAAAAAGAGCATTCTTTTTTAGGGGGTCGTGCTGAAGAAACTGGTCTTCACGCGTTTTCTTTCCCCATCTTGGTTAACGTTGACAGATTCCTTGTTTTGGGCGCGTGCCCTAGCCTTTTCCTTTCACCTTTTTCAAACATGCATCCATCATTTCTTGACACTTTTCCATTTTCCCGAATCGCGTGGTGACTTTTTAAAATACTAGACGTTCGTAATACAGCATTTTCTAATAGCAGTGAACTGACTCTAGCTATCGAGATCAGTTCAACCTTTAACCTGATATTACCATTAAATCAGGTGCTACTTTTAATGCTCTTACATTTTTAGTTACAGATTACTTATAAAACGTCTCCGCCTTCTGTTATTCCGTCCAGGTTAGCTTAGGAACTTATAAGGGTTTTTCTGATGTCCTCCCATATATTGGCTGTATACACGATATACCCGTCATATCCTCCGTTGATTAACTACAAACCCGTACTACATACGGTAACTGCATAAACCACATTCGCTCCCTTCCCCTACCAACCTGGTGCACTATTTTTCCCTGAGATCGCTCAAATCGTCTAATAATTAAGTCCAATTTCAGATGAGTTAGAACGTAAGATTTTGGATTATCTCCAAATCTTTCCTTAAACCCGTTTGATGAACATAAGTTAAAATCAATTTCGTCGTTAGCGTGGCAACACTCGAAATTCTCGCGAAAATCCTTAGTTCTATCGGTACTTACATTTTCATTAGCAACTAATTTTGCTCATCTTGTATATTTCTCAACCAACAAGACGTCTTTGTGACCCTTTGAACTAAATACGTTTACCGGTCCTAACAATTTTCCATTCATTCTATGGAATGGTCCCATCTATCACGAATATCGATTCCACTTTTTCGTATCCGTGAGCCGATATTGTGCATACTGTGTACAATATTGCTTCCCCTCCTTCTTTCTGGTTTTCGTGAAATCACAGTACCTTCGCTTTTTGCGGTGTATGACCGCCTAACTCGGAGCTGTGCGTCAAGTCTGGGAATCTTCAAATCTCGACTTCGGTAGCACCAATTGCGCAACTTCCTCTCCTAATACCCTATCTGCGTTGTATGGAAATCTTGTACTAGTAACGGAATTTTAACTAGTAACTCGTTCAGTCTGTGCAACATCTAACATTTAGCTTCTTTGTTCTCCCACCCCGGCCAAAATGTTAATTTCTTTTGTTAACCTTTCTTCGTTTGGGGACAATATCCCTCTTGATACAGAAATCCCTTTCCGAGTTCAATCCAGGAACTCTCGTTTTTCTTGTCGCTCCCGAGGCATTTGCTATCCTTCGACGGTAGAGAACCCGTCCACTTTGGACTGTCCGCATTCTTTTTTCCTATTGTGAGAGAAATTTATGAGCTTTTTCTACTCGCGCATTTTTTACAATTTTTATTTAGACGGTAAATGAATCACTTCAATGATATAAAAACGTCATGCCAACATCCTTCAGGGGGAAAAAAGAACAAAGTTCCCAAAATGGGTTCCCCACATCCGAAAGAGGATATGTACAAAAGAAAAATGACTTTCCAGTCTAATAGTTCTACAGCAACTGTCCATCGCTCTTGTCTTTCTCCCCTAGACTTTGGTCTTGGAATCTCACCTTTCCCCTTTCCTTTGATTTTCATCCTTGGGGTTAACGTAGAACCCTTGGCGCCTGGCTGACGCTGGACCACAAGCTCATATTCAATTTTTCGCCGGTCCGTTCACAATCGCACTGCTTGACACATTCCAAAGTTCGGGTGTCAAGCAGATCATTACTGGAAAAAATTAATGATACTTCTGATTATCCAGCTTTTAGCGACGATGTCTTATAGTCGGCATCGAAAGCACTCGTCTTTTCAACGATTAAGACGGCTGCATTACTTTTTTTCTGTTCTACTTAAAAAAAAAACGAAGGAAATTCCGAATTTCTACATGGAGGAATATAGAAGAGGTAAGCTTAAAGAAAGGGGTAGGGTTGGTTGTAACCCAGACTTGAAGGTTTAAATATATAAAGTTCGTCGGTTTTCAAAAAATTGAGGTAAGAAAATATTTCAAAGTTTCTGTGTTCTACTTTTAATCATTGTTTCGATAGTTCTAATTTGTCATTTTTTATACACTCTCCTATTAAAGTACAGAAAACAACACATATATTATAGATGAAGAAAAATTTCAATATATGATACGGAAATTTACCAAAAGTAAAAATTATAAAACAAAAAAGAAAACTAGAATCTTTTTATAGGACTTTAAATGCCAGAATCAAAAGAAAAATTTTATGTCTCCACTTATTAAAAAATTCTAAATTTATTCTTATTTTAAGTTTAAACTTGAGGATTCCACTTAAAAGTGCGTGGGGCAAATTGAGGCTCCATTGCTTAATTAGCGATCAGACCTAATCGAAGATTAAACGTTTTGAAATTGAGCTAGAGAGTTAATCTCCTTGAAACAACATTAACTTGATGATTACCTCTAATTCTCTATAATTAAATGGGTAGTTAATCTCTGATTAGTTATAACGGTAAAACCAGACCTGTGTTCTATAAATTTGTAACGTGAAAATGGTTTTTATAAAGTGCTTTGCACTTTTGTTAATTTTGGTTATCTCTAAATTTTGTTGAGAAGGGGAATATACTTTTGCAAGTTTTCAAAATTACCAATCTGTCGCCACACCTCTAAATCTCTTCTCAACCTTGCAGCAATGAACTGAAAAGGTTACAGAAAGTATGGAATTAACAATTGCTACCCTATGGCATCTTAGGGGCTTACTCTGAACGTTGCGAATCGGTTCGAACCTTCGTTGTGACGTCAGCTTGATCGTTTGTTCGCATAATGTCCGCAAAGTGACGTTACAACGAAAGTTCGAACCGTACCGCAACGTCCAGAGAAGGGCCATGTTTTTTCTGCACTCGGCAGTGCGTCGACTGTTATTCAGAGCTACGGGGTTCTCTTCGATAGACGAGTTTTCTGATGGCCATGTATCAAACGGACATCTGAGGTAAATACTCACCAATTCTTTTAACAAGTTGGTGAATTCTTGCATTGTTTTCCCCTGGTTTCGCACGACTGAGTCAATTTAAAATGATGTTAAATTTTAAAATATCGAATTGTTTAAGTTAGGTCATATTATAAACATGATGACAAATTTGAAATCTGTATCTTCGATGTTTTTAAATGTATGCATATAATTTCATTTATAGGGACTTTTTTTAATTAATGTGCACTAGAATTGGCATTTCCCCCCTATGTTTGTTTTCCTCGAAATTCCATGAGTTCATAATTCTAAAGTTATTCTATGTATTTCGTGTTGAAGATACAAGCGTTAAGTTTTGTATATAGCTATTTTATAATACATAGGATAACACTATGAATAAGTAGAAAGTGGCTCCATTATGTTATACAATGATATAAATTTAAAAAATCTATCAAAATGCTCGGTTTCACTGTATCAGAAATGTTTTTATAAAATATAAATCTACAGATATCTAAAAATCTATTAACAGACTTATTTAGGAAGCTTTAATAGATCTCAAAGAAGATTTTGGAGCAAAAATATTAATACTTGAGATTTTAAAAACGCTTTATAGAATAAAAACAAACACTTGTTTTATTAGACTTTATCTTCTTGGCTTGCTTTAAATTGGATCCTAAAATACAAAACGATTCCAATATATACTTTAGTACTTCGATTAAACTGTTTTTTTCTTTTGAAAGAGTATCATGTCCCCTTAAAATTGAATGGGTGCATAAAAATTTATGATCGACAGCATGTTCATTATGCTTTTTTTCTAAACTAGTTTAAATGACCAATTTGTAACTCTGTTACACCAATGTCTATAAAGGAAATATTCGTAATGTTATTTCTTGCTTTACAGTCTGTCACGCTCATTTGAAAAGGTTTTATTTTAATGAGCTCAATTTACTGAAAGCACAAAAGCCATTATATGAAGGTATGCAATGTTGTCAATGTGGCATTGGGAATACTCAATTATTGTATTTTTCTTTTCAAGGGGTCATACTAATGTTAAATCGACAAAATTCATTTTTTTTAGAAAAATATGTGAAAAGCAATTCAATTCTGTACATTTTAACCCTTTTTATCCTGACGGTACCTATAAGTATCGCTTCAATCAAACACCTATATAATTAAATTGTTAGAATAAATTTTCTAAAATATACCTATCACTCTTCACTTCAAGCATATAGTATTTTCTTTGAAACCCAAGATCTGGAGAGATATAAACAAACATAACTTCTCGCTTCATGGTCGAGTAGATTGATTTTTTAAGCAAAAGAAAATAAGACTGAAAAATGCAGGAATGACTTAACCCTTTTTATCCTGACGGTACTTATAAATACCGCTTCAATCCAACACCTGTATATTCCTAATAAAGCCGTTTTTCCTGACGGTACTCACAAGGACATGAACTATACAGCAGAAAAGAAATGACAGCACCAATCAGGAATCTTTTTTATTCGCATAGTAGGGATTTTATAATTGTGGTGCTGCATTCGAAGGTCATTTTGTGGTACAGTTGGTACACGTGTTGTTTAGTTGAGTGAATTTAGTGGTTTATTACCAGTTATTTGGTACTATTATTTTTTAGAGACTTCGATACTTCGCAGGTAAGCATTTCATTTGTTTTATTTTCTATCATAGTCAAAAATATACGTTGGTACTAGAAAGTACTATCTGCAAAGTTAACTACTAAAATACAGTAAAATTTAATTTTAATTTTTCTATGATTATTCTCCATTAAAACTTATCTAATGATGCAAAAATGCAGTGTGAAAGTTGGTGATAAATTAATTCCGGATATAAAGAGTTAAAACAATCCGCTTAAAAAACTCCAATATTAATGAGTTACGAATAATAACGTGCTAGCTGTGAACAAATTTAAACTTACAAAACTTTAATCTGATTTTCCTCAAGTGTTTTCTTCATGTAACGCGCATGTTATCTCAAAAGTTTAATATTTTTTCATGAAACTTTTACAGATTGTATACAATATAATTTTCATTCGAATGAAACGAAATCTTATATTTCCCAAAACTTTTTTTTTTAATGATAAACTTTTAATTTTTAAGAAAGTTCTTTTTTCAGATATTTTTTAAAGAAATATATATGAATTTTAAATATATATAAATTTAGGTTCAAAGTTATTTTGAGATATTGTATGTTTATAAAGAATAAGTTTGTCTAAAAATTTTTTAGTAATCATGCTCGATAGCCTTGACATAATTTTTATTAACAAGTGTCTCTTATTAAGAACTTACTAACAAAAATATTTATATTTCAAAAATGAATGAGAAATGTGTGCAAAGATAATAAATTGTTCTAACTGTATTAAAAAAAATTATGTTTGTAAACTTTTTTTTAATTTCTTTTCTTAAATAATTAAAGTGTGGATTTTTTCAAGTTCTTTATTTTATATAGAAAGGATTTCCTTAAATCTCACCAAGAGATTGGAAGCATTGTATATTCTTCATGCAATTCACTTTCCCTTAATAAAAAAATTAGTTTTAAAATGTTCTGTATGTGTTGGATGCTTTTACAAATATCTTCAGCCAAGCATAACTAATACTATTCTAGTTATATATTAATAGGTATTTCGTATTTATTACGACGATACATTTTAAATTTATTACTAGGTTAAATTTTTGTATTCTGTAGATAAATATACGGAATAATATTAATAGGTTTCAGTTTGAGTTCATTAAGTTTTTATATGGGTATAAATGCTTTTAACTTGGCTTTTTTTTATTTTGTGTCATTAACAAATTAAAGACTTGTTATGTTTACATTTGAGTTAACAAACGTGATCTAAATGAATCATTGTGTATTTTAGCCTTTTGTTTTAATGATCATTAATCTATAAAACAGTAGCTATTCAAAATTTAAACAGTGCTCCAGACTTTTCAACTTTGAACCAAAAATGAACGTTTAAAATTTTTTAAGAAAGTTTTTAAAGTGAAAGATCACGTTAAAACTACAGTCTAAGAGATTTAGTAAGAACAATTGGTAATGCTTTGATAAATTTTTCCCTGATCTGATAGACACGTAGTCCTTAAAGGCACAGATGACATCTCGACAATGTTGCATCCTATTTATTCTCATAGAATTTGGTTATAAATAACGAATTGCTCATTTAAAATATTTCTAGATATACTTTCCAATTTATTTGGCTATTTATCTTTTTACTTTTAAACTACATTTTTGAGTTTATTAAAAGGTATCTTTAAACTGCATTAAATTGGATTCTAAATTATAGTACAATTCCAATATTTACTGTAATAATGGTTTTCTTTTAAACGAGTGTCATGTCCCTTTAAATTGAACGGTGTTTAGGTTCATTTTGCTGTTTTTCAAATGAGTTTACGCGAATAATTGTATATTAAATTCATGTATGCATTCTAGTTTAATTTCAAGGTTAAGCGTTTGTATTCTATAGATAAGTATGTATTAATACGTTTAGTCTGAATTTTCAAGTATTTCTACGAGTATAAATGCTTCTAACAAGAGAATTTTTATGTATATAAACAGATTCAAGATTGTTTTTATATTTATAACAAGTGTGATCTAAAGGAATCTCGTTACACTTTAACCCTCTTTTAATGATCATTAATCTATAAACCAATAGCCATTCAAATTGGAAAATCATTGCCGATTTTTCAACATATTACCATTTCAAAATTTTTAAAGGTTTTTAGTTAAGATCGTGTTAAAACTACGATCCAACAGACCGTTAACGCTTTGATTCATTTTTTCACATTTCAGATAACAGTGGGAATGAAGCATTCTATTTATCCTCATAAAATTTAATTATAAATAACGAATTCTACATTCAAATAATTTTCTTCACATTTTAAATTCAATTTGATGATTTATCTTTTTACTTGGCTAATTGCATGCGCGTTTGTAAAAAGTTATCTGTAGAAATATGAATGATCATTGAATTTCTTTATCAACTGCTTAAATCCATTGTATCGTTATTGTGAAATAACATATTTTTATTTAGTAGTAATGCTATCCGTTAGTAGTGACCTACTTGCTTACTGTATGATTTTCAGAACTGATTGGCCACCTGAAAGCTTCCATATCCTTAACAAATAGTTGTCAATTTTTAGTATAAAACTAAAATTTCAATAGCTTTCAATAAATATCTCCAACAGTGCTTAAATAATGGTTCCAGTTGTCTATTAATTAGTATTTCGTATTTATACTACAATGCCTTTTAGCTCTACTACAAGGTTAAACGTTTGTATTCTGTAGATAAATATATATTAATGTTTTTAGTTTGAGTTTATTAAGTATTTATATGGGTATAAATGCTTTTAACTAGACTTGTATTGGGAAAATGTCCCGTACTTGAGGTTTCGTCTATCAACGGAATTCTTATTCGTAAACAAAATAACATCAATACACACGTGAAAGATTCCTTATTAAAACCGATCACTTAAAGGAATTCTCATACAAATTGCTTCAATAAATAAATGCGCCAAAATAAAAACACATCTTTTGTCATTGCGTACTTCTCAATTTTTTATTCTATACTTTCCTCGCAATGTTACACTGTTGCCACTACTCCTATCCTTTTTGGAAAAGAAAAAAATATCTAAAACCATGGAGGTAACAACTTGCAAAGTTAATATTTGGTAACAAACTTAATCTGAATAAATCATTGTGTATATTAGCCATTTTGTTTTCAGTGATCATTAATCTATTAAACAGTAGCCATTCTAAATTTAAAGAGCGCCCCAGATTTTTTTCGGCATGGAGCCAAAAATGAACACTTCAAAGTTCTTAAGGTAAAGTTCTCGGTCTGCCAAATTCATGTTTAAAAGAACAAAAGCCAATTTTTTTTTTTTTATAATTGAGCTACTGTATGATTTATTTTGATGTTTCTGAAAAACATTTCGCATCCAATTGTACCCAATGGAGATTTATTAGTATATGTGCCTACTCTAAATGCACATATCTAAGAAATCTCTTTTCGGTTGGATCATTCTCAGAACTTTTCTATATTTCGAAAGGTAAGTATTAGATATTTTAATACTGATAAATATTTTAAATCTTCACTAATATTTGATTTTTAATCCACTTTATTACAAATATCTCGAGTAATGATCGTCCATTTTTGGAACGGAGTACCGAATCTTTCTGTCTGCGTGTTAATGAAATGCGAAGTCGACGTAAATTTTTTGTCATAATAGAGCAATTCGTCGCAACTTCACGAACTACTATAATGCCCTTCCCATTCGTTTTCATGTTTACAACAGCCAATAGATAAACAATAAACTGCCTTTCCGTTTGAAACTGAAGCTAGAATTGTCATAATTTGAGATTTGCCCTACTGCGTGAAATCGCCTTATAAAGTATCACCCTAGTTTGCTGAAAATATTTATCTATTAATGATATCGTTTGAAAATTTAAACAGTTGTCACAAAATAGCAGAATATGAATCATATCTATTATCTATAATCTATAATCTATAATCTATAATCTATATATATATATATATATATATATATATATATATATATATATATATATATATATATATATATATATATCAGAGTAAGAATGTTACCGTTGCTAGGATACTTTATATTTCCAACTGCCCAGATTGTGTAGAGGTTAACATTGTTCTTGGGCTTGATTCCCGAATAAGTCTTGGATGTATTTTTGCTGTCCTCTCATAGAGAATGTTGACCGCTCTAATAATACAACGGTTAACAAGATCTGCAGTTTTGTAGAGGACAATGTTTAAGGAAAGACTCTAAACTGCAAATAAAGATTTATACTTTTCTGTCGACCACTTTTTTATTTATCGTTTTTTTTTCACTGCTGCTGTCAATGCAGAGATCTTGGCTGGAAAGCTGTTACTCATTTATCACTACCCGAAGAATACGTGTAGCTTAAGGAATGACTTCTAAGTCCAGAGAACATCGGGACTGTGAACTTATTTTACTGGCCATTAATGAACATGAGAAATCTTTGACACGAACTCACAACCCTCTGGTTCTGAGATCGGTGCCTTTGTCGACCGAGCTCTGCTATCATTTTAACTAAACGAAAAACTAACAAAAAGCTGATTAGCGAGTTGCACAGTCGACCACTGGGCGAAAGAAACTATAAAAATGAACTGCGATGAAATGTTGGGAGCTTACCACATTGATAAATTCTCTCCTGGATTTTATTTGATAGAGTACTCTCTGCTATAGTGTGAAAGAAACATACTCCTTAGTTATCCCCTCTTTAAATGTAATCGTTCCTACCTATTTAACGTAAGATCGATAAAGTGTATTGTCATCCGATTTGTTTTCGGTCACTAGATTTCTTGCTCATACTCATCATCTAGAAGTCATGTTACAAGACTCTTCAGCCAAATGGATTTTCGTAATATCGGTAGGTGGCGCTGTTTAGTTTCCTCATGGCCGCTAGAGGGCTTTTGACTTTTAAAAAGTATAAAAGAAACTACACCTGGAAGGGAGGGCGGTCTTTGGGATGTTATTGCATAGACACTTAGTGTTCAAACCAACATTAGCAAAACCAGTACTAGAGGGCTAGGAGGAAGTACTGTTGCCAATCCTTCCAGAGAGGTCCCTAGAAGGGAGGGCGGTTTGGGAACCTTCACAATAATGCTTGTCGTGTTACAA
>CM063510.1:150174288-150179288 GCA_032207245.1 Pardosa pseudoannulata
ATTAAGTTAACTATGTTCAGAGAACATTTTTCTTTAAACATAGAAACTAGTTCATATTTTTACATTTTTAGATTTATTTTTTATATTATCATAGAGAATTGCACTTAAAAAATTTATTCCTGGAGAAGTTTTTATAAAATTTCTAATAAATGAAGAAAATTTAGTAAAAAAAATCTGGTTTTTTCAAAAGGTCTAATTTTTTAATAAATTAAATTATTTCAATATTTTTTTATGCAACACATACACTGGACTAGTGAATCATCAAAAATCTTATCTTCATGAAAATTTAAAAAGTTTTGTCCAAAAAATGCTGTTTAAAAGGCTTTAAATTCACAACTTCCGGTTCCGACGTCCCTACTTCTGTTTTGTTTTGACAGCTGTCACTAATGTTTAAAGAGGTGTAACTTTTCTTTCAGAAGCCTAAAAGTTGAAATTTTACAATAGAGATGAAAAAAATTATGATTTTTGGCAAAAAAATGACGTTTACAACGTAGACTGATACCTTAAAAAAAGACGTTGAAATGTAACGAGACTCCTATAGATCATGTTTGTTAACACAAATATGAAACAATCTGACTTGAATAAGTCAAGTGACAAAGTCTCGTGTTAAAAGCATTTATACTCTTATAAATACTTAAAAAATTCAGACTGTAAACGTATTAATATAAACTTATATGTAGAATACAAACATTTAACCTTGTAATCATACTAGAATATATACGTAAAGTAATTTAATATATAATTGTTCAAGTAAACTCGTTTGAAAAACAGCAAAATGGGCGTAAACACAGTTCAATTTTAAGGGGACACGATCTTCGTTTAAAAGAAACCATTATTACAGTCAATATCGGAATTATTTTGTAATTTAGAATCCAATTTAAGGCAGGTTAAAACAATAAAATCTATTCAAGTCATTTAATTATTTAACCTGTAAAATGCTTTTATAATCTTTGCATCACAAGTCAACTCCAAATGAGTTCTAAAAATGCTCTCTAAATGAATCTGCAGGAACTGTCAGATACATCTAGAATTATATTTCACAAAAATAAACTGACACAGTGAAATACAATGCATGTTAACAGCATTTTATATAAATTTGTTTATATCAAAATAACGAGTCAACTTGTTACCTATTCCATTTGCAGCTTTATCCTATGCATTATAAAATATTCGTACACATAATTTAACGTTTGTGTGTTCAACAATTTAATGCATAGAATTTCAAGGAAAATAAAACACGGTAAAAAGAAATTTACAGTTTTCATTTGCAAACAAATGCTCTAAATTATATCATAAGCACGAGTAATTTTCAAAATAAGGAAAATACAGATATCAATTTTTTTTTCATACATGTTCGTAAATGTGAAAACTCTATGACCCAATTAAAATAATTCGATATTCTTAAGATTAAACCCCCTTTTGATAGACTTCGTAGTGTTAAATTGTAAAACAGTATAAGAATTTACAAACTTTATAAAAAAAACTATTTACCTTGAGTGTCCGTCTGATAGCTCACCATTGAAAACGTCGTGTTTTGAAGTTGAGAACCCCGTAGCTTTGACTAGCTGTAGACGATCTAAACGCTCATTCACACTATGGTCCACTGCAAGCCATTACTACCGTCTGGAAGGAGTATGGCTTATCGTTGTCGACGATGGCAGACGATAAAATGGCCTCGGCGGACGATGGCTTCGGAAGCGGTTTTTCTCTAAAGATCAAAGGCAGCCTAAAAAAAGGCGCAAACTAAAGTGCGCAGTAGAGCTTGAGCGAAGGCGTGGATGAATCCACGAGTTCCGCTCATTTAGTGGCCCACTGTGTGGATGCAAACTGTAAGCCATCGCCCAAGGTTATCATCAGGAAGTGGTGAACAATTGTCCATAGTGTGGAGGCTACATAATATATGATTGCGATAGAAAAACCTTGACGCCATAAACTATCAGGAAACACACACTCATTAAACGATTAAATAATTAAACGTCAAATTTAACCTTTTATCAACTTTCAAGGCCACCAACTTTATATTTGTTTGTACCATTTTCAGTTTACTGCTGAGTCGAGAACAAGCAGAGAGAGAGTTGTTTAGAGCTTGCACACAAGTATATTCTCCTTTTCAACAAAATTAAGAGATAACCCACATCAACAAAAGTGCAAAGCACTTAAAAAAAAACATTTTCATCTTATAAAAAATGGAACTAATGCCTGATCTTACCGAGATTAACCACTCATTTAATTATAGCGAATTGGAGTTAATCGTAAATTCAACGTGAAGGTCTCATACAGTTCAATTGCTTAACTTTTAATCTACGGTTATTTCTAATCCACTGTTGTGCATTGTTAATGTTATCTATTAAAATTGATTATCACTGGTTCTTTTTTGCAATGTAATATTTTAATGAAATGTGTGCAAATACACACATTTAATTAAAATATTAGTAGTAGGTGCAGGTGCTCCACATGAAACAAGAATAAAATATTTTTATACATGTAAAGTATTGTTTTTATATATTTACAATAAAATTTGAACGTGCTTGGTCAACAATAATATATTTGTATACACATAAATTTTAAAGTTGATGTTATACATGTTTGAAAATGTATATAACATATTATTATAAATACAGTCGAACTCGTTTATAACGAGTATTGTTTTTATATATTTACAATAAAATTTGAACGTGCTTGGTCAACAATAATATATTTGTATACACATAAATTTTAAAGTTGATGTTATACATGTTTGAAAATGTATATAACATATTATTATAAATACAGTCGAACTCGTTTATAACGAGCTCGGATTTAACGAAAACTCGGATTTACCGAGGAAAGCGAGAATATTTGGTTGGATCAATGTTAAGTTTATGAAACAGAAGTCGCTTTTAACGAGCAAGACCTGGTTTTAGCTAGCAATATTTTTGTCTTGCAGTCTTTTTCTCATCTTTCTAGTCTTTCTGTCTTATTTTTTTTCTTCTCCGCGGTTTAATACTTTTGTAGGAAAAATTCCTCTAGCATTCTAATGTCAATAGGGAGGGTTCACAAATCCAGTGCAATTAGGCAATTTGTTGCAACGTGACGAACTACTATAATGCCCTTCCCATTCATTTTCAAGTTTACAACAGTCAATAGACAAACAATAAACTGCCTTTCCGTTTGAAACTAAAGCCAGTATTGTCATGAATTGGGATTTGCCCTGCAGTGTGAAATCACCTTATTGAATTTTTGCCACCAAATTCTACATCTGTTATCCAGCCTATGGATCAAGGAGTCATAAGAAGTTTCAAGTGCCACCCACTTCCTTAAGCAACTGATTTTGATGATTCTGGACCGAAGCGATAGAAGTGGAACAGCATCGAATACCAATGCCAACGTACTGGGAGCGATACGTTTGATGAACGGTGCATTGGAAAATGTCACATCAACATGCATCATCAAGTGTTTCCATAAGGCTGGATTAGAGAGTTGTCAAGATTGTCAATCCACTGAGGAAGAAGAGGTTGACAATTTCATACAAACTGCAAATTTGGAAATGACCAAAGAATTTCAAAACCATGTATCCATCGACGACGAACTGATGATCTCAGATGTATTGACCACCGAAGATATTGTAGCTGACGTAGTATCGAATTCAGTGGAAAACATGACTAAAGCGATGAGGACAGTGATCAATATAAAGAAAGTGAACCACCCCAAACTTGTTCTACGGTGTTGGAGTTCACTGAATAAATGCAGACCATTTTTGAAGCAAGGGATGTCAGTGATGATATTTTCCGGGCGATGAGTCTTCTCCGAAGAACAAAAGCACAGGAAAGAGACAGGGAACGAGTTCAGAGTAAGCTAACAAACTAAAATTTTAAATACAAGTAGATTAATGAAGAAAATAAATGCTTTGGTAAGAATCTTTTCTTTTTTTTTCTTTCCGTTTATTGTTTCTTTCCTTTAAGACTGTAGTGCAACTAGAAATTTTTCGCTGGTTAGGGGGAGGGGTTAATTGTCATTAAATTAAGTATTAAATTAAATTAATTAATGTAATTAAAGTAAGTATTAATTAAATTTTAAGTAAACTCAATCATTTTACCTCCCAAGCCCCCCCCCTTCTGGTTTCACGCCTGTTTATTAAGGACCCGTTTGTTATGAGCACTCGGATATAACGAGTAAATCTTATGGTCCCTTTGTGCTCGTTAGAAACGAGTTCGACTGTATAATATATAATGATATCTGTATCTAGTACCAAATATTTTGCTACGATCCTTCCAAAGTGTTTGGATTTCAACAAGAAACATTTTATTTTTAGACTAAATTTTTCAAAACCACAAAAGAGTCTGTAAAATAGGGGAAACCTTGAGAGTCGCCATTATTATTCTGTATGGCATTTGTAGTGTTGGGGATTGAGATGTCACAGCAGAATAGATGGTAAAAGAAAAAAATATCTTTGTAATTTTTTCTGTTTGTTAATACAAAATAGGCTTCTCCCAAGGCTTTGATGGCCTCTTAAACGTTTCAGAAAGGCCGGTAAATGTATTTTGTTAAGTCCACCCAGATCCTATTTACTAATATTATAAATTATTTATTAACAAAATTTTATAATTTCTGAAGTGTGTGGTATTTCACAGATGAAAAAAATAGTTTTTAAACACATCTGATTTAAAAAAAAATGTGATTAATTTACCAATACTTCAATTTATACGCATATAAAATTTCATAACTGTTAAAATGTTCATTCAAATGTTATCATATAAATCGTTCATTAGGCCAATAATGAACTACAGCTGTAAGGTACGCTTGGAGATTCTTACGAATTCTCTATGCTTAAGAATTTTAAACTATGCCTTCCCTATTTAAGATTATATAATGCTTATTTAATAATTCAATTAAAATACCTAGTCCATTCCGAGAATAATAGAGCTTTAGGTTACGATACTTATGCCGACCAGATGTGCAATAGAAAAAGATCAATTCAAGACAAAGTAGGTAAATGGCTATTTGATCAGTTTTGTTCCTGT
>CM063510.1:150184288-150329288 GCA_032207245.1 Pardosa pseudoannulata
TTGTTCTGGTGGTTTATCAGGAGGTAATTCTTCATGTTGGGATATATTAGATATAAATCCTGAAATCAGTCTATCATTGGTATTCATGCTACTTTGAAAAGATGCATCGTCCCGATACTTTTCTCGGTTAGACATATATCCCAATTTCGATTTATCACCGAGACTCACTTGTTCTGGTGGTTTATCAGGGGGTAATTCTTTATGTTGAGATATATTAGATATAAATCCTGAAATCAGTCTATCATTGGTATTCGTGCTACTTTGAAACGATGCATCTTCCCGATACTTTTCGCGATTAGACATATATTCCAATTTCGATTTATCATCATGGCTCACTTGTTCCGGTGGTTTGATTTTTTGATTTACAAATGTTAAGTCCCCTAACTTTTCTTCTGAAAACCTGTTATTTGAGTCGATTCTTGTGTTAAGGTCATTTAAAGGCTGTATGTAAGTTATCGTAGGGGATGTTTCCGGTACAATTTTGTTTTCGGAATCCCTCATTCTGCTTTTGTCGTCCGAAAGCCTTTTCTCCGTATATGATGGGATTGCACCAATAAAGCCTTGGTCCAATAATTTATCTGAGCTCTTATTCAAAGAGCTTGCTTCTGTTTCAATCAGCTCACTTGACCTAACTTGACCCAAGTTCGGAAAAAATTCCTCCGAAACGTCAGGTCTGCCAGTAACAGATGTTTTTTTTCTGTAGCGGATGGATTGTTGTTTTGGTAAAATACGAGCTCTTCGAGAATCCAATGATAATCTAGATGATTCATTTTGGGGTTTGAAGATTGAAGAGTCTAACTTAGCAGTCTGTCGTCTACCTTCTTTGTTCATCTGTGGCCTTCTCATGACACTGGGATGGGAAGTCATTTGGTCTTGGTGTTTTGCTTGTTTTCTACGTGCTGTAATAAGCTCATTATCATCATCTGTTTGTTTTTTCGTCAACGCGTCTACACGTTCAATTTCGAACCCAGAACTGTCTTTAAGCGCAACTTTCACCTCGTCTTCAGAAGAACCTTTGTATACGTTCTCTCTTCTAGCTGCAGGCATTGTTTTGCTACCACTGGGGACAGCATTTTCATCTGATGGTTGTACTTCGTCGTTGCTACTATCTGTTTGAGTATTTGATCCGTCACTGTCCATTTTCTCAACTCGCTTACTCTTTCTTTGTCTTATAGCGATTGGTTTTACGGATATGCTTTCTTCGTGATGATTTGCGACAACAGGTGTCATCTCAGATTCTTTGGGCATAATGGAAATTATTTTTTCTAATGTTTCTTTTAATTTCTCCATGGCTCCTTGTGTATTATACAGAGATGGTAGGTTCTCCGATTGAAAAATTTCAGGTTCATTATTTTCGTTTTCTGGTATATTCGATCTAGTTTTCGTTTTATGTATTACTGTCGTTTCCGATGTCTTTTTCTCGATCTGTTTATGTCCAGAAGAAATTCCTCTGTTTTCTTGGCCTTTCATTTTTATTGATTCTAGCTCCGTTTTCAGCTTATCTAATTGAGAATTCGCCAGAGTCAATTTCTTGAACAAATTCTGATTTTGCAAGTAGTTTTCCAAGTCCGGTAGGCTGTTGAATTTCATTTTCAATTTCTCCTTTTTATGGCTTAACTGTAATCCTTGATCGACTCCGCTACAACTGCTGGCATTATCATCCACGTTTCTGTCTTCGTCACTGCTTGAATTAGTATCGAGTGCCTGGCATATTCTCTTTAGCAACCGGTGTTGACCTTCATACAACTCTTCCACGCCTTGGATATATTTCGCCTGTAGTTCATTGATGGCTTCTTTCTCTTGCAGAGTGTTGTCCATCAGCATCTTGGATTTCCTCATGTTGTCCGCCAGGTTCATCATGATTTTCTCAGACGATAAATTATTTGCAATGTTGTAATCTAACTGCTCTTTTCCCTTCATCTTTTGTTTCATGATATTTTCAAGATTTTTCGCCTCTGACAATAAAGATTTTGTTTTAGCATCGGAAGAGGATCGTTTCGAACACCATTGAGCCTCGGTCACATCTGACTCAATTTCTTGAATTGATTTATTGATCTCTTCCAAGTTTCTCCTCAGCAGAGTAATGTGTTTCAAAAGCACTTTTCTCCGACTGTTGTGCTCCTTCAATAATTTTTCCGATTCCTTCGCAACCATGTACTGTTTCTCGTAGTTCTGCCGGATACGTTTGGATTGGTCTTCGAACGAATCGCAGGAGTGCACCGAAGCGCTGTCGGGCCGGGGAGGGTAGAGAGCAGCCTTAAAGTTTTCCAAATGTTCTGATTCGATGATCAACGGTAACCCATAGGGCAGCACAAATTTGCCATCTTCGGGTAAACTCAGCATTACTTCATTGTACAAGCAGCAAGACTTCCTCTTGCCTCTTGTCGTTTTCCCAGGCGGTGGTATCCAAATTTCTTTCGGACAAAGTATTTTGCTCTTTTTACCATCTTTGGAACCGAAACTTATCTGAAAGTTCTTATCGTGTCCATTCACTATTAAATTTACAGTATTCTGCTTACTTCCTAGGCTTAACTGAAGACAATTTGGGTTTGCTTTCTTTCTCTTTTCCATCATTAAAAACTAAAAGAATGAAAGTAAACACCTATTTAAATGAATATTTACAGCAGGTTTTGAAGACAGCATTGCTTTTAGCCGAGTGGAAATTTATTTTCGCTATCTGGACGGATTTGCATTAAATACGTTTTTGTTGTACTTGCTCCGATGTTTGTTTCTGTAATGGATTATAATACTGTATACACGTCTTTTAACTGCAACAGAAAATTCTCTTTTAAACATGGTTATTTTAAGTTCGGTTTGGTTTGGAGCGCTACAGTCTACAGTTTTACTCATGAGGGCTAATGAGACCGGGACCTACTGTTTAATCCCTTGAGAACCAGCACGTAAATGCTATAAGGCGATTTCACGCAGTAGGGCAAATTCTCAACTTATGACAATTCGGGCTTTAGATTCAAATTGAAGGACAGTTTATTGTTTGTCTATTGGCTGTTGTAAACATGAAAATGAATGGGAAGGGCATTATAGTAAATCGTGACGTTGCAACAAATTGTTCTATATGAGTCGACCGTTGTGAAAAGCGTTGCCGTGTAAGCCATCTAGTAATTAAATCTATCATTTAAAAATTAAAATAAAAAGTTCAGATCTCCTATTACGCATACACGACGCTGGTCTCTCAATATCAACTGGACATCATCGCGTGGAGACGACGCTGGTCTGATAAGAAGCTACTATGTTGCAACACGTGGGCTAATGTGACCGGGATCTACAGTTTAAAGCCGATTCCGAACGGCTAAGAAAACCCATATCGCAGTGGGATTCGAACCCACGAACTCCGCTACCGAAGGACGACACCCTAACCATTCGTTTCCTTTATAATTTGTAATATTGGCAAAAATAGTGACCATAATTAAGACTTCATTCTGATACCGTAATAATGTCATTAAAAAATTGGATGTCGGAACGCTTACTATAAAATTTTACTCTTGTTTTTCGTTATTTTTGTACAGCGATTGGCTGTCAAAACGAAAAGTGAAATTAGTTTATACATTAATGTTTTATAAACGTTGGCAATAATTTCAACAACATTCCCAAAGGACATCCTACAGTGGCATACACAATCTTTCAGAGAGGATAAGAATTCGAAATTTTGCATGCGATCCCTCGCCACTTAGTAAAATTATATAATAAAACAAGTGCGTATTATACTGTAATTTAATAAAAATATAATACAAATGCGCAAGCCGAGTCGAAATCTTTATGTTAAAAATTAACAAATGGACTATTTATTGGACCATAGAGGAATTTCCCCTATGTAGGCCCCTAGTAATCTACACTAAGGAGCAATTGTTGAAAGACAACAAAGCAATTTGATAGCCAGGAGACAAACTCAATTTATAGCTAATTATCCCTCTAATTTGAGAGGAAGAGCGGGTACAAATGCACCTAACATGCTGCGTTTTTACTTCTTTTTCGCCAAGTTTGGCGATTTACCATGGAGCGATATTTGAGCCAAGATAGTTTGTAGGTATCAATTGATATATTTCTTTACATTTTCATTTGCGTATGTATATATATATATATATATATATATATATATATATATATATATATTATATATATATATTTATATATATATATATATATATATATATATATATATAATATATATATATATATATATATATATATATATATATATATATATATATATATATATATATATATATATATATATAACTTTAGATTTCTTTGAGTTTATAGGAAACGTGTAATTTCTGCCGTTTTAGTATTTGGCGATTAACAAAAATCGCTAAGTTATGAAGGTTGGCAATATATATATATATATATATATATATATATATATATATATATATATATATATATATATATATATATATATATATATATATATATATATATATATATATAATATATATATATATATATATATAATATATATATATATATATATATATAACTTTAGATTTCTTTGAGTTTATACGAAACGTGTAATTTCTGCCGTTTTAGTATTTGGCGATTAACATATATATATATATATATATATATATATATATATATATATATATTATATATATAATATACATAAATATATATATATATATATATATATATATATATATATATTATATATATAATATATATATACATATATATATATATTATATATATAATATATATATACTTATATATATAATATATATATAATATATATATATATCGGCAGTAACTGACGTGCTAGGTGCATCTGTTCCCAAGAGTGAAAAAAAAAATCCTTAATCACATTTTATTTCAATCCCGGTAAACATGTCGGAACAGCTGTGTTATAGGATATTTTTGGTGACATGAACTGCCGAAATATTGCAGCTTTTTTTGTCGCCTTGCCAAACATCGTATCATTAAAATCATATGGACTGCATAGAAATTAAATACGCAAAATACAATTTTTTTAAAAATAACACAGTAAGGAAAATGGCGAGAATTTTTTTAGATCTAAAAACTACTCATAAATTTACTCGAAAATTTCGAATTTTGTCCAATTTGCATCAAATGTAAAAAGTCGCCGATGGAATCGTATATTGAAGCTGTACCAACACACTTCCTCCGGATCGTCAAGAGACCATAATAACGACTCCAGAATTTCAAGTATTGTGATGGTTGACTAAGTTGTTTGTTTGGTGTTTATTTAAAATGGAGGTTTGACATAAAAAAGGGTACACCGGCCAACTTGGCGATAAAATTCTAACATTGTAATCTAATTTGATTCTACTAATCTCGCTTTCTCCAAACAAACAAATACATAAACTAATTTCACTCTCAGTTTACGTTGCTTAGCAAAGTACAGAAAAATAACTATTTTGGTATTTCAACAAAACAGGGTACCCAATGGTATTTTTGGCAACTTTTATTGTGCCAAAATAATACAACTATATACTCTTATTTTATTAACCGAAATCACTAACAAACTTGGAATTCATATTTATGAATAATTGATCCTTCAACAGTTTATGGCTTGACTGAAGAACAGGGAGCCCCTAGTCAACTTGGCAATAAAGCTCTGAGCATGATATCCTACCATTTTCTCCTAATCTCGCTGTGTCCAAACAATCTGAATCTATATTTTAATTTATATTATTTTTGTATCCAGCTCTTTTTGTGGAGCTGGTGCCATTTCTTATGCGTGTAATGCTTAAAAATATTCGATATAATAAACCATTAAAGATTCCTTATGGCTAATTTTTAATAATTTGGAGCTGTTGGCTTTGTAAACTGTTAAGGGATTAATCGCCAATAAATGTAAATGCCCGCTTCCTCAGTAATTTTGGTTAATTAAGAAAATGTATATAATTCTATTACAATGGCGCAATCTACATCAATTATAATTGCCCAAATAGCAAGGGATACAATGTTGTTCGGATGAAATACCTTTGTGTTTTTGTAAAAATCTCCAATAATTTCCCCAAATTTATCAAGGGACACCCTATTCTTCAGTAGTACCCAGCCCAATAGCTCCGAATTACAGAAAAAAGTTTGCCATAGTGAAGCACTGGAGAAAGGAATAGCAAACTACTGAGGATCGAATACGAATTTAACCAATTTGTAATTTTTGTAAAATCGTCGTTGTTTATCTAGACCAACCAATTTAATTTCCCAAAATTAATGATACATAAGAATTAGGCCCATGTAACATGTAACAAAAGAGTTGCATAAGGAGAACCAGATACCAAAATAGTATAAATCGAAATATAGACACGGATTCTTAGGACACGTAGAGATACGCAGGGAAAAAAAATTATGACTTCCTTAAAGCTTTATCGCCAAGTTGGCTGGGGGTACCTTGTTCTGATGTGAAACCCAACACTTTTATTAAACCTATCACTTCACTTAAGAGTAAGGGTTGATAGAAAACTGAGTTCTAGAATTTGGGGATTATCGGCCGCGCTTGGTGTGCCACTAAACTGGAAAACGGCCGATGTTTGAAAGCACTTACTTTTGAAACGATACTGGCTGCACAACAAATCTAGCAGATTTCATTTCTATGTAGGTATATCGATTAATATTAAATTTAGCATCAGGCTAGATGCCTAATAAGGAAAGTTCCTTAAACATGCGGCATCAGTTTAATTGCTAAATGCTGCAACTCATTTTTAAATGTATTAAAACATAAACACACGCGATTTTAAAACGACTCAAGGAGAAATGAATTTCCACAAAACTGTCCTGAATCCTTCTCACAACAGAGCAATTTGTCGCAACGTCACGAACTACTATAATGCCCTTTTCATTCATTTTCATGTTTACAACAGCCAATAGACAAATAATAAACTGCCTTTCAGTTTGAAACTAAAGCCAGAATTGTCATAAATTGATATGTGCCCTACTGCGTGAAATCGCCTTTTAGGGTGCAGAACTAGCAGTTCTAATCTCAGGAATATTAACTGACACATATTAAACGTTTCCTGTCGAAGATGGCAATATAAAAAAATATATTTCTCGTAGTACATTGATAAAGACTCCTCTACAACACAAGAAATGCGGGACGAACTGGGAAAGATACCTATAGTTAATATTCATTTCTTATTAGTTTTGAGAAGTTGTACGGAGTTTTTACTTCCTCGTACAAAGAAGTATTGTAATCATCATAAATTTCAGAACCCAAATGTCAACGAAAATATTTATTTTGACCATGACTCATTGAATTTTGCATATTTTAAGGCATAAGTAGGCGATGTTTGTTTATCGCCAAATAATGTCTGCATTGTGGCAGAAATTACGTGTTTATCGTAAATTCAAAGTTAAAGAAATCTGACATCTTATACATTTTTTTTCTAATGAAAATGTAAAGAAATATTACAACACTATTTAACAATCAAGGCTTTAGAATCGGGTTCATTTAGCTTTTTTGTTGGCTAATTTTCAGTGCCCGAACCCTGGAGTTGTCGAAGCCGGACCAGGCCTTTCTCTTTTGAACCCAAGTAGATGGATTAGTCATTAGCAGAGATGACATCTTCTTTCAGCAAATCCATTCTAGATTCGTGGTCGGCTGGTAGTGAGGCTTCTTCCAGTATTTTGCTTGTAACTGTCGTAATATACGGTCAACATATGAAGTGCTTAATACAGGCATGAAAGTAGACAATAACAAAAAAAGCTGAATTCCCCGGGTGGGGGGAGATGTACAGAAGATGATTGCATTTTCTCTTACATAACTCTTTTTCACAATATGATTCAGCACTACATACATGGATGTTGAGCTCCTTCAGGCATTTTGGAGCAATTTTCGGAGCAGCAAAACTTAAAATTTGTAGAAGGAGAACGCATTTTCGTAGCAGCCAAAATGTAGATTTTGAGCAGGATAGTGTTTTTGTATCAGTTAAACTAACAATTTAAAGAATAAACCGTAATTTTTTAGGAGTCTGCCTAATAATTTAGAATGATTGGTTGGCAGCATTTGGAGCAGCCAAATATTCAATAATTGCTGATATGGTTTGTTGGTTTGGTACATGCAATATATAGTGTATAAAGAGAGAGGTGAAATAGTTAAAATTACAATAATAAAAACATTGCATGCTAAGGGATACTTTTAATGCTTTTTGGATTATCTGTTGGGTTAATATTTTTAAGGATATCCCTTTGGTATTTAATCATCTGCTTTTTAGCTGCATTTCGACCAGTATTCCAACCCCACCCCCATTTTTCAATCACGATTTCTCGATGCATTTGCACCGATCTCAGAAACAGTCCTAAAGGCTGTCAAAAAAAGCGGATTTCCGCTTTTAAGCTGAAAACTTTCATACCACGCAACAGCGTGAGCATATTGCGTGGTTTTGCCATCTTAATAGAATTGGGAAATGGTTATTTGAACCTCTGTCGATAGAGATTGACCAATCACAATCTGTCGTAGAAGTTCGTAGAAATGAACGTGTTGTCAATCGGAGGCCGAGAATTGGTTTTGATGAGGATAGCATGTGGAACTGTTATAATTAAGTAGCAGGAAATTATGATTGAGCATGAATTCAATAAACTTATTGCAGGAAAAACGCTATAAAGACTTCCTGCTCATGCTCGGTGAAATTTAAAGTCCCCCAAGAATAATATCGCAAGTTTCGTACATTTATTTGTTCAAGGCAGGTCAACTCTTCTTTCTTTAGCGTACCTGGGATGGATAGCAATTTAGAATGGTCAGACTCCGCCTCTCAGCACCAATTTAAATTTTTGCATTTCCAGATTGGGGGAGTTTCTGACCTACAAACGCTTCGTTGGGGTGCTCCTGTGGGTGGTTAGTAAAAAGCTTCCTCCTCTGTGATGGGCGTTGGTATCAGGAAAACAGTTGTAGTTTGGAAGCTTGAAATGATGGTTGGGCTTGAGCGACGTTTCATGTAATACAATAATTTGAGGATGAAGTTTACTCGAAATTAATGTGAAGGATGGGGAGGTTGGCAAGAATACTGCGACAGTTCCATTTGAAAATGAACAAGATTGTGAGAAATAAAAAAAGCGGGGGGGAGAGGACTTTTTTTTTCTGCAGTCGTTAGTCTTGACCGATCCAGTCTGTGAACAGAAATATTGGAAGTGATCTGGATTATCAAGGGCTGTTGGAATGGAGTTGCATTGAATCACTTTTCATTGATTTTTCCCAATTTCTGCTTTGTGTTTTTTTCTTTAACTTCAGCAAGGTTCGTTTTTAGATTTCTGATAGTTTCAAGAGAGCCCAAGTTAGTTTTATTCAACTCAGTTAATTTGGTTTTTAAGTCTTTATTTGTGGCTAGAAGGTTTGTGAGTTGTCTACTGAAGTCTTCAATTTTATGTAATAAGGCTGTGGTTTACCTTCCTTGGCATTTCTACCACTATTAGCGACCTCGGAAAAATATTTTTTTTACCTCAATCACTTTACCAGCCTCTCGGAAAGGGGTACCCCTGTAGTTTGGCAATTTCTTGGGTTTGGCCTATCTCTAGCACTTTGGGACAATTTTTTAAATCAGTCATGTAATTTTCCCCAAACCGAAAATAGATTGGCTCATCTTTTAGGCAGTTTTTCATTTCGTATTCCTCCCCACAGATAACACACTTCGCGTTGTGTTTACAATGATGCTGGTAATGGTTGAGCCTAAGACACCTCATCCAATTTTTCAGGGCTTCTATGAAGGATGTAACTCTGACCCTTTGGTAGAAAATGAGGAGTTGGTACCGAGAAAAGTTTCCAACTCTTTAACTAGTACTAAATGGATTTTTTCTTGACTGTTGGTTTTGATAAAATGTACCAATTGACACCACTTTATCCCTTGAATTTCGAGTTTGTAATATCTTGGAGGGCAATATCAATGTTAATATTCTTCAATAAATATTTAGAGGTGACTATGATTTGTATGATATGGGATGGATATAAGTTTCACCCATAAGTGTCCCTTCTAGAAGTTTCAAGGTGTTTTTTCAATTTCCCAACATAAAAGTTAAATTCCCTTGTCTAGTAGCTAGTTTTACCTTATAGATGAAGGTTTGACAATTTTGTCAATCACCTCTGGGGGTTTTACAAGAAATTTATTAAGAAGTTCGATTTCAACTGAAATATAGTGATTATGTATCGTTTTTGAGCCATTTCTGCAGAATTGAATATTTCCACAAAATTGTTAATTATGCTTACAGTGGGACTTGTTGAAAATGTCAAAAAATAAAGTTTAAGTTTTGTCAGAAACTTTACTAGGGTAGTTTTTTTAGGCGAAATTTACTGAAATGATCTAGAAATGCAGTTGTGCATTAATAGTAAAATGTAGAAAACAATGCTAGCTAGTAAAATTTCAAACAAACACAAAAATTTATAAAAAATGTATAAAAAAGCAGTACTAGTTATAAAATAAATCCTTTTACTGTCAATAATGTTACAGAAAAACAATAGTATTTTTGATATTTAAATAAATTTCATTTTCAATTAATAACAAATAATGATTATTAACCATAACATAACTATATCAAATTCAAATATAATTTGAAAGCACCATATGGCCCTCGAATATATGCATGAAATTTGCCTAATTAAAAATTTAAAAAGTATTTCAAACTACAGAATGAAACATTTTTGTATAAATACGAAGATTATTAGCCATTTTTTAAATCTAGACAGAGAATCAATAAATAACATAAAAATAGAGTATAAAAGAACCTGTAAAGTTATTTATCTAACAAAGTATTAGCTAATAAAACTGTAGAACATGAACCAAGATAATTTAATGATTATCTTGGCTCATATCTAAAACTACTCTTGTTATCTATCTATTCATAACAATTAAAAATGTTAATATAAATTATAATGCATCTAATATTGTTATTATAACATATTAACTGCATAGGGTGAATACTGAATTCAGTCAAAGCAAAAACATTAAATGATATCAGTTTGTATATTAAAAATATGATAAAAAAATTATTCAATACATAAGTTAAAAAAGTATCAAAATAATATACTTAAAGGCATAAAAAATGATAAACATACATTTTAAATGCAATAAACAAAAGACAAATTCAACAGGAACACTTGATATAGGAAGGAACTTGTGTCAGTGCATATGTTGCAAGGAAAATTAATAAGTGAAATGTAACGATTGAAATAAATAATCTCAAAGAACTCATTATCAAGAATAATATACTGTTTTTTTATGTGAATATTGTACCACATTTTAACAACAAAAAAATTTTAAGGTGAAAGTTATAGCTGTGTATTAGACACAGAATAATTTTTATTGCTGTAAGTAATAAGACATACATATGAAACAAGACAAATATAGAATTAAGGTATCTGTCTACATTGAAGATGCCATTTTTTACCAAAAATCATAATTTTTTCATTTCTCTATTGTAAAATTTGAATTTTTAGGCTTCTAAATCTGTTTTTGCTTTGTCTCTACGGCATTTTAATGAAAAGTTACAGCTGTTTAAACATTAGTGATAGCTGTCGAAACAAAACGGAAGTAGTGACTTTGGAATCGGAAGTTGTGAATTTAAATTCTTTTAAAGAACATTTTTTGGACAAAACTTTTTTAATTTTCATGAAGATTAGTTTAAACATTTTTCTAGTATTTTTAATAATTAGCAACTTGGCAATTAGAAAGTTTTGAAGCAAGAAAGTGTGGGTAATATTAAACATGTTAATTTTTTAATAGTTAAAGTTGCTTTCATAAACTTCAAATGCGTCTTTCTCAGAAAGGTAATTTTAATAAAGTGTTGAAACTTGAAATGTGATTTCTCAAAAAGTTCTTAAAATATTTTGTTGAAAATTATTATGAATGCTTTTGATAGTATTTACTAGTAAATGACCTAAAAGCTTTAAATTTGGATAATTTTTATTGATGTTACACTCTTAGTTAGATATAAAGGTAATGAAAATTCGTTACAAATTCAATATGTATGATTTTGAAGGACCAAAATTTTTTACCAAATGTAAATTAAGCAAAGATTTTAGGCAATTCACTAGTCCAGTGTATAAGAAATGTGTTGCAACAAAAAATATTGAAATAACTTAATTTAATAAAAAATTAGACCTTTTGAAAAAAACCAGATTTTTTTACTAAATTTTCTTCATTTATTAGAAATTTTATAAAAACTTCTCCAGGAATAAATTTTTTAAGTGCAATTCTCTATGATAATATAAAAAATAAATCTAAAAATGTAAAAACATGAACTAGTTTTTATGTTTAGAGAAAAAAGTTCTCTGAATGGATACCTTAAGAAAATTAAATGGAGAAAACCTTACTCAGTAGTAATACTGCTAGATCTTTATAAACTATTATTAAACTTATTTTATAAAAAAGTGCCGATAATTTTACTTATTCACTTTATATTCATTAACAGTTCTTGGCTATGTTTCTAGGAACCAGCAAGATTGTTCAGTTTTTAAAATGGGGATTAACAGTCAAAATTCTTTGGTTCTTAAGATTAAAAGTTTTATTGACTAATGAAGAATAACCCAGAAAAAACAGAGGTTGATTAATTTTTTTCCTGTATCAATTGGTTTACAACATGGAAATTTACTTGCATATGAAATATATGGTACCTGCTATCTGCCAGATAAGCATTTTCATTATTTATTATTTTAAAGAACAAGATGCACATTATATACAAGTAAGGTAAATTAATAAAACAATCTGTATTATTAGTATAAATGAAGCTTGTAATATACTATATTAAACATGAGAGTACATACTTAATTCTGCACAGTATTCAGTTTAATAAACATTTTGAGTGGTACAACAATACAACAAAAGGCAAAAGAAAAATAAACTTATTTTTGTACACATAAATGCTTTGCATGTTCCAGATATATGGTTATGTATTACTATGAAATAATGTCCATTGAAGAATACAACACAATGATAGTCAAAGAGTTTGAACAATATAAAATAACTTTAAAATCTTACTAAACAAGTTAAAATCCTAAAAGAAATATATATATATTAGTTATCAAAACTGAGGAATAGTTACAAATATTTTAACTGTGAAGTAATGGTTTCCCATAAATATGAAATTTGTATATTAGTACTAATATAAATATGTATGTCAGGTTTAGAATTTAAAAAATTAAAAATTAAAGCATTAATTAAAAGAGTAAACTTTTTGTAACACATAAGCAGACCTGCCAAATCTCTGGGTTTAACCTTGTAATACTGAATTTTTCTTACAGTTTACGGGGACAAATGTACAAATTGCTGGATTTCCACAGGAAAAACATTAAACTTTCCATTTGCACTCCTTTTTTTGTGACAATGAGATGAAATTTTTCTTCCTCTCTGCTAAATTGAGGTTAATGGTGGCAATGTCATGAGACTGCAGAATTTTGCAGTCTCCAACAAGATGAAATTCCTACCTCAATTTCTGAAGTGGCACTTGATTGGAGAAATAAATAACAATGATGACTATTTTAAATATAAGAAACACTCGGATATCATTTCATTAATTTAATGATTCCACATAGTTATGCAGAGTGTGGACAAATTTTAAGCTATGTTACAAAAATAACCAAACGTTTTTGTTCATCAATAACAAATAAAACAATTGAAAACTTTTTGATTTGGAAATCCAGACAACAGAGACTATGTTTAAAACAAATATTTTTCTAATTTTTAAAGAAAGCAAAATCTCCATCACTAAATAACTTTTCTTTGTTTAATGTCATTTTCATTGTTTAACAGCTTCTTATTGGTTTTTTATTTGTTTTAGTACCTTGATTTCTTTGTTTGAGGGTCTCACAAGGCATATTAAAATACATTTTTTTAAATCTATAATCTAGATATATTTAGTATGTCAGCTTAAATAAGTAGACCTAGAAAATTTATCTTTTTCAGAAAGACATAAAAAACATAAATGCAAAAAATTCCAACAACCTTTTCCCATTTTCAGTTTGATAAACATGAATTTGAAATATAAGAATTTTAAAGTTAATTCAAGGGTTTTAACCTTTGACATGCCATACTTTATTACTAGTAATGAAACAATATATTGTTAAATGACTAAAAGAAATTCAATAGATTAAAAACTACAAAAAGAACCTCAAATTTCTAACACACTTGCCTTTCACCGATAAAATAATAAACTAACACCAACAAGTAAAATGTAAAGATATGAAAGTTTTGAATAAAAATATCTAAACTTAGATAAATAAATTTCAGGAATTTGCAGAATCAGTTTGGAGAGAAAAAATGTTAATCTCATACTTTATCTTGAATTCTGTAATCAATTTCATATGCCAATTTTTTTTTTTTCCAAACTACTTGAGACATATTTATTTCCTTCATTACATTTGACAGAATGTCTAGTGCAAGAGATGCTAACAGTCCAAGCATACAAAATGCTCTTTCAATGGTGTTGATGACTTGCTTTAACAAGTGATGCAAATATGCTGCCTTTTACTTCTTGTAAATCTCTTGGGTTTCCAACCTCTGCAACACGACCAGCATCGAGAACAATCACCTTATCATAATCCAATATAGTTTGAACACGATGCTACAATTTAAAAACAACAGAAAATTAAGTTTCTTTTTCTTCTACAAAGTACAGGAAAAACTGCATCAAACATAATTTAGAAACAAAGTATCATATAAATACTGTGCAAATGTGAAAGTTAATTTTATAGTGCTTTTTACAGATATTTTCATAGGTCTAATCAAAAAAGCTTGACAGTGAAGGATTTAATGATAATATAATTTTAACCCCTTGACATGCAATGGTTGTGACCTGAAACCACATATTTTTGAATTTTTTTTTACCTTCTTTTTTTCTATATTTTTGGGGTAAAAACAAATTGATTACTTATCTTTTGCCTTTAAATGTAAAAAAAAAAAAAAAAATCGATATATCAATAAATTTTGAGATCTTAATACTTTAAAATGAATATAACTTAAAATTAATTTACATTTTGTTTCTATATAAGAAAAAATAAAGGGAAAATAAATACAATGTAGGACAAATAAGAGAAAAAAGAGGCAAAAGAAGTTTAGTTTAGTTCAGTTTTGAGCACTATGGCTAATTTTTTGCTACATGTGAGCTAATGTGATTGGGACCAACTGCTTAAAGCTGATGCTGAATAATGGCTACAAATATGCATGCTAGCAGCAGGATTCAAATCTGCGAGTTCAAATACCAATGAGCAGTGTATCATTTAGATGGAAAAAAAAAAAGGATTGATAAAGAATTGAAAAAATAAGAACTCCATGGGGTTTGTTGATGTCATCACTATAAATACCTTTATTATGCATTGGATGCTCCTATAAACTAATCCAAAGATAACAATAAAGTTGTTCAAAATGGAAATATTCAGTTCTATCATAAAAATGGGGGACAAAGGATCCATACCAAAATAAAAAAGATCAAACCTTACAATTATAAAAAGCAAATGCTTCATTTGCCAGACAAAAATAGACGGAAAACCACAGAACTTATGCTAGTAAAATGCCAAATATGGCAGTGCACATTTTGTTGCGCAAAAAGTAAGACCATAGAACAAGATATATTTATGAAACATATGTTAGTTTAGACCAAAATTACTAAAAAGACAATACATTATTTGAACATTTAAAAAAATATAATTGAAATCATATCTAATTTTAATAATATTAATAAAAAAACACTGAGTTTTCCTTATGTACATTTTTATGTTTTCACTAATTAAAAAAAATTACATAATTGTATATTTTTTCTAACAATTTATTTCATGTAAAAAATATATAATGCAATTTTTAAATTCCAATTTTTTTTCATTTATTGGAAATATGCATAGGACAAGGTCAGTTTTATCCCCTCTGCTACCTCAGTAAGTTTCAAAGTCCTAGGTACATGGTTGTTTCCAACCATAACCCACAGATTAAAGCGTAGATTTTGAAAAAAATTATATATTATTGATCTCTAAGCTCATAATGTTCAATTTCAATATATTTTTAGTTAAAAAAATAAAAAAATATTAGGTTCATCAAAGGGTTAAATTTTAAGCTGGTAAATGAACTAGAATTTAATACCTATTTTACATATAATTATATATTATAAATTATCACTTACATGGTTTGGTACTGAACAAACTTAAAATTAAGGTCAAAGCAGAAAATGCATGCTGTAAAATTCTGTTGAGAATAAGTATATGCATTCTAAAACTCAATTTCAAGGATCTATTACTTAAGCTTTTCTCTAATATTTTAAACCCTCATCAAACTACCTTTCTAAGACTTTTAGTCAATAAACATTTTAAAATAGCTGGTTTACAACAATCTATTTTAAGATTCAAGTAAATATTTGAATTTTTTATTTTAATTTCAAGGAAAAATTTTAATTTTTTTTATCTCAACAAAAATATTTAAATTTTTTGAGATACAAAGGGTTAAAAGGTTTTATCCCAACATTTCACTCTTAATCATCTTTTCATTCATGATAAGACAGTGTTAACCAAATTCAACATTATTCTTAATATAAGGTCACTATATTTCTACTGCTCCCAATCAACCTCTAAAATTGTGATACAATTTCTCATGGGATTAAGAATTCCTTTGATTCAAACAATACTTACAGCTATGGAAAGCACAGTGCATTCTTTATAAAACTGAGAAACTGCACTTTGAAGTACTTGATCAGTTTCTGGATCTAATGAAGAAGTTGCCTCATCCATTACAAGAATTTTGGACTTCCGTATTAATGCCCGGGCTAAACAAAATAACTGAAACAAGAGTATTGTGGATTAGTCTAAATGAAACATTACATATTTATCAACTAGATATTTTGGTGAGAATAATAATAAATATTGATTTTAAATATCTTTAAAATGAAAATTGATAAAAAAAATAATGTTTTTTGTTTATAAATTTATTTTAAATAATTTTGTTGAGGCTGTTAATTTTGTATATTTAATCATAGTCAAATTTTAATATCGAAGAATTTTCTCAAAATATTTTGTTGAGGCTGAATTTTTGGTGAGAATAATAATAAATATTGGTTTTAAATATCTTTAAAATGACAATTGATAAAAAAAAATTTTTCGCTTATAAACTGATTTCAAATGATTTTGTTGAGGCTGTTAATTTTGTATATTTAATCATAGTTAAATTTTAATATTGAAGAATTTTCTCAAAATATTTTGTTGAGGCTGAATTTTTGGTGAGAATAATAATAAAAATCGGTTTTAAATATCTTTAAAAGGACAATTGATAAAAAAATGTTTTTTACTTATAAACTGATTTCAAATGATTTTGTTGAGGCTTTTAATTTTGTATATTTAATCATAGTTAAATTTTAATATTGAAGAATTTTCTCACAATATAGTTTCTAATAGGTTAAATGGTCCTAATTTAACTAGATAGTAATAAAGTATTGAGTAATTTAAATTCTTAGGATTTATTAAATAAGTAACCCATAAACCTTTATAACTTTATATATATATATATATATATATATATATATATATATATATATATATATATATATATATATATATATATATACATATCTTAAACATGCCACACACTGAGCAACTCAAAGCTGCTTTGAAAAATACTTTCGGAAAATCAAAATATCAATTCAAAATTATTCTCTAAAATACAATTTTATATGATACATTCAAATCAGATTTCAAAAACATCATTGTACACAAATCTTCATCAGAAACTCATTTGCACAAGAACATTTTTAAAAATACAGTAAAATTGAAACTTTGCAAAGAATTTCTTACTTGGTGTTGACCAGCACTTAAATTGGATCCTTCATCTGATATTTGAGCATCTGTAATTGCAAAAATTATAAAAACACATTAAATTAAAATTTTTAGTTGGTATTTTTTACAAGTTTACAAAAATTTTTCTATGCATCACAACTGATGCTGATGAATAAATATTTTACTATTCTAACCATATGTAGGTTTTATTTGAAGTAACTACTATGTTTTACTTTTTTGCTACAAAAGAGCTAATGAGCAGAACCTACTGCTTAAATTCGATTAAGAATGGCAATGAACAACAACAGAAATTATGACCAGTTAGGAAGTTGTAAAAAGATATAAAAATCATTAAGAACATGCAATTATTAATAAAACACCATAGTGCTTTGAAATGCTTTTTTTCTCTTGCAGATTTCAATATTAATAACTATTTCCTTGAAAGCAATATTCAAATGTTATGTAAGTACAGCACAGTAAATAACATTAACAGTTTGAAAGATTTTAAAAATATTATTTCAACAATTACAAAAAGGAAAATAATTTTTTAATGCCACTTTTGGATTTACTTTATTATTTCTTCAACCTTTACTGGTTTGTTTTCAAGCTCTGTGATCTAATTCTTGCTATACAAGGGCTAATTAGACACAACCTAGCTTTTCTGCATTAAATATCTGAACATATATTGAAATATTTTTTGAAGTATTTGTACAAGATGTGTATTTTATTATTAAAATTTATATTATCCTCATCACTGAAGTCACTGACTGGGGAAAAATTCTTATATCCAGAAATTAAGTTATTATATATATATATATATATATATGTAATCCATTAAAGTAATACCTGCTGGTCACAATAATTATGTAGCTCCTATTCTTTTTACTTGCTCGGGCTACTGGGAAAGGAGAATCCTAAACAGCTAACAGTAATAATGATACAGTTGGGCCTTTGAAAGAGACCAGCGCAAGTATAATTAAAACTTTATTTTAGAGCTGCTAAAATGGACATCTTTCCTAATCAAAGACAGACAAGAGAAAAGATGCAAAAATCACTCAGCTCGAACAGAGGTCACCCAAGAGCGAAGACAGAAAGAATTTTCCCAAGGGACAAGAAACTTACTCAGTAAATTTAAGATCAGGAAAAACGCAGAGCCATTTGCTGGCAACAGCTGGAAAACATGTTGAATAGACAGAAAATCTACATCTATAGGATAGAAAGCTTTGGGAAATGTAGCGAAAGAATTTTAAGTTGAGGACGGATGCTCCTTTGATTAAGACATTTAAAGGCTGGGGAAAATATTTTAAGGAATTAGAATAGGAAAGAAAAGGTTTTTAAGGAAATATTAAAGTTAAATAATTTTGATATATTACATATATATATATATATATATATATATATATATTCATTACTTAGTACAAAAACTTTTACAAAACAAAAGTATCACAATCTGTACTTCTGTTTTTTTGTTTGAAAAAAAATTCTCTCAAAAGTTTTGTATTTATTTATAAAAAGCAATGTATAGTATTTATTTAAAACTGACAACTTAGATTAATATTATAAATCATAATACAATAAAATCGGATTAAAAAATAAATTAAGATACATTCCTGGCTACTTCTTTTTTTTTTTTTTAAATAGTGACTATATCATAATAAAAAACCAAATGAAGTAAAAAATTTTAGTTTTAATAATTGCATGTAAATTTTATGTTGTTTAAATACATTAATTAGGCTAAAACATATTTTAACTTCTTAACTATGTTCAGGATTGAATTATATTAAATAATATCAACTAATTTCACTATATAGTAATCTAAACTAACAGATTCATGATAAATTAAAAAAATATATATATAGCAATATTGAGCTCAAAAGGTACAACCCTTTCTTTCTTTTTTCTACCACAGTACTGAATGTGAGTCAAAGAAAAAAAAAGTACTTCATTTAAAATTAAAAAAAAGAGCAAATTTTAATTCTAACAAATATATATATATATATATAATGTAAATTGAAATATTTTAGTATACAGATTATGAAGATGAGACTTCAACAAAATCAAATATATTTTGCAATCCCACTTTGAAACAGACTGCACTCCATTTAATTTACATTTTTAAACTAAACTGAGGAATGAAAAAAAAACAAAAAAAACACAAGAGTATAGAAATTTTAAAATATTACATTACCCAAAGAACCTGGAAAAGCAGATATTATATTTTTCAGCTGAGCAATTTCTAATGCTTTCCATAATTCTTCATCTGAATGTTGGCTCCCAGGGTCTAAATTTTCTCTAAAAAAAATTATGATTAGGAAAAAATATATTAGGGATATTAAGATGCAATATGCATAAGGATGAAAAATTTTGATATGAAATATGTATAATGGAAGTATATGTGATGATTCTTAAAAGCATTTTATAGAAATTTAAAATAAAAGGGTCTGACTATGTGTAAAACAGTTTAATTATATTTTAAATGAAATGATAAAATTTTATTTAAACTGTGATGATTATCATGAAACTACTCTTTTTAAATATTTCTAGGGGAAAAAGAAAGGGGAATTTCAATTTAAATGATACCACTTTAAATGAATTAGTGTATTCTTCATAAATTAAAAACAGTTTTAATTCACAAAGACAATTTTACCCGCATTGAAAAAAACACAATAAGATTAACATTCTATTTATAGACAATTCCTGTCATTCTATACATTAACTATGAACATTTTATTAACAAATCATGTATAGTATGACAGAAAAGATTAGAACACTATATTTTGACTGAGTTATTCTTCTAATTATATAATACATAAACCAGAAAAATTTTCTCACTTTCAAATTATTTATATTGAAGCTTTTAACTGTATAAATAACAAGATAATAAAAATAATGTAACTAAAAAACATGAAGAAAAACAGAATATGCTCAATAAACCTAACAGCTTTAAAAAAGTAAAGCTTGTAAGTCTACCAAAAATATCAAAAGGAAAAAACATTTAATGCTTAAAAATTAATAGAAACAAATAAAAAAAATTATACAAAAAGAAAAAAGATGATCCGAATTAGGATTTTGACATTGTGTCTTTCTTTGGTAATTATTTAGTGTAACACAATTACAGCACAGAGTGTTAACATTTCCATTTCTTGATTACAAAGAAGCTTGTATTTTTATGTATCCATTGCTTGGGAGATTGATGCTGGATGCTTTGTTATTTCTTCAAGTAAATTTTTATAGCAATCTTTATATCTGCAAAGACTGTTTCTTCAGTTAGGATTTCTGGTGAAATCAGTTCATAATCAATTGCAATATAGTGTTTAACTTCTGTTAATCCTTGATTAAAATTTCGAAGTCACATCTTTTCTTTCATGTTGTTCCCTAGCTTTAAGAAGTTTAAAAATCATTCTGTATAGTTATTGATGTAACATTACCTATTGTTCTTTATTGCTCAACAATCATATTTTCCAACAAAGAAAAGAGAAAGAGATTTAAAAAACTCTCTGGAGAACTGATTGCCTCAGTATTTCTTTCTGGTAACAAGAAAAATATTTTCAAGAAGTTACACGAAAAAAAAAATCCTCACCAAATTTCATAAGAGTTTTACATAGGTATTTTAATATTAAAGCAACTATTTTTTCTCAAATTTCCACATTATACCTGGGTTTATGTTAAATCAGGATTCATAATAAATGTATTTGACCATAGTACTCAAGTAACTTTATAATGATCTGATACTGAATATCTATTTATCTTCAGATAGATTTTTTAAAATTTATATCCAATTGAAAATATACAGAGAGAGAGTAATAAAAATTCAATAAATACTGATTTGTATATTTTATATTTACCTGACAGTTCCAGAAAAGATGATTGCTTCTTGGGGTATTATGGATAACCTAGACCTAAGAGTTTCAAGAGGTACGTCCATAGTATCAATTCCATCTATTTCAATTTTCCCATCCATAATGTTGACCATTCGAAATAAAGCCATGATTAAGGAGGATTTGCCACTCCCTGTTCGTCCACATATGCCAACCTTTTAAAACAAGAAATTGCTAGAATACTGATGAACAATTTAGCGTCTAAAAAAAAATTAAAGCTGTAAAAGTAAAATACCCCCAAAAGATTAGTGCTATTACCTAAGGAAATTTAAATAAAATTTTATTGTCATTTGGTCTAATCGGATCAATCTATATATATATATATATATATATATATAAATGAATTTGTGTCTGTCTGTCTGTACTCGATAGACTAAAAAACCATTCATCCAATCGCTGTGAAAATTTGGGAAATTCTTAGGTATATCCATAGGAAGGTTTTTGTAAATTTTTAACGTTCGAAATCCATTCCTTCCCCCTTTTTCGAGCATTTTATGCATTATTCCAAGCATTATTTTCCCCAGTTAAACACAAATGATTAATTTTTTAATTTATCGCATCCTAACTAAGAGAAAGAAGCAATATTTCTAGCAATGTCATCCCAAGTAATTGTTTTAAACGCAGTTTTCCTCGGTTAAAAGCAGGAGATTAAAATTTTCAATTTATCACATAATAAATAGGTGAAAATGATATTTTTTTATAATTATGACGTCATTTCTTCAAATATTTCATTTATTCTTTTCTTATTTTATATTATTTAAATATCGTCTGCTTAGTATCAATTCGATTTGACCTGGAAATTTAGATATGAAGTGATTAACTTTCATTTCTGTGTGACTCAATTTATAGCATTTTTATATGAAAACTAAATTTAAATTTAATTCTCGGTTAATTTTTACGTTACAATGAAATGCTTATCAACAATATTCTAACAATAAAAAGCACAAATTTCACTGACTCTCATGGGCAAATAAAAACCTATCATTTTATATAGTTATCTTTATATTCATATGGTTGTCGATATGAATGTGTGTTTCTGTTTCATACAAAACCATGTGGTTTGTCATAAATTTCCTTAATTTTGAACGACAATTATTAATACCAACAAAATTAGCACTGTTGCTGTCAAAACTTCTTCCTATTCTACCAAATAATATGTCAAGATCTATTAACATTGCTAATCCACGTACAGTAGTAATACAGTAATGTAATCTGGGGTTAAACTTATATTTTACCATAAAAAAAGTTTGAGCAAATTTAATATAAGACACAAATTCGATTATAAAAACTGAATAATGTTATAATACGCTTATGATAGAAATATATAAATATGCCAATGACTCGAACTGAACTGTGACGAATTTAGAGACTTATTCAGGAAAAATAAATCTTTGTTTAAAGGTAATATATTAAGTTTACCGTAGCGAAGCACGGGCAAACCTGCTAGTAACCTATATTCATGAATATAACAAAATAAAAAATTACAATACAGTTAAATCAGCATATCTGTTTCCCCCATTTTTTAAATTCAAGGAAATTTAATAAAATAAAATTTCAAATAATTTAAAATATTACTGCAGTTGCTACATCATACTTTCCAAATTTTATAGCCTTACTGAAAGGCAGGAATAAAAAATCATGTATTAAGAAAATAACAAAAAGTGATATAAGAGAAGCTATAAAGCCATTTCTGCTTAGAAATAACCAAAACCAAGTTTAAAAAACTCACCTTTTCACCAGGTTTAATTGTGAGAGTAACGTTTTTTAATACTGGATCATTATTTGAATCATACTTCATAGTAACATTCTGGAAAGATATCCCACCTTTTTCAGGCCATTCTTCAGGTATATCTTTTTAGAAAGAAATACAAAAAATAAAATACTCTTTAGATGTAAGTAATTTAAAATCCCTAAAATATTTGCAATTGAAATAAAAAGAGAATGAGTTCTTCAGGCTCTTAATCATATTACTACAAACAGCATTGTAATGGGACTATTTAATTTAAAATGGTTATTTTCAAATTTTAATACATAAATATGTTTGAATTATATTTGTACCAAGGTACTTTACCACGATGGTCAGCATGTGCATGCACAGCTGTGAGAGAAATTTCCTAGAAGAATTTAGGACTTTGTTGACTTCGAGTTTAGGGACCCCTGCAGAGAAGGTATAGATCACAGAATGGCACAAGCGTAATGGTCAAGCTTGTACAGAGATCTAACCATGAGTTATGAGGGCAGGGGCTAAAAATAATGTCAGCTTTCACAAAAGGGGCTATTTTAATAAGCTTACCTGCACTACCGAAGGAGGTGCAGATGTGGAAAAATTTCACCAAACAAGCAATTGGCAAAAAAAAAGGGGGGGCGTTAAAACAGAGGTAAGGAGTTGGGAAAGAGAGTTAAGAAAGGAGGTGAAGTCAGTATTCAAAAGTAGATGGACATCGAAATCCCAAGCGCTGTTCATCAGCACCACCATCCTGTGCACCTCAAGCCTGGACCGACACTCCACACGAGGAAAGCCCCTGCCTGATCCCCTATACCGACTGGAGGACCAACACACCGCATGAGGAAAGCCCTGCCTGCTCCCCTGTGCCTGTACTGGAGGTAAAACAGATTTAACATTCATAACGGTCATTTAGACCTCTGTTAGTTATTCAATATTGTGATTAAGGAATAATGCATAACTAAAGAGAATTGTAATAATTATGGTATAAATATGAATATAAAACATAAATATGTGCTGGTTATATTATATGGTAATCAAGGATAACAATTTGTAAATAGTGTACAGAATAAATGTCTTAATCTAAATATAAGGTATCATTTTTACTGTGTTTCCCCTTTGTAAACAAACACTGGTGTTATGTTGTAAGTATATTACAACAATATAATAACACATAATGGTTAAAACATATAAAATGATGACTTTTACAATATCAACTCTTTATAATAGGATTTAAAGCTGATTTTATCATATAGAAACCTAATGTGACTTTTACTTTGTTTTAACATGAAAAATTGCAATACAGTTGTCAGTGATTAAATTTTTTTTTTATATAGAGAAAGAAAGAAAGAAAAGAAAGGACAGGAACTTGGATCCTAATGCTCTAAAAGAAGACTGCCAGAATGATCATGAAAAGAGTGTTGATTATATTCATTCTTTCAGAGTCAACTAATGGCAGGTAGAAACCAGGGTTGGTAAAAATCTTATTTATTTTAATTTTTTATTAATATGAAAATCAGTGTAATACTAGACTCAACACTCGAGTTGGTGTTACATGGGCCCCTGGTTTTTTTTTTTGGTGACCGAAGACGGACACCCCGAGAGGGGGTGGGCAAGCCCTGTTCCATGCAGGTTCTACAGGAGGGGGGGGCGAGAGATGCGACCCTGCCTGCACCAGCTGCGAAGAAGTACATTTTCCCATGGAGGCGGAAACTTGACCGAGGGGGTGGGGGGTTCCACCCTGGCCCTCGCAAAGAGGAGTGAAAAGGAGATGACCGCTCGGATCGACAGAGAACGGACATTCTTGTGAACGGAGCTGAGACCGGAGGAGGTGTTTTCCACTCGGCACAGTTTATTTTTGCCCTCGGTCTTATTTGAGCCCTGTTTGAGTATGAATTGAAGTGTACATATGTTTTTTAACAAATCTTAATAATATATGTTTAGTCAAGAGTTTTGTCGCTGCTGTGATTAATTGTCGGCCATTTAGGCTTTAATCGAACCCAAGATACCTGCTCCAGACAAAATAGGCAAGCAGGTACAGAAACGAGGCTTGCAGACTTCAGAAAATGCAGCCGGGGACGTGCGAGACGTTATAATCAGGTTTTGAGATTTAAATCAGATTAAAAAAAATTTGTTTTAATATTTTACAAATTAAACATTATACAATAAGTCAGGATTGAATTTATTATGATTAATGATTAAGTTTCTATCATCCTATTTATTTTTTTAATGTGAACAATATTATTTACATACAAAAGTGCATAAAATATTTTTTTTTCTTTTAACAAACTCTCATAAACTGTTCATATTTTTTTACTGTTTACAAACATAAAAACCATCTATTGAATATTTTTTTAAGCCATTAGCATTTAAATAAACACAAAAATGAATGTAAGAGAAAATTTATAGATTTGATGTCACATTTAAAGAAAATTCTAAAATGAATTCGATTTGTTTAGAAATTTTACTACTAAAGGAAGGATATTTAAACCTTATTTTTCCCTTGCAAATGGTAAAATATGAGTTACTGTGCATTCTAATGCTACTGGTGATACCCTCTATCCATCAATAAAAAAAATCATACTTAAATTAAAGCATGAAAACATGTTTAAACGAGTTATTGATGATTTAAATCATGATTTATATCAACGTAGAATAAAAACAACTCATTCCTGTATTCCAATTTTAAAAAGTACATTTCAAAAAGAATAAAACAGAAACTGCATTAAACTAAAATGCAAAAAAAATACTTTCTAAAAATTGTTAAATCACTTTAAAGAAATTGCAAATAGCTTTTTTATAATATGTAAGGTCTAGTAAAGTTTTGCATATTAATACTATATTGATGGATGAAAGATATAAATTTTGAAGAAAACTTCTGCCTCTTACCACTGTCAAATGTGGAAGGTCCTTCTTCAATCGGGAGTTTTGAATAATTTCTTAGACGTTCAACTGCACTCATATACATTTCAGTACTAGCTAAATTTCGAACAACCCAGTTCAAATAGATTGGCACCTACAGAAAATTAATATCAAGATTTTTAGTATGGGAACCAACCATGTAACTATAAGATTAAAAATAAGTTGCACTAACTTTGCATCTTTAAATGTAAGTTATAAACGTTTCAATTTTATACTACACTTAAAAATATATCATACTCAACTACAAAAACAGAATTAGGCTGTAAAGTAAAGGTTTCAAGTTCATGAAAAATCAAATGAAATGCATACATACTAAAAGAGTATATGTCATAGACATGCCAACAAAAGCTTCTGAAGCATTTCCATAAATGCTTGCTATCATGGATGAAAGGGTTGCAACATATAAAATAAAACCACCAAGATAATCCTGAAATATTTGAAAATAAATACAATTTTGACATCACAAAATACAGTTCATATAAAAGGCATATTTTAGCCCATAAATGCATGAAAAGTAAATACCAGCAAGATAATGTAAATGATATTCTTAAACAGCTTTTACTTTAATTTAAAAACTCTAAATACATAATAATCATAATAGCTATGAAGCACATACATAATATTCCTTATTACAGTAATTATAGCCATCTATAAATATAAAATTCTTTGTATGTATGTGTGTATGCATGTTCATTAATGCCTTTTGAAATGCTTTGACCAATTTTGATTGAGTTTTATATGGTGATTAAGGTTGACCAACCCTAAGAAGGTTTTAGACAGGTCAAATTATTTGGACATGAAGGGTATGAGAAAATATAATTCTTTTTTAAATCTAAAGCAGGTTTAGGAATTATATTTTGAAGCCATTTTGTATATTTTCCTTTTAATTTTGTACTAAAATAATTAAAATCTTTTAAATAATTTAATTCATCTGATAGTGTTTAAAATATGTTTATAAATATTATTTTCTTTGATATATTACTTTTGTTTTTAATTCAGTTGCACCATTCTTTTTGTTAATTTTTAGATGCCAATCTTATTCTATTGCTGTCTGAAGAAGCATTTAGTCATAAGAGTAATATTTTTATTTCTTAATACATTTCTTCTCTTAACATTATCTTTCACAGAACTTCATGCTTTTCCATGAGTCCATGTAAAGATAAATCAAATGTAATTCTTTTACTTTTTAAATTATATTTTTTAGGTTCATGATGAAGAGTTGTTTTACTTTTGAATTTGCTTACATTGTTAGTGTAACATAATCTAAAATATATTTGAATTTTAATTAAATATAACCTTTATTTATAAAACCAAAATTAATCAAAGGTTTTAAATCTCCTTAATCATATTTTTACTCATGTATAACTTGCACCTCAGTTTCGATATCCCTATTTTTTTTTAATCTAACAAGCTAACAAAATTTAAAAAAAATATTTAAATATATTATATATGAATGAATTAATATATGCCCATATTTTTTATAACTAATTTATATCTTTTATTCATACTTATATCTGCAATATTTTATAGAAAACAAAGTCTATATGAGTCTTCTTTATCCCAATTTCATAAAATTAAATTAAAAATTTTTTAACATGCTAGTATGAGTGAGAATAGATATACATACAAAATTTACTTAAACTTATAAATCATATTAGATAAAGCACTTCTATCTATAGGAAAAATGAAATTTGAGATATTAAAACCAGCAATGATTGCATTCATAAGTCCTGTTACAAATATAAAATTTTAGTCTACAAAAAAAAAGTATAATAAAGAGTTATTGGAAAGTAAAAGGTGAAATACGTACCAAAGTAATACCAAGCCAACAATTTGCACAATTAACAAGAATAAATGCTGTATTATTAACATCAATGCAAGTCATAATCATGTCTGTAAACCTTGGTTCTGCTCTGTTAAAAAAGTAAAGAAATGGATTTTAAGATGACAAATAACAAATTATATGTTTGTAATATGCAGTAACAAGTAATGAAATTTATTAAGGCATTTGCTGAAATCTAACATTTTATATCATAAAAAAAAAATAAAAAAAAAAAACTATGTTGCTTATCTACAAGATGCTCATCTACCCTGTTCTGATTTATGCTTTAAAGACCGAAACTCTAACAATAGAGGAACAAAATCTTTTAGGTTTTATTGAATGAAGGGTCTTGAGATGCGTTTAAAGAATTAAAGAAAATGATCTCTAGCATAAAAGACAACATTGAATTATACAGGATATTTAAAGAGCTAGATGCTGTTTATTGCATTAAATGTTGCCTCCATTATGCTGGCCATGATATTCCTATGAACAACAGTAACACACTAAAGGAAATTTTTTCGGCTTGACCAAGTAACTCAAGGAGAAAAGGAAAGCCTAAGCTTTGCTGAGATGATGCAGTTGGAGGATTGCTCGATCCTTAAGACAAAGAATTGAAAGAGTTTGGCAGCTAGTAAGGCTGAGTCGAAATGTTTGGCAGAAACTGTTCAGAAGGCCTTAGCCCATACTAGGAGGGTATGCCATGGCTAATGACATAGTGAATACAATTTATAATTAAGTTAATTTTGGGTTAAATATCATTACATATTTACATACATATTTACATGTATAAACATACATATACATATCTATAAATGTGTATATATTTATAATATGAAATAACCAAGGAGTTTTTACATACGCTTAAGCCAAATTTCAGAAGAGTGCCAAGAAAATATGACACTAAAGATTTAACTTGGTAGGTCATTTGAAAAGTATTTAAACTTTTGAAACAGTTTTATAGTTTGGAGTTTAATTCTTTTGAGAACAGGGAGGAAGAGTACACAGTAAAGGATGTAGTTAAATCAAATATGCTCCATTTTTAAGTTACATGCATGGACTAAGACAGCACCATACCTCTTTTAATTGGCAAATATAAATTATATTTGGCAGAGATTTCAGTAAACTTCTAGTGTATATGTGTGTGTTTGTACAGATATATATACATGTATACATTCAGTAAAAGTAAAACCATGCATGACTGGTCATCAGCAGTAAATACAGTTCTTAAGAAATTATAATAGCAGTAAGGAAGCAGTATTTTGGTAAATATATAATAAAAATTAAAGCTGTTTGAAAATGGTTTAGAAAATTTAGAAAAACAATATTATTTACATTTTAGGATGCAAGTACAAATGCATATAGAACATTCTACACTAAACACTCATTTCAATCATCAAATAATTATATAAGTACCTGAAAGCTCTTATGGTAGAGAGACCACACACTGTCTCAGAAAAGTGAGAATAAACAGGTGATTTTGTTATGCAATCTAGTCTCTGAAGTTCTCTAAAAAGGAAAATAGATATATATATATAGCTTAGGCAATAAATTACCAGGAATTTTACATAGAACCAATGAATTTCATACAAACTTCAAATAATAATAAAGTTTATCATTTTGACCAAAGAAATTAATGCATACAGAAAACTACATACATCATTCATCTTTTTTCATCATTCTATAACAAAGGGATTACCTTGATGTGAATCGAAAAAAATGTTGCAGGAAATAATAAATAGCAGCCACAGGGATAACAATAATTAAGAAATAAGGTGTGACGATGATGTCCACAACTATAGCAGAGAGGCAAAGTAATATGAATCTCATCAAAACAGGGAGAGTAACGGGAAGTTTCTGGAAGTATATTAAGATATAACACACATAAGAACCTCAATATAGCGATTTACAATCAAGCATTTATAAACAATACTGAATAGTTTAATAATTCCTTCACATTTCTGGTAAATTGTAGTTTAGTCTACAAATTATGAATTTAACTTATGAAGAAAAATTTCTGATGCACATCACATCCAATTATAAACTACTCATAAATATATTTTCTAAAAATCTCAAGGAAGAGTAAAGAAAATACTTTTTTTTAAAAATTGTATTTCAACTGACAATTAAAATAACTCTCTCTCTCTCTCTCTCTCTCTCTCTATATATATATATATATATATATATATATATATATATATATATATATATATATATATACACACACACACACACTCTCTCTCTCTGCTACATGCCTCAGAAAGGGGCAAGCACAAGTACCCCCTTGAATCACCCAATTTTTTTTATACTCTATATAAATGAGGTTTTAATTATGTCATTAACCGACTAAAAAAATAAACAGACATCTATATACAAATACAGGGGTATTTGTTGGACCAAATAAATTCTCCAGAACATTTAATGGACTTAAATGTCAAATTGGATACAAAACAAGTGTTACAGAAGGATATTCAGACAATGAGGGAGAGAAGATACCAGTATATATATATATATATATTGCTAGTGTTACTTCTTTAATTGAAAACAAGCATTTGATTTCTTAGTTATTTAATATGACAAGTTGCTCTCTTGAGCACTGCCTGTACTTTCATCCACGTTTGATGAAAACTGTATCTTTTACAGTTTTTACTTTTAGCTGTTTGTCTCCCAGACTCCATGACTTTCACCCTTTTCCAATTTTGTACATCCACCACACAGGCAATCGTGCCTTTTTTCTTCTTGCTTGTACTGTTTCACCTGCATATTTTCCATTTTTAATATCAAATTAGTCATATAGATGGCTATTTTACTTTCTATTGTACTTTTTGTTCTGATTGGTTTTGATGGGTGTGCTCTCATCACACAACTTGCATCAATAGACAAATTTATATCTTTCAGTTGTCAATGTTTTGATTGTATTTTACTAATCACTTTACTAATAATTGATGCAATCTATTTTGTTACTTTAAAACGGCTAATTTAGAATGTAAGTAGCTAGTTTCTTGTGATTGAACTGTAACTCATAATCATGATCTTAAATATCTCTAAATGAATCTGATACCAGTGAGACTTTATTAAATGACTAGTGATTCTGATAATACTGGAGATGGCTAAGGCTGGTTTTTTTTTTAAAGTAATTGTACTCATATTTAAAGATAGTAAGTGAAATCATAGGAAAAAACTGTAAAGTAATTGTACTTTTTTATATTTACAGCTGTAAATATAACCTCTCTGTTAGACATTAGTACGGGAAAAAGACAACTTATGGAAAAAATACTATTACATTCATTCAAGTAAAAAAAAGTTATCCTAAATGCTTAATATTAGAAATATAATAAAAAATATTAAATGTTATTAAAATAATTAAATGTTATTAAATACAAAAATGTTATTAAAATAAAATTTTAATAACATTTTCTTACTTAAAATTGCAAAATTAATTTTAAAAAATGTGACTATTTTCAATCAAATTCCTGAAAAAAAATTAATTTGTGAAAGGATTAAGTATTTCTAACATTCAGAATTGTCAAAGACCCTTGCTTCTTTTAGTACCTTCCTGCAGTGAGCTGTCAAAGTAAATTATCAAATTTCAACCTGTTATTTTAAGATTTGAAATAAAGTAGACCACATCAAAGCAGGGGTTATTTGAGAGTAAATAATATGGAATATAAAATATTCTTTAATCCACTTTCAAAAGAAAAGAGAAAGGTGTAAAGGGAAATAATTTGTAACTTCATTCCTCCAAACTGTTAGTACAAAATCACTGGAATTCTGGGGTTTCCCCAGACCACAAACACATTTGCAAATATTTATTTTTTATTCCTTTATTATATTAATTTATTTCAATAATAGGAAATCAAATATAATGACTCAATTTTATTGCCAAATTTGGAAACATTATTTGCATCTATAGATCACTTGGCTTTTATTTATTATTTTTATACTTTCATAAAAGAAGTATTCATCAGTGATGACTATATACATAAAACTTTTAAGGTGATGTATCATACTAGTTTACAAAAACACTTTTTATAAAAAATGTCATGTAGAATATGTGTATCAATTGAAATATTTTCAACTTGCATACAATATATTAACAATTAATTTATACAACAAATTATAAACTAATTTTTAAAACTAATAAGTTTTACTAAATAGAACTATAGTAACTTTAAACAGAAATATAGTCCACCAAAAATTTAATAATTTTACTTGGGGTAGGATTTTAACTCAAATAAGACTTTAAAATACTACAATAAATGACAAAAATAAATAAATAAATAAAAATCAACAGACAGCAGAAAAATCACATACTTTGTCAACAGTACTCATATCAGAAGAAAACCTATTAATGATTCTTCCAACTGGAGTAGAATCAAAAAACCTAGAATGGAAATACAATGAAAAAGTAACTGAAGATTTACAGCTTTTAAAAACAACAAATATATATTAAATGTTACAGGTAGAATCAATGTCTACATTATTTACTCATAACACTTATAAACACAGACATAAAAATACATGCGATGAAATACAAATGAATGCTACAATAAACTATTTGTGAAATAAATATTAAAACAATAACTCATTATATAAGGAAATAAATATTTTGAAAAACAAAATCTCTCTCTCTCATATATATATATATATGTAAGAATACTTTTTGCACCCACTTTATGCTTATTTAAAATTATCCCATAAACAGTTAATTTAGTTAACTATAAAGAGTAAAAGCAAGTTTCAAATAGTAACATTTCTACAATACATTTTAGCTTTGCTTCTATGCTGGAAATTTAGAAGCAACAATTTGATCATTTCCAAAATGTTTAAGATTAAAAAAGAGGTTTTTTTTCTTTTTTTAAAAAAGGCTCAATTTTATATAGCTATTGTATTTAAATTTACCTGAGAAATATATGTTTACATAAATGTTATACTTAATAAAAATAATTATTTTTATTTTTGAAACTTAACAATAAATAATAGTCACAAGGCTTAAAATTTCTGCTGTATTTTAATAAAGCAGACAATCACACAGGTAACCCAATTGCAAATGAAAATATTTTTAATAAACAATTTAAACATGCTTACTTGAGAGGACATTGAACAACATTGAACAGCATTTTATTATGCAATACTTTTACAGCTTTCAGAGATGTCAACTGAGCTGCTATGTTTGTTACTAGTGCTAAAAGAATACTGGCACCAGACATAATGGCATAAATTGTGATATAATAATTGACCGGAGTGTCCTAAATAAAGAAAATGATGGCAGATTTAATGAGAAAAAATTAACACAAAATACAAGAAAAAGTACGTTAATATATCTAAAATGTCAAAATATACAAAAAATCTTGTTCAGACATATTTTTATAATAATGCCCTTTGTATTTCTGTTAAGAAGGCTTTAGGGTGGTCCACCTTCAAAAATTTATTATTTTGTGAATTATATTCATTACTATAAAACAAATTAAAGCATTTATTGTAAACTGTAAATACCAGAATAGTAATATTATATAAGATCAGGAAGGCTCTAGGTAAAATATTACAAAAGATTCATTTCATGAATAAAAACATTGTGGTGAAATCCAGTTTATTTACTTTCAGTTACAATTTCATGTTATATATTATTTTATACTATTTCTACGAATTATATTAGCATCAGTTAGCACAGATGTTTTAAATTGTAAAGCTAAGAAATATTTTAAATCAATATTAAGAATAGAACAGTAATATTTTGAAACAATAAGAAATTTATATTACATATTAGATACATAAAGTTGTTTTTTAGTTATTAGTGGTATGTAAGTATGTACGTAAATATTATGTGAATAGACAGCTGTAGATTTATAAAGATCAAAGATATTTTAAAAAATTAATATTAAAAAAAATTTTTTTTTAATTTTTGAAATTTTTTTTATTTTGCATTAAAGAAGATTCTTTCAGATAAGTTAATAAACTTAGAATCAATACTGAGAAGCACAGAAATACAGCTTGTAAATAAATAAGGATTATATAAGAACTTACATAATAATGAAAAAAAGTTAATACAAGAGCCACCTATATTAAAGCTGTAATGGTCTTACTTCACTGACAAACAGAAAAAGAACTGAAAGTCACGAAGTAGAGAGAATTTTTTTAGTCGTTTATTTGTAATTTGATTACAATGAAAATCATTAAAAGTTTCAATAATTGAATTAAAATAATTTGCAAAGTGAATAATTCTAATTTTAGGGTAATTTATTAAAATAAAGGAACTAAGACCAACTTATTTGTGTCTTTTCATCAATAGTATAACTTAACACTCAACTTTTAAAATGAATTGAGGATCTACAGATATATCATTATTTAGGACTTTACCTCATTATGAGCAGTATCAGTATCTGAGAGAAACTCTTCAGTAGGAGCAGATGATTCTGACCATTTTGACAACCAAAAGTCAGTACCCATTTTCATTGCTTGAGTAGCAATAATGAAAATTATAACTAGCAAAGAAAGAGGAAGAGTACAGGCTTTCATATACATGATATAAACTTGCTTAGATATTTTGCCTTTCTCTCTTTCTTCTTCTTTAATTAGCTTGCCATCTGGTAATTTCACTTGGTCACATATGGCTGTCATTTTATCTGTAAAAAGAAAACATTTGGAACTCAATATTTAATATAAAAACTATTGTTAAGCATATTTATACTAATTTTCTTTGCAATCAGGCCAAAAGATTAGGAGGGGATGTGGAACATAATACTTATAATGACTTGTAAGACAGAAATATTAAACATATGTTGCAGACATATATTAATATGATGGTTTAATTTAGAGTAGCACAGTTTACTGTTTTCTACACAAGATCTACAGAGACCAGGATTTATGGCTTAAAGCCAATTATGAATGGCAATGAACATCCATACCATCAGCAAGATTCAAACTTGCAAACACCAGTACTAAAGAACCAGCACCTAATTTGGCCAACCTTTAATATTTATATTATGAAGAAAAGTTATAGATTTAAAAATACAATAATTATGAAATTAAGCTATTTTTTTCAATACACAAATTTTGTAAGACATCAAAGTAAAATAATTTTTGGTACTGAATGCTGCTACAATAATTACTACTTAATTCTTCAAATAGACTAATTCTATTAAGCTTTTATAAACCTTTCTTAAAAAAAATTACCAGCTGTTTCATCATCAAAATCCTCCTCATCCTCCTCCTGTATAAGATCTTCTGTTCGAGTTGAAATCCGAGAATTCAGTCTGGAGGGAGGGCATTTCCACGAGCGTCTAACAGCACTGGCAGAGCTAGCACTAGACCTTGATCTCAAACTTTCAACTGATTTCATTCGGCTTAGAAGTTTATGACCAGTATCTGGATCATCAGGGTCAGCAATATGAGGTAAGGGGTCATCATGATCACCCCAATCATGACAAGCAAGAGGACTGGAAGTATCGTGGGACATTTGACGGCTGAGTGAAACAAGACGAGCTCGAGGTTTGATATCCTGTGGTATAAATTAAAAACATTTTATACAAACATTAGGAATTGTTACTAAATAAGAAAATATATCAGGATTCATATTCAATAGGCAGAAGAAAAAAAAGCATCTACTAATACAACATCATAACAATCAATATTTAGTCATCACATTCTATATTGTTTTTATTCTACATCATTTTTGTGCAATGCACTTAAGCAAACTCTTGAAATACACTTATTGTATTTTTAAATTTTATTGTTTATGTATATTATAATGCAAACATACTTGATATAATAATTAAAAAAGTAAAAGCATTTATTTCCTTAAGAGGGTTCATACTCTATGGGCAGGATAAAAAAAGCACCTATTGACACAGCCTCACATAAATTCAGAAATAGTTCTTACAATTTTTTATTGATTTTATTCTAAATAAATTTTGAGTAATGAATTGACTTATGCAACATTATCAAAGTAAACATTCTTAATACACATATTGCATTTTCAAATTTTACTGTTTATGTCTATTATAATGTGGACTGACAATATAAAATAATAAAAAAAACATTAAAGATTTATACTATGAAGTGAATTACCCACTAATATTACATCAAAATAAAGATTGTAATAACAATCAAAAACACAAACTATATCTGCAATAAACAGCTATTACAGCAAATAAGTTATAATTTATTATCAAATGGCTTTGACTATAATAAATATACTATTATAAATATATAATACTATTTTAAAAATATGAGATAATAACTATGTGTAAGGAAATAAAAGTGACAAAAATACTTTCAGATAATTTCATTTAAAATTAATATAAAAAGATATATAAAATTGCTTTTGTTTAAAAAGAATTAAAAATGCAATGAAAATTTTAAAATAGCCCATGAAAGAGAAATTTTGTTAAAAGCTCTAATATGAAAATTGTAATGTGCTGATAAAGAGAAATTGCACAACAAGCTTCTATAGGATATGGGCCAGTTGTTATGATGCAACTAAAAAATAAAAGCTTGGAGTACTCAACACATACTAATTAAATATCACATTAGCATTTTCATATACGTATTCTCTTACACAATTCTATCTGTATATTGTTACTACATGAACATTGAAGGAAAATGAGCCTATGTGCAAATTTCAGATCTCTAGCTATCCACAAAGTTAATTAAAAATTTATTACAAAATATTAACAGACACACACATGAAGTTAAATAAAAGCAATTAAAAAACACTTTCAGATTTAAAAAAAAAAAGCTTTAAAACCTTTTTTTACATTGAAAAAAAAAAAAAGAAAAGAAAAAGAAGCTCTAAAGCACTTTTAAGCACTATATGAACCCTGTATATGGACTTAAATAGATTTTTCTTACGCATAGGAAGGAGTAACTAGAAGATACATGTTGAATCTCGTATTCATTGCTAAAAAATTACACAACATCCTTAAAAAAAAAAAAAAAAAGCTTAACTAATTTTTTATGTATACATTTTGAATCCACTTACTTTGTAAGAATCAATAAAAATGAAAAATAATATTCAGTGATCATAATTTTCTAAAAAATACCTCACCTGAGATGAAACTGTTCTATATAATGTCTGACGTGATAAAAGCCTGACAAGCTTATGCCTTTCTCTTGACGTTCCATCTGTATAAGCACTATCGTTCTTGAGTACTTTTTTAGGTCTTTGAAGAGACACATTCAGCTCTTGTATAGCTGAATCCATTTCTTTTGGTGATCCCTGTTTTTTAATTGTTCCACTCTCCATCAAAACAACCTAAACATGATTATTCAAAGAGAATTTAAACAAACTGGATAATCCAAATATAAATTTGAAAACAAATATACAAAATATAACTACAAATATCTACAAATGCACAATGAAACTCATAAGCAAAGGCTAGCAAGGTGGCAGAAAAATTAACTCAGAAGCCAACAAAAGATGTAAATACTTAAATAATTTCAATATCATCCAATTATTTAAAATATCTCCTTTAGATACAAACTCATTTTTAATGGGATAGATTTAAATTATGACATTAAATACAGTTAGTACGCAAATAAAATAAAATTTACTTGACAATACTAATTCTTTTTAACATATTTAATCTTAAAGAGAAAAAAAATGATCAATTGATATTTGGAGATCTTAATGATCAACCTTACTCCTTTAAAATAAGTTATGTTCATATGTTTCTATATATGGTTTAATTTTGTAGCATATCCAAGAAATAAGAATATTGAAACAATTTTAAAAACCAATAAAAAGTTAATAAACAATGAAAATGACATTGCCAATTTGGTAGATTCAAAGAAAATGTTCATTTTGTTATCGCAAAAAATGGGTAAACTGAAAGTTTAATGTACTTTCTTTCAAAAATTTGGCAATTCATACATTTGTCCCAAAAACCTGAAAAATATTTATTAAAAAAAAAAAAAAAAACAGTATTGTCAAGTTAAGCCTAGAGAGTTAGCAAATCTGTTTGAGTGATTCTTTTGTAAATTTCTTTGAGGTTTTTCTACCAAGACAGGTTAAACAAGTTGCTTCTGCATTCTGATAAATGCCTCAATAGACTTAATGATTATGATGAAAAGTGATAGGGGACGTATGCATCTTAATTAACTTTTGTATTTTCTGTCTATTGTTAATAAATATTTCTTTATTCAATTTATAACTTTTTCTTTTTGATCCTCCCTCATATAAACTTTATACAAAGAAAACCATTTTCTTCTAGTAATACTTTTAAATCATTTTTCCGAATTTGTTTTCTACTGCAGTTTTCTTTCCTAACTATTATGCATTTTTGTATTGCAACTCTTTCAGGATTATTGTAAGGAAATAATGCAATTTTATTGATACCGTAAATATTTTTAGTTGAAAATTTATACATAATTTTAAAGTTGCCCTTTAACTTATTGTTGTTAACATCAGTAGATTCAATACAAAATATATAATTCCTAATGCATTCCCATTGCATAATTTTGTGTTTTTTTATATGGGTAACTATACTCATCTATGATTGAATAAAATATCCAAGCTCAAACGTTCTAAAGGAATCAGCAGATATGCAAACTTTGTCTTTTTTCAAAATATTTTGAGTGCCACACATACATCAGTCACTAGAAACTACATGAGGTGTATATGCATTGCTCATTTTCAAACATCTAATAAACACATTAGGAACATAGAAATAAAAATTTTGGGGTAATTATAGCACTGAGGTGTTTATTTGATGATTAGTTATTTCTAACTCATTCAGTTAAGGTAAGTTTGGAAATTACCACAGTTCTTTCAGAACTCTAATGCTGAACACTTTAGAGGTTGGAAATTTTGTTGATTAATTCAAAAAACTAATTTTCCTAGGAACTAGATGGCAATTTTTATTTTGTTCAAAATATGTTACTATTATTTTTCAATAAAAATTATTATAATATTTATATTCTATAATTACATAATGCCTAACTGAATAAGTCAGCAATTTTAATGAAATGTTAAAGTTTAATTGTCAATATCAGAAAAAAAGTATAGCAGCTAAAGTCACGACTTTCCAGTCAGAATTTTAGAGTAGCTTAAAAAGTATTTTTATAGATTGGCTAATTTAACCACAGTAATTTTTAAATCCATACAGGATTATTGAGTCAAATTTATAAAATAACTAATATTCTTTTAGAATATTAAAATATAAATGCTAAGAACTTACTTTGGAAGCAGAAGATAGAAACTCTAATTTGTGACTGACTAAGATAACAGTACGGTTTCTTCTTAACAGAAGGGTCCTAATACCATGCTCAAAGACATAGGCACCTACATGAGCATCTAAAGCTGATAAAGGATCATCCTGAAACATTCGAAAACATTCTCAGTCAAACAACAATAAAGCAGAATATTCATCAACGATTAAACTAAACTAAAAGTATATGGAGACTTTTCAAGAAATAATACATTCAAACATTTTGTTTAATTTAAAAATGCAACTTGAAGAGATTATTGAATAGAAAATTTTATATTAATAGAAGTATATTAAAGATAGAATTTGATTAATTTCTACATCTACACTGAAAATGAATAAAAAGAATAGAGCTTAATAGTTTTCAGCTTAGCAATTCCATTATTTACATCACTTATAATTTTATAATGATATATACAAAGGAAAGAATGCTGCAAATATTTTTTGATTTTCTATGTTTATTGCATATTACAAAACATACTTTCGAACACCATGAAGAAAATTAAATTCTAAAGAGAGGTATATAAAAAAATTCATATATCTAACAAAAGTTTAGTATGAACTAAGACTATAAATAAAATGTGCTCAATTTCTTTTCAAAACTTAATTTTTCACACACACTTTGCTTTTCTTAGTATTGAATTTTGACAAATTTTAGAATTCTGTGACAATAATTTTAGAAATAAACTACTGATTAAAAAAATCAGGCTTAAGGCATTTTGGCTTTAATAATTATAACAATCTTTAAATTCTACTGTAGTTACAAATCACTTGGATGAACCAAGCACATGAGCTGGAGGTTACATGAATTAAGGCTAAGGGTTGTGCCTTTCATTGAGTACCGTTAGGGCAAAAGAAAAACTTTGCTCAAAGGTAATTTAAAAGCAGAAGGCCCCCTAGGCTTGGTCTCCTCCTTCCAGAGGTATTGTCTGAACATGGAGGACATTGCAAACACACACCTATTTTAATGCCCCAGCCACACTGAACACCACAAATGTTTGAAGTATTTTTGACTTTAATAATTTCCATATTCCTCAAATCCTTCAAACTGAAATGAAACTTGTGTCTTAAATAAGAAATATTGTAATTTCCATAAGTAGATAACCAGGGCCCAACAAAGATACTTTTGTGCCCAGGGCACAATCCAATTTTTGTGCCCTCCCCCATGCAAATTTATAGCTATATATTTATTTATAGCTATATATAAAGTTTTTTAAGTTATCATAATTACAGTCATATAAAAATTATAACATTGAATTAGCTAACAGATTTAAGAAATTAGCATTAAAGTAATATTCAAAATCAAAAGTACCAAATTTTCATTTTACGTAACCATTATTATCTCTGTTTAGCCATGCTAAAAATTAAGGACTTAAGGACCTAGTGTGACCCACTTTTTTTTTTCTACCTTGTCACACTCACATGCTTTGTGGTGCAGAAAATAAATATTAATAATAGAATTAAAAATAATTTAAATTGATAAGATGATTTAATGGTTTATAGTGGTACGTTGCTAATAATCTGTCTTATAAATATGCAATAACCCATAGGATAAAAAGAGCACCAGGTTTGATGACGGAATTAATTATCAGGTAAATAACAGTAAAATTAAAGTAAATTGGAAACAATAAAGTTCATGACAAACACAACTACCTTGTACAATAATTTATTAAAACTTAACGAAAGGGGAATTGTGCATGTGGATTAAAAATTATAATGAAGAAGTTCAAATGAACACAAGATATCACGAGGGAAATGAAATTACTTCAATGACATTGACATAAAATTGAACTGTTATGCACAAAATAATGTCAAAGATATTGATTGAAATTTATCAGGACTAAATATCTAGCAGGTAAAATTTAAGCACAGAAATTGATATCAACTACTGCAAATTATAATAACCACATTATAACATGATAAAGGTTAAAAACACTCGACTAAATTTACGTGCCCCCTAAAGTTTTTGTGCCCAGGGCACATGCCCCAAGTGCCCATACGATAATCAGGCCCTGTAGATAACTAAGTCAAGAAAGGAATAACTGTGGGAAAATTTATTCTAAACAAAGAGAAATCTACTTTGTTTTGTATGAATAAAAAATATTACAGTTGATAAGAGTAATTTAAAAGATAATTACCAAAATCACAAGCTTTGCAGATGAATAAAATGCTCTAGCAAGAGCAATTCTTTGTTTTTGTCCTCCGCTAAGATTAAGACCACGTTCCCCAATTTCTGTCAAATCACGAGCAGGCAAGAGATCTATATCAGGTTGTAAAGCACAAGCTTGAACAACTTGGTGGTACCTGAAGACAAAAAATAGGATAACTATATTAATATTCATCAGGAAGTATAAAGAGCATTTTCAAGCATATAATGTGAATCTATAATTTCAAATTACATTTAATAGTACCAGGTATATTCTCTATATAATGTTTACTCTTTTCTTTATGAAGAAACGTAAATAATGTTCCGGTGAATTATAAAAGTATGAAATGAAGCTGAACCAGACATAATATAAAAGTCAATTAAAAATGGAGTATTACTAACAATCTAGAGGCAATAGAAGATTATTATTTAGGATTATTTATTATTTATTTATGAAAATAACAGAAGACAAAGATGGAAAACTTATATTACCTGATAATGAAAAGAATTTCATAAAGTATGTCATTTCTTTACAGTAAACTACATTTAGCTACATGTAGCAATCTATTTTTTACAAATATTTTCCTTATTTTTAAATTTATCATTTTTATATCTGGCATACAACATACTGCCATAAATTTTGACCTTAATTTCTTTATTAAACATACATTTTATAAAAATTTTAAAGCAAAACAAATAAATAAAAGATCAGTCTGTTTAATAGCAGAAATACAAAAAATACCTAATAAACAGAAAGATACTTTACTTCTTATGGGAAAATTTGATAAAAGTAGAAAATTAACACTGCTATTAGGTAAATGGGTCCATACAGAGCAGATACTATAAAGATTTTATTTACTGCACTATTCTAACTTCACTTCACACAAACAAAAAATACTCACAAATACTCTACCAAACCATTAAAAGTATGAAAGGTCATAAACACACACAAAAAGTTGATATTTTGAGATAAAAAAGTGAAAGTAAAGTTTTATATAGTATGAAATTTCTACTACTATCACTTTTACATATATACATGCACAAACTTACAATCAGTGTTAAATTCTTTCAATAGATCTTTGGGGCATACAGTTGTTTTAAAAATGCTCCACACAGAATACTAACGAAATAAGAAAAAAATTCTAAATTTTCAATGCTATTATTTTATATCCAGGTTAGTTTGGGCTGCTCCTCTTAATTTCATTAGAGAAATGATCCCATTGCCTGCAATGCAAAGGGTAACTCATAAAACTAAATTTAACTCTGAAATGAATTTATCCCAGTTTCTAAGAATTTAAGAGTTACATCCGTATGTAAGTACACAACATTTTAACTTTGAAATTTTAAATATTCATTTTAGCTATCCCTGGATACATTTTGGCTTGTTTCATCATGACATATATAGGTAAATATATATATCATATAATTCAAAAACAATTAGCTATAATATTTAAATGTTATATGTAGGACTGCTGTAGCATCTAATTGTACAACTTTTTGGTGGCAATAAAGTGAAATACACTCAATACACCCCATAAAGCGAAAAATTTTGATATCATAAATATTGATGCTGTTGTCAATGATTACAACAGATATTGATATATTCACATGTAGTTAAAACAAAGAAAACAATGCTTGTAAAATCTAATCTGGTACAGAATAATTGTAATATTGTACTCTTGAAAAATTTTAGCCATACAAAAAAAATCTCAATAAAATGGATATTAACACAGCAGGATTATTATCAGATTGCTGTACTCAAGCTCCATTTCAACAACACTGTTACTTTGAACAACAAAACTAACTTTGAACCTTGAAAGGAATGTGCATATGGTAAATGAGGTGATATATTATTATACAAAAAAATTTAAGTGTAAAAAAAAGTCATGTTGTCTCTACCAGATTATTCAATTTAAAACTAAAACAACAGAACAAGAAAATACATCTAAAAAAAGGTAAAACATTTCTTTTAAGCATACCTTCTTCCATCATATGGTTGTCCAAACAAAATATTTTCTTTCAAAGTGGCATTCATCAACCATGGTTTTTGAGGTACATAAGCAACTAATGGAGAGCTATAATTATATGATAGTATAAAATGTGAAATTAGAAATGTTAGTCAATTTATACAATTAACTGATAAAAGTTTTCAACTATTAAAATCATAAACATTATTAATAAGTGAATGTTGATTACCAAACTGTTTATTCCTTCATAGAATTTTAATTAAGTACAAGTATAAAATTTGGTATAAATTGTTTGTATAGACAATATCATTAATAAAACAAGATAGTTTAACAATACTAAAAAGTTATTATAAATGAAGAAAATTATTTTGCTGTAAGCTTAAATTTGTTAAAAATATGTGTTTCATAATATAAATTTAGTTTTTATATTATGAAACACATATATTGTTATTATGTTCATTCATTCATTCATTCATTCATTCATTCATTCATTCATACATACATACATACATACATACATACACACACTACGTATATGAACATGATTCTTTGTGTATGTATATATTATATATATATACAAAGTTTTATTTATATTGTTTTATAAGTGCAAAATATTTTAACTCATATCTTATAGTTTTGAAGTGCATCTTATTTATAAAACTAATATATTAGTTTAATATACACAGATAACATTTTTTTCTTGCCATAGTTAGAATGGAAAGGTAAGGTAAAAAATGTATTAAAAACAAAATTTTAACTTTAATTTTCACAAAAGTTAGAATTATGTACTTCAATAACAGTTTTATATTGCTTTTTCTAAAATTGAGACTACATAGGATCTTAATTGTATCTCAATAAGAGAAAATTATGACTTTTTATAATAACTTTTTTTTTTTTTTTTTTTACTATAAATAGTCAAGTGACTAGTTTTCTCTCTTTTTAAGCTACATTTTCCTTAATTCCTTAACAATGGCTGCCATCAATAAGTGATTTAGAGAATCTGCCTTGTCTTCTGGCTATCATTCACAGAGAATTCATCTTTTTAAACTTATTATATATAATGGTTGCTAACAGAAGCACAGATATCAATAATTTTATACAGTTTTATATATTTAGATGTGTGTGTGTGTATATATATATATATATATATATATATATATATATATATATATATATATATATATATTATTGCTTTCTTTATAAACTGCCAAATTCAGTTATTTTCATGTATTAGTAATTTTAAGTTATTTTATGATGAACATCAATGGAATCTATCATCAATGAATCTACATCAATGGAATTTATAGAAGTTAGTTTATTGCTTTTAGTATATTTTTGAATGAAACCACTTATATAATTCTTTCAAAATTAATAAAATGACATTTCATTTTCATCTAAATGATGTTCTAAAGCATAATTTAAACTCTTTTACTAATTTATATACATATATTTATAGAAACCTTACTGTTTGATTATAGCTCAAGCAGACATGCTAGCATTCAGGCACTTGTGTCAGAAGCAACAGCATGGTTTGAAACTTTAACATGTTAATTACAGATTCTACATAAGTACATATCTTATTCGTTTCTACATTAAAATTAAATTTAAAATATTGAAACAGTAGTAAATTGTAAAAGGTATATTAAAATGTATGCATTTAAAAATTTATGAGTAGCTTCTTTAGCTTTAACAACTTATTTTTCAGAACAATGTTTCTCATAGCAACATTGACCTTGATTAAAATATTTCCATTTTTCTATCATCCGGGATTCTAGAGTTTATTTACTTCAATTTGACCTAAATTCAATTTGGATTTTCTGTGCAGTACTGAAAACTTTTAACATGCAGCATTACTGTGTAAAAAGAGTAATATTCAGCATTTTTTTTTTAAACTTGTATTAATTGCTGAATTGTAATCTTTTAGCTGTTTAAAAGTTTTGTTATTTTCCGGAGCAATTTGAGGAGTTTCTGGAGTTATCAAATTTCCTCATTTCTCAGGAGCAACTCTGGAGAATCTGGAGTAGTTGGCATGTCTGCTCAAGGTATGTCAGAGGATCACCAATGACCTGAGTGATGGTAAAGCCCTTCTTCACCAGTACATCTGCAATATCATATTTTAACCCTTTCGTGCCTACTGTCACACATACGTGCTAGCAAGAAACACATTCACTTCTCGGCCGACACACTGGTGTGCCAGAGCGTTTTCTAGTTCACCCCCGACCCTCACATATTTGTGCCAGTGTTCTGGAACTTTTTAAAAACTCTAACTTTTGATACAAGATGGCATTGTATGTCCATATGGATTTAGATACATGTAGATTTGACCTTGCACTTAATATGAGAGTAGTATGATACACATATATGTGGTTTTTGATTATATAAACATCAGGGGAAAGGAATGTTTCCGAATGACATGTTTTATGATGGCTCTTTAAATTCGCACATGGTGTTTGTTTATATAAGTAAGGGAGTTTTATTTTTGATAAAGCGTTGTGTATTTTGGTTTGCAGTCCAGGTTTTAGTGGAGAATTAGATCTGACAGACTTGATCTTTTTTTCTCTTTTTATTGTTAGATTTTCAAAGTGTTGAAAGTGTTTAACTAGCTTGAAATAGCTGAAATGACTCAAAATACTACAGATTTTGATTCTGAAACAGATTAGTATAGTAGTAATAGTGACACTATAATATATTCGGATTATTCTCTCTGTTCATAATGGATCTAGTGATTCTAATGATGAGGAGGACATTTCTGACAAAGATGATGATGATGCTTTGTTTTTTCAAATTCCCGGAAAAATCCTCCAAAACGGCAAATGAGTTACTAAGAATGCAAGGATTGTAACGTAGGATTGTGTATAGATCCCTATTTTTAAAATTTTTCTTTTTCTTTTTTTTTTAAATAACATAGTATTCAGTTTTGTAACGTTAAAAGTCATTAATTAGTAGGTAAATAATCAAAAAAAGGTGTAAAATATATATTTAAATAAGAAATAGCTAAACTAAATAAAGTATCTATAAACATATAATATAAATCGCATTCAGTTTAAATACTTTACACAGTATTATTGAATAACACGTTGCTACTTCGTTAATTTCATGAATTTAGGCTTAATAGCATAAAACCCTCCGGCCCAGGATACTCACTCGCGAAAGTGACTGCCGGCCTCAGAGAAAAGTGCGTGTTTGCTCTTCCCGTCGCAAAAGGGTTAAATTCACATGGGATGGAATCCATTGTAAATAGAGGATACTAGAACTGGACAGGGTCCTCAGTTTTTCTATAACTTTAATTCCCTTTCAATCCCAATAAGTCTTCAATTTTGTGGGTATTGTATTGTACTACAGCTGTTAGAAAGGATCCAGACTTTGGACAAATACTTTCATTGTCATTATAGTCATGTATAATTTTACCCATAGTAAAAGGGCCAATCAAATTAAAATAAATGTCAATTTAACACATACTATTAATTTTACCAGTTTTAGGTAATATTTTTTTAAAACTTTAATTTTAAGCAATAATTTGTTTTTTATGCAAGTCTATATCTATACTTGATTATTCAGTATGTCATATTTATAATCCTCATTAGTATTTCATAAAGGTCTTGTTTCCAATGCTAATTATATACAAAAGTTTTATTTAAAGAATCTAGAGTTCTAAAACTGAAAAACCCACAAAATAATACTAATGAAAATTCATTTCTTTTCTTTTCCATGGGGGGACGAGGGAAGGTTGAAGGCTAGAGACTGATAGCAGTAAATATGAAAAATTAAATATTTTGGAAAATAGAAAACAAAAATAGCTTGGTTGGTTTGGACTACTATATTCCTCTTTTTTTTTTTGGGGGGGGGCACAGGAGGGCAGCTAGATGAGGGCTAATGAGATTGTGACCTATTGGTTAAAGCTGATTCTGAACAGCTATGAACATACCCACAAACACTGGTACTGAAGAGAAGCACTCTACCAATTAACAAAAAGATAAATAAAGTATTGATTAAGCAAATAATAGTTAGAGCCAAATGGAGAAAAATGACATTAAATAATTAAGCAAAATTTTTTTTCATTTTTACAGTGCTTATAGAGACAGTTTAATGTTAATGACACAACAAGATAATTTATAAGTTTTGGAGCTTAACATACCTGTTCCAATTTATAGATCCACTAACTACATGAAGTTCACCAAGTATAGCAGACAAGAGTGAGGACTTTCCACTACCAATAGGACCTACAATAACAGTCAATTTACCTAGAGGAAAGAAAAAGTTTCACTTTAATTCGCTTTATTTTTACTAAAACTTGGTCACATCTTTCAATCATAAATAAATAGTTCTGGAAATAAATGGTCCTGTTCAAAAATATTATTATTATTATTAATTATCTAATTTTCCATTTTATGCTCATCAGAATCACAATTCAATTGAAGTTTATAACTGAGTAGTACAAAAGAAAAGGATACTTTTGTAATTTATTTTCATATGCAAACACTTGTGGTCAGTGGCACAGTGAAGGAACATGAGGGAATGTAGAAATCATAAAATAACTCCCCCTTAATGATTGCTATATACATACATATTTTGACTTTATAGGATTTCTACATTGAAAGTTCCACTAAAAAAGCATTAACTTCAAACCAACTTCTTGTAAAATTAAAGTTAATTTATTTCTTTTTCAGTAAATAACATATATACATTAAAGAATTCCATATCAGTGTAAAAAAATTTTCTACTAAATTAAGAATTTAACTAAATAGAACATAACTCCTCATACATCATGACTGACAGAGTACTCAAACACTTATAGGTATAAGTCCAGTTCTAAAATTAGCTCCCAGCACAATTCTTAGCTTTTGATTGTCTAAACACAAAATGTATATAACAAGCTTTTCCCAGTGTTTGATTGAATATTATATAAAATTTGCGTATGCAAGAAATGTCTTATACTACATATATATAATTTATTACTATCATTATTTATTATTATTTTATGTAAGCTGATCAATATATGTAAAGATTGCTGAATTAATGTAGAAATATGAGTTAAAGAGGGAGTACCCCTTCACTCAATGACACCCCTACTTCTGGTTGAAACTTTTTAAAAAATGCTTGCTTGATTTAAAACAAATATTATTTATAACTGTTTAATTACATCCAGCAAAATTCAAATAATTCAAACAAAAAAATAATATAAAGCTATTCTGTTTTTTTTTTTCTAGAATTGAAACGATATGGTTAAGTGTCTCTCTTTCCCTAAAAAAAGATCCCTTGAAGATCCCCCTTTTCCAATCACACTCATAATTGTCTGGAAGCACAACCTGTCTTGATATACCATTTTTATGAAATTTATTACAATAAATCATAACTTAAAAGTAATACAATTTTTATACACACCTGTAGGAATTTCAATATTTATATCTCGGAGACTAGATAGACTTTCGATAGAATTTATAAGATCATATGCAAAATATCCTTTTTTGATGGTCACTAGAATATTTTCTTCTGTTGGTAGGAAATTGCAGAATTCTGGAAGAAATACACCATCCCTCTCTTCTGAACTAGGCAAGAAATTTCTACTTTCAAATAAATTCTCTTTCACATGCAGCTGAATTGAAAGGATGAAATGGTAAAAGTCACTTATCTAACTTTTAGCACAATATTAATTATGGATTTACATTGGCATTAATTATTAATTATATATATATGTAGTTTATTATTAAAACCAAATATATTTTTGCTAAACCATGTATTTTCTATTAAAATATAATTATAATATAGGGTGAACATAAATTGTTGAGTGCATTTCAGATTTATATAGGTATAGTACATCAGTAATATACGAACTGCTATTCTTGTTTAATAAAGAGAGTAGTTTAAAAAGTTTTGTTGAAATAGGTGGTGTGCTACCTCTGGAGTAAAGTGAAGGGAAAATGAGTATGATATACAAATAATAGGATAAAATGGGAAAAAAATTATGTCTACGAAAAAAAAAATATGAGCTCTGCAATTATTTCAATGAAAAATACATTTCTAATAAGCAAACATTCACTTTTTAAGTTTTATTGTTTGCCTCAAAAATTTAATAAGACATTTAAAACAAGGAAAAAAACTGCAAATAAAACATATGATGCAGTTTTGGTAAGTAATTAAAATTTGATTTAAAGGAATTAAAACAAATTCATTAAATAATATATTATCCATTTTATCTTTTACAAAAATTGATCAAAAACATTTTAAAACTTTAAGCACTGTATGCCGATTTGTAGAATGTTGGATTAAGCAGATGCCTAATAATATTGTATTAGGTTTGCAAATATAGGAAAGACATTTCTCATAAATAATTCTGACAGTGTGTAAATAATTGACTGAGTAGGCTACTTAAGGTATCTGTCTACATTCAGAGAACTTTTTTCTTAAAACGTAGAAACTAGTTCATGTTTTTACATTTTTAGATTTATTTTTTATATTATCATATAGAATTGCACTTAAAAAATTTATTCCTGGAGAAGTTTTTATAAAATTTCTAATAAATGAAGAAAATTTAGTAAAAACAATCGGGCTGTTTCAAAAGGTCTAATTTTTTAATTAAATTTTTTCAATATTTTTTGATGCAACACATTTCTTATACATTGGACTAGTGAATCATCTATAATCTTTGCTTAATTTACATTTGGTAAAAAATTTTGGTCCTTCAAAATCACACATATTGAATTTTTAACGAATTTTCATTATCTTTATATCTAACTATGAGTGTAACATCATTAAAAATTATCCAAATTTAAAGCTTTTAAGTCATCACACTAGTTAATACTATCAAAAGCATTCATAAAAATGTTCAACAAAATATTTTAAGAACTTTTTGAGAAATCACATTTCAAGTTTCAACATTTTCTTAAAAATACCGTTCTGAGAAAAACACATTTGAAGTTTATGAAAGCAACTTTAACTATTAAAAAATTAAAATACATGTTTAAAATTCTCCACACTTTCTTGCTTCAAAACTTTCTAACTGCCGAGTTGCTAATTATTAAAAATACTAGAAAAATGTTTAAACTAATCTTCATGAATATTAAAAAAGTTTTGTCCAAAAAATGCACAACTTCTGGTTCTGAAGCTGCTACTTCCGTTTTGTTATCACTGATGTTTAAACAGCTGTAACATTTCTTTAAAATGCGGTAGAGACAAAACAAAAGTAGATTTAGAAGCCTAAAAGTTGAAATTTTACAATAGAGAAATTAAAAAAATTATGATTTTTGGCAAAAAATGACATTTTCAACGTAGACGAATACCTTAAACAAAAGTTTACAATATAAATTCATATATTGAAAATTTCTTTATGAATGCACTAGATAAAAATAGAAAATTAAAAACTTACAAGAACGCTTCCACTTTCAGGAACAAATTCTACTTTTGCATCTGGTTCATCAGAGTCATCTCTCCAAGGAAGTGTTAAGTCCACTTCAGGAAGCATTAAAAAATCTACAAGTCTCTTAGTACTCACCTAGAATGAATATTTATAGATGTTTAACTTTATCTCTTGTTTCTTGGTTTTAATTTAATAACATGGAAAAATGAAAACCCTTTAAATACATTTATTGTAAAGTTATATATGAATCAAAATAAAAGCTAAACATGAGGATTCTGTCATAGACAAAATAAAATATGCACACTTTCAACTCTAAAGAGAGATCATACAAATTTTTGAAAAGAAAAATTAGAAACTTTTAAAAGAGTCTTTTGACTTTTTTAAAGACCTCTCTGAGAAAGAAATTATGGCTGAGATAAACATATTCAGATTTATAATTTTCTTTCTTACACTTCCTGTCTTGGATCCAACTAAAATATTAAGGAAAACAATGCCCATCCCCCTGTTGTTTTCCTTATTATATTCTTAAAATATGCTCCGAATGAAATCATACGGTAGTATAGTATTGAAGAACATGAATTTCTTGTAGACTCACTATTTTTCATATATCTTTTCAATTCAAAATTATTTTAATTTAAATGATCAAAATAAAAAATAATTATAACCTAACATTTACACAAATTTATCTTATTTTATACTGATTACCTGTAAAATATTTAAAATATGATAAATGATTTTTTAATTAATAAAGTCAACATTTTTATTTTCAAAGTTGTATCTTTTTTTATAGCATATGACTGCACCATATCCAGCATGAATATCAGTTTCCATTTGTGGTAGATCTAAACCAAACAAACAAAAACACACACATATTTATTCTTTATAGACACATTATAAATGATGTTTCATGTTTATTTTCAGACAGCAATATCCTGCAATACAGTAGGCTTTCTATAAGGGACTTAAATTGTTAAATTTATCACATTTAAAATCAAGGTTAGAATATGTAATTTTTATGTTTAGAGAGTTAAAAAATAACATTAAAAGTAGCCATACATTATAATAAATAAAGGTAGCTTTAATTCAGTTGCATGCATTTTAATTTAATTATAATAATAGCTGCATCATCCAGTCCTCTCCATTTTTAAAACTTTAATTCTAATCATACAAATTTAATATGAATTTATTTGACTGAAAGGACAACAGAATATATAATCCTGACATATCGATGTATAATTCAGAACAAGAATACACGGAATCTTAAAGCGTATAAAAAAAGAAAACTGAAGAGTAACAAGTAGTTAGTTTTAGGAAATCTAGTAAAGTTTTTTATAAGCTATGGAACTTTAGGTCATTTTCTCAAAATAAAAGGTCTCCAAATATATTTCTAAACTATCTATAAAACCCTTCAGAAATTTGCAATTTTGAGACGATTGACTCAAAATATGATTACCCTTCTGTATTTGTCTAATGATTTTTTTTTATGAAGTATGTTCCTGTTATATTATGTTCTCCAAAGTCAATTCAATACAGGTCAGGTACTGTGGAAAAAAAATTACCTTACAGGAAAATTGGAAGTTGAGATCCCCCCTTCCTTTGAGCCCTTCAAATGACTTTGAAACTTTGAATTTGGACTAAAATAGTACAGTTTTATGAATTGTGGCTGAAAAACTATTCTAGATACTTGTCTATGAAAGAATTTCAAAGTACTTTGTTTTTAGAGAAACTTTTACAGGTCAAGTCCTGTGGGGAAAAAAAAAATGGTCTCTGAGGGAAATTGAATTTAAGTATTTTCTTTCCTGAAACAAAATGTAAATAATCTTTATTATATTTTCCATACAATATTTAATTCTTCTGTAAATTATAATGCAAAACAAAATTTTAATAATTTTAATTTGCATCATTCATAAAAACCTAGTCCTATCTTTTAAGATCTTTCATAGGACATGATTAAATAGAATCCCAAGCAATGTAAATTACTTACCACAGCATTGATGATCATAGGAATGACAAATGGTATAATGTAAAGAGGAACAGTCAGTTGATTGAAAAGTGCCAGACCTGTGAACACATCAGATGGAGTTAATGGTCTACCTTCAATCTCCGAGAACAGTGAAAATGTCTAGAATAATATGCAAGCAGATAAGTCTGTTGATCAAGCAAATAAAATTTGACTTTAAAAATCTTTAGTTGGTGATATTTTAAATACAGTTTAGATTAATAATTATACTGCAGTAATTTATAAAAATTCAAAATATTATATATAATCTTAAAGACAAATTAACTTTTTCAAAATTTAAAAATAATTAAGAAATGTTATTTTATAAAATAAGTTTTTTTATTATAAATTATGACAGAATCAAAATACATCTATAATAAGTATCATTATAAAGAAATAAATCTAAGGAATTGAAATAACATTATAAAATACATTGTTAGAAATTAAGTACATAATTCTTAATAAAGAATCTATTAATTAAGAGAGAAAAAAGATCATTAAATCATCTGACTATTAAGTATGTTTTAAACTGCAGCTTTCAAAATGATGAGTTAGAAAGTAAATACTATGCATGCTGTTCCTGTCATGATACTCAAATTATACAATAATTTTAAATTTGTTTTAAATTATATTAAAACTTGATTACAGCAAAAATGTTACTGTATGAAATAAAATGTCATAATCTGAAAATTGTTCAATTCCCAATCCTGGTCTTAGAAAGTTTTATAAACAGAGCAGGATTATCTTGGGTTCAATTCAACTTGTTCTAAACATGATGCAAAAATTCAAAGTACACCCCATTAAATATTTAATATTAAGCAATCTTTAATATACACTTATAAATTAATACATTTTACTTTTAGCTACCATTATACGCATAAAATCCTTTTTTACAGTATATTATGAAAGCTAACTAAACCACAATGAACTTATGAATCAGGCACTGATGTATAGTTTAAAAATAAAAAAATATATATATAACAGAACTTTGTTAATGCTTGCAAATTGTTAACACTTAAGACACTGAAAAATAACATTGTTATTATTTAAAACCAGGTAATAATTTTAACAGAGATTATTTTGAATATCAAAACATTTTATTTTTACATTACTATTAAAAACATTAAAATTATAATTTTCTTACTATACAATTATATAGTTATTACACTTGAGAATTTGTGGCAAAGTGTTTGATATGAAAGAAAAAAAGTTTAGGAACCACTGGTGAAGAGAAAGAAATTCAAACTGCATTTCATAAGGCACTTGAGTTGATTTAATTATTGGTTTTGAACACTACAATCTATGTTTCTGCTGCACAAGGACTAATGAGACCAAGACCTACTGCTTAAAGCCAATTCTGGACACCTATAAACAACCATGCAAGAAGTGAGATTCAAACCTACAAACTCTGGAACCAAAGAGCAGCACCCTACTCATCTGGCCATCATTTAACAAATGAATTATTGATTCAAAATGTAAAAATTTATCCAGTATCCATAAAGTAAAACTGATTTTTTATCACTATTTATCAAAGCACTTTGATCACAGCCTGATATATATATATACAGATTTTTAAACATTCTAGTAAAATTTGAGGTATGCAAGTTAAGTAGATCAAGTTTACTGTTAAATTTTATTTTAATATTTATGCTATCAGGAGTTTAAACCTATAACTGAAACGTTTTGTCTTCTAAATATGAATAGAATAGTAAGAAAATATTTCATATCTGTATCATTTGTTAAATCATTTAGTTTAAAAATTGTCATAATGATAATAAGAATTCAACTGATATATTTAAGAGAATTAGATTTTAGTGTGATAAAGCTAAAGGTATTCATTAGTAACGAAAAAACTTTTTTCTTTGATAATTTTATAGGTTGTTATTCTTAAAGGGTTTAACTAGTGATTGGTTAATCATGATTTTTTTCAATTGTGCAGTTTAATTAAACAGAATAGTTAACATATGTGTACAGAATACCAGATAAAGTATTTAGATCACTAAATAAATTGAAAGAGGAAAATTATGAACTCTTACCACAAGGGTCAAAATAATTGTAGAAGTTTGAGTGATAAATGCTGAAAAGAAAATGAATCTATTATACAATACTCAGTAATATTCCATAAAAGTTCTATAATAAGTAATAAATACAAATTAATGATAGCAAAGTTGAAAGATATTTTACAGGAATAACAAGAGACTAAATCTGAGAATGAATTCAAAGCAAATCATTGTAATTTTAGCATAACATAATTTAACTAAATTCAAACTCATGGTTCATCTTTTATCTGAGAATTTATAAAAATATTTAAAAAGTACAACTTAATAACAATTCTTAAATTTGATTTTGGAAAAACCCCAAATTAACCTAAATTTTAAACAGATTATATTTTTAGTAAAATCAACAAAAGAAGATGTTAAAATTATCAAACTATGACTTACCAAGATTTAATTAATTTAAGGAAATCAATTTTTCTTTCTTAAAATTCCAAGTTTTTAAAAAGACACATTTACAAAATTGATAAAAAAAACTATTATAACCTTTCGTCCTGCGATATATATATTTTAGAAAGTTCATGTATGAATTTAATATCTATAAACATATCAATAATCTTTTTTACAAAACTACAAATGAATTTTTTTTAAAGATAATATAATACAATTTACAAATTTTCTTAAAAATTTTCTTATTCTTCTCAAAACCAGCAACATTTGAGGAAGTAGGGGTTGAATTTAAAGAAACTCTAGTAGCTTTCCTGATCTTAATCAGAAACTGGGGTGTCTGAATTAAACCTTTGGTTTTTTAGTATGATTAAAATTATTTAAAGTTGTGTTCATTTTCATGGTAATAAAATCCAAAAAGATTATCGGTCTATTCTAAGAATTATTAGTCCATAAAATTAAACTTAAAACTATAAATTTTACAGATAGTCCATAAAAGTTGTCAAGTATGAAATAAATACTATATTAATTCACACACAAAGAACATTTCCATGAGCTTGCCTAACAATTTGAAAATTAAATTTAAATGCATACGATTTTACCTAAAATAAGCAATAACAAACTCTAAATTAAGTAATGTTTAAAGTTTCAAATATTTGGCCAAAAGGAAGGGCAATGACTTATACACAGAAAGCCTATTGGCCCTGTTTATATTAAAAAGTTAAGGGTAAATACAGAAGTTTTTCAAAAGAAGACCAACCAAACAACAAACAGCTTACATGGCTTTGTTACAAAGTTTGGCTTCAGCATTTTAACTATTTTATTTCTTTGTGAATTTTTAAAGTAAATACTACAATTATTTATCATCAGCCATTTACCATAGTATTGCATACACTTATTTGTAAAAAAAAAATTAGCTTAAATCTTCAAATTTTCAAATTCCTAATTTGAAAAACATTTTAATAATTACTTAAGGACTGAATTTGAGAACTTTCATCATATTCCCCAAAGTTTCTAATATTAATAATTTTCAATAATTGTAAACATCAAGTCATATTTCTTTACAGTTTCTATAATGGAGCCATAGTAGCTCAGTTGACAAAGAGATCAATCTCATAACCAAAGGATTGCCAGTCTGAAGCTCAAGCTAGCAAATGATTTGGTGTGTTCATTAATAGCAGCAGGAGAATGTAAAATAGGCTTATGGTTACAACATCCTCTATGTTTCCAAACGATACCGCTGGAGGTAGTAAGCCAAGCCTCAGAGGGTTTTCTGTTTGAGCCCTGCTTCTAAATGACAAGGACTAACTTTGTGTTATCCCAGGGAGTGATGCTGAGTGCCTTTATATTGCTCCCATAATAAAATGACCAACAAATATCTGAAGCTTAGTTGTGATAAATGATACAAAAGCAAGTGACTTCACATTGGAAATAATATTTTCTATAATTTACAAAAAGTAATTTTTAACAATATATCATTGACAAGCTAACTGAACATTAAAGTTAAGAGAAACTGAAGCAAGCATAATGTACTTACTGTTAAATGCAACACAAATTGCATCCTTATATAATACTTTAAGTTCTTTTTCTCGAATTCTTTGTATTAAATTCGCATATATCTTCTCCCATCCATACAATTTCAGAAGTTTGATACCTTGAAGAAGTTCAGTAGTTTTTTTTAAACGTTCATCAGAAATATCCTAGAAAATAGCTACATGAATTATTCTTCTATATATTACTAAAATAATGTAACAATTTTATAATATTATAGACTGAAATTATTCAAAACATATCCAAAACACTTACTATGGTTACTGTTGTAACATCAAGGATTTAAAAAATAATAGTTTGTTATAATCCATGTTTAGTTTTGCTATTGACAAAACACTTATAGTACAAATATTTGTTGTTCTCATACAAGCCAATAAAAATAACTTTTTTTTCCTAGCTAATTTTCAGCACTATCACTAACAAAAGTTTTAATATGTTTAACTGTAATTTATGAATTATATCAAATACTTCAGTCAAATTAAACTATGCTGTAACAATTGTAGAATTTTGAAGAATTATATATATCTATGAATTTAACATATATAAATAAATGAGGGATATTAAGCTGGAAATAAACTAAAGTCACATTTTAAAGATATATTTAAATTACTAAATTAAAACTTTTAAAAATTTATTAAAGATACTTCATGAAAATAACTAGAAGCATATTTTTTGAAAGAAATATTGTAATAGAATCTTTTTTAAAATATTCAAATAAAATTACACACAATTTAACTCTGTATAGTAAATATTACGAATTTTTTAATAAGAATATATGTATGCTGCATAATTAAAGTGTACAATGGGAGGGAAGCATTACAGTCATGGCTAACTAGTGTGATAAAGCAACAGGACACTATGTCACAGGCAAAGATATTTATTTTTGAAATTGTTTTGACAATTAACGAATATAAGAAAATCTTATGAAATCTCCAAGATAAATCTCAGTAAAAAATCCTTTTTACAATATTGTGTCTATCCTTTTTGTTTTGAACTTAAGTTTTAATTGGTTAGATACCTTGCATGAAAACATGAACTGGAGCCCCAGTGGTCTGTTTAGAGTAGGAATTAAAAGGGAGAAAAGCAGTGACACAAAGATTTTGTTTCTAACTATAGATTTTAAAACCCCTGACAATTTTTTCTGGGGCTGCGATGAGGGCTTTTGGCAATAAATTTTCTCTCGTATCCTTCATGTATCAGTTTACTGGATGCTTATTGACACTACTTTCTTTAAGGTAACATCAATGACAATTTTACAGAAAGTATTTGTTTTTCTAAAGATTTAGTTTACTTTTCCTTACATATGTATATATATATATATGTAATATATCAAAATTATTTAACTCTAATATTTCTTTATAAACCTCCTCTCTTCCATTCTAATTCCTTTAAATCTTTTTCTGAGCCTCTAAATAGTTTAATCAAAGGAGTATTTTCCACTTAACATTCCTTTCTGTCATAAAACTGTAAACTTTCTATTTATTCAGCACATTTCCCAGCTGTTGGCGGCAAATGGTATCGCGTTTACTGATATTGCATTTAATTCACTTATTAAGTTGTTTTTTACTGTGGGAAAATTCTTTTTGTCATCGCTCTTGGGTGCACCTCTGTCCAATCAGAGTGAACTCTGTGGTTTTTGGTTGTATGTTGTCCAGAAGATTAGATGTGCGTTGTTGCCACTCTGGAATAAAGTTTAAATTAGACTGCGTTCTCTTCAATGTCGGCCTGACTGCATTTTTATTATTGCTAGCTGTTGAGCTTTCTCCTTGTGAAGGAGTTTTATAATAAATGGATTATATATATAATTTAACTTAAATTATTGGCTTTTAGATTAATTGTTTGACTTGATTTGGAGTGCTAAACTCTAATGTTTTGCTCACAGGGGCTAATAGACCGAGACCTACTGCTTAAACAGTATTTCGAACGACTATGAACAACTATGCCAGCAGCAGGATTTAAACCTGTGAACTCCTAAACTAGAAAGCAGTGCTTTTAGATTAAATTTAGTATAATTTAGAATGAGTTTAGGGAAGAGGGAAAGAAATTCAAACAAAAACTTACAAATAAAACCATTTTTAAACTAGTTTTTAAAAGATAAATACAGTTCTAAAGTACAAACACATAAATTAATTTTTAACAACTCTATAAGCTTATATATGATATTGAATTTTAATAAAATGCTCTTAAAAGGTATAAAATATGCATTCATTTCAGAAAAGTCAGCTGAAAAATTACAAAGTATATATTAATAAAGAAATAATTAGCAATAAGTAGTAAAACAAATTTTCTACAACAATAAAGATAAAATACATAATTACCATTTATTTAAAATCTCTGCAGGAAAGTTAAGACACAACAGTAAAGCAGAAGGAGTAAGTGAAACTGAAGAAAAAGAAGATTCCTAGGATATTGATGAAAATAAAGACTGTAAAGAATTGTAAAGGAAAGTGTTACAGTTTAGAGAAAAATTGAGACTCGAAATAGGGAAAGCATCCTTAATCAGTCATATTATACAGAATAATCTTTATGACTAAAATAATCCTAAACAATTGTATTCATATCTAAACATAAATACACAAACAAGAGAGAAATATGGGTTTTATGAAAGATAACATGAATTTGAAGCATTCATAATATTAAAGTGATTAGTAAAGTGAATGAAAAGTAACCATGGTAATAATTAAAAATAATAACAGTAAAAAAAAAAACACTTAAGAAAATCTAATCTTAAATTTTTGTAGATTATTCAAATTTTAAACAATAGATAGTACTTGAAAGAAAAACGAATTTATATAGGTATATATATATAAAATTAATAATTTTATCAAATTTTCAAAATACACACTTTTGGCAACAGATTCTGGAAACTTTTGATTACTACACGTTCTATAATTGGTTATTAAATTTGTAAAATCCTTAGAAACTGATTTCACAAATTTTATAAACATTATGAGTAATAATTACAGTTCTGAAACATACGCACATCATCTTAGCATAAAATCTATATTTTATTTTATTACTTATAACAGTTTTAAAGATTTTTTACAATAAATTACTATCACTTGGATAATCAAACTTATGTTCAAAAAGTATTTGTTAAATATATTAAAATAATTTGCTAAGACATAGTGTATGAACAGAATTAATATTTGCGTATTGCTCCTGGAAATTTTTAACAAAACAGAATAATATATCAGTCATTTGAAATCAAGCCTAAAGTTCAGCAACCAGAGAAAAGTAAATATTATCAATGTCCCTTATTTTAAATTTACAAGTTTAAAATAAGATATCTGACAAATCTATACTCCAAAGTAAAAAAAAAAGCTTTTTAAATGGAAAACATATATATAAAATTTTATTAGAAAAGAAAAAAGATATATTAAATTTAACAAACATTTAAATTTTTCTATACACTCAGAAATGTATTGTTTTAATAATTAGAGGAAATGGTAAACAAATATTAATTTTGTTTTGTATTTTTAATAAATAAGTTCACTTATATATAAATCTTATAAATTTGTGCAAGTAGTAATGCTCACTTTTATGAATCAATATTAGAATCATTCATTCTTTGCACTAATGAAATCTGCTTATGGTAATGCATTTAAATTTTATTTTTAATTGCACTTTTATAATTCATTGTTGTAGATATTTTTTACACATAATAAACATGTTACAGTAGACTCAATTAACTAGACTCAGTCTATGTGTTGTAGATTATCCTAGACTCCCCCACCAAAAAATAAATAAAATAAAATCCTGAAGACAATGATAATACTAATTAGAAGATTTGAAAAAATTAGATGAATCTAAAAATGGGAACAAAGACGAAGTTAAACAATGAATAACCAAAGATTTGAAATTGTAATATTGAGGTCTCAAGTAACGTTGATATATTGTGGAAAAAAAAAAAAAAAAAATGCTGAAGAAAATCTTGTAACTCTCATTCAATATTAAGTCAGTCATGGTGACTACACACTGAGGCATTACAAAAGAATAAAAAGCACGTGAAGGATTCTTAGAAATTTGTGCAATCAAATTTAAGGAGTAAATAAAAAATTAAAACAGACTTTTCTCATTTCGTTTGTCACAAAACAGTGATGTAAACTATATTCTTATTTTTATTTTAATTCTAAATTTAAATAAAATTAAAATTTATGTTCATTCTCTTTATTTTGAATTAATTAGATTATCAATGACCTTTAGTATATTAATTTAAATTTTCTATCATTTTTTTCAAAACTTAGCATAAATTTGGCTATTAGAGATATTGATTTATCCAGAATGAGGGATTTCCCAACAATTCCAGTTAATAGGAACCCAAGCTCAATCTGCTGTCTGGTGTTTAAACCTGTTTATATTACCCATGGTACTCTGAAATCCCACTAGAGAAGTAAAGAATTAAATAAAAGTAAAGATCAAGGTGAGTACTTACCAAGGCTGTTCTTTGAATGCGAGAGAGCAACTTGCATATATAATACTGAATAGGAACAAGAAAAATAACAGTTGCAGATCCTATCAAAGCACTGTATCCTAATTGTGCGTATAAGAGAGCCAACAAGAGAGACAGCTGAAAAAATTAATACAATATAAATATTCATTGTAAATTATATTTTAATAAAATTATAAGAAATGCAAAAATTTAAAAATTCAATTTATGCGAGTCTCACCTTGAGAGGCACAGCCCATATGTGATGACCCATAGAAAACATCATCATTACATTAAATGCATCAACAGCCATATGATTGACCAAGGCTCCAGTATCCAAGCCAGCAGCAGAACTCATTTTAAGGGCTTTTTTATATACAAGACACTTAAAAAAAATAAACTCAATGAGTTATGTAATTTTAGACATAGCATTAAAAGTACCAAAATATATTATTGTATAATGTTGCTTTTTGAATGATATAAAATTGGATAGTAACAATCACAACTGTGTCTGTAAATCAGGTTAGAAACTTGATAAAAAATACATAAGAACCCTTTGGGTAAAAGTAGAAATAAAACTAACACGATGAACCAATTTAAAAAATGCATAGTTGAAACAATATGATAATAACCATTTCAAAGTTTTAAAGAGCATTATCTTTAAAGCACAATATAGAAAGTTTACAGACAAGAATTTCTCTCTAACCTTTTTCTCAATTTTTTTTCTAGGTACTAGAGGGGAAATGTTTTGAAATTTTAAAACAATAATTAACATCATATTGATTAACAGTACTAATTAAAATAATTAAATAATTAAAAATGATAGCAATAAATAATTTCTAAAAAATATATAGCATTAAACAAAACATTTCTTATATGCCAAGTATTCTTACATATGCAAATTTTGTATAATAGACAATGGAACACTTAAATAGCATTATATGAAAATTTGGTATTTAGCCAGTCAAAAGCTTAAAATTGTGCTGGGAGCTAATATTAAAATTGGGTCTATTCCAGTAGATGTTTGAGTAATCTATCAGCTATGACATGCGAAGGTTGTTTTATTTAGTTAAATTTTTATCCAAGTGAAAAAGTTTTCTATAATGAGCATAGGTTTATTTTTCAAAAAAGAATATCCCCAGCCATGAACATCTGAAAATTACTTGAGACCCTAGGTCCTAAAAGTAGGGTATGATCCTTTTATTGAATTTGGTGTACATACAAGTAAAGCTCAATAACAGCAATCCATAAAACTTCTTATAAGAAATTACTTTTCCTACATTTTAGATTCATAAACAATCATTTTGAAATCACAAAACTGATTGCTGTCTGCCAATTGAATATGGCATGTATGTAGGATTATGTTAATATCATCAATAATGTCATGTCTTGCTACTGTTGTCAGTTGGCATATAGTTCACAATTCTGAGTTTTTCGGAGGATATGTCCAGCATTAACTTTTAGATTTCGGCTGGTACAGCAGTTGTACCATAAATATTTAGAGACCCAAAAGTCGGCTAGGGTACAACGGTTGTACCGTAAATATTTCTCCCCTTTTGCAGGGATGGGGTCATTACTTGTCATTTGCCCAGTTTCTCCCTATTGTTGAAGTTTTGCTGAGTTCATTAGGACCGGGAAGGAAGAATATGATTTTATTTGGTGACATGTGAAACTACTGGAGCTTTTTTGTCCATGTCCAGCAATTGTTTGTAAACTATTCATTCTTTCTTGTGGACCAAATCCGTTTAAACTTATTATAATTTCTTTTCATTCTAAATTCAAAATAATATTAGATTCTTAAAATTATATTAGTGTATATTTGTTAAACAATAGAAATCACATAGGGTAAACAAGGCAGTATACCGCTACATTCTGGAAATTCCTTCAACTGTTTAAAATGGTATACACACGTGTACGTATGCATGAAATGCATTGTATCTGAAATGCATTGTACTTTTCATCCCTCTCTATTTCCCACTCAGGAATAATTCTTTAAATGATTTAAATTCTAACGAGGAAATAATAATTTTAAACCAGTTTTGTTATGATAATTTCATATTAATATTATAATACAATGCTTTATGAAATACAATGTTTATGTACCTTTCGAAAAGTTGTCAAATGGTATAAAATAACTTGTTTGCCAAAGTACTGGTAATACCTAAAAATGTCAAGTAACAACTTTCAGACTGGTTTTAGAGCAACCCTGCATTGTAACGCCCTCAACTTCCAGATAGTGACAATAGGACAAAACATTTTTCCCTCTTCAGAAAGTGGAAGGAGAGGGGAATTTTCGAAAATGCTGCCAATTTGTAGTCCAAACTCAAGCCAGCAGTCAGCCGAAGCTTAAAGGTTAACTTTTCACAATTAAAATTATTCAGAACATGATCTTGTCAAAGCCGAGTCAAGAACTAGATGTGGCCCTGGGCCTATGTCCAGTTGACCTATGACTTAAAATGTCCCAGTACCTAGTGATAGGGGAAGAGACTACTACAAGAATTTTTTTTTTTATTTAACATTTGGGAATAGCATTTTAAGATATCTAAAGTTCTTTGATGCTGCCTTGTGTTTATCATTATTACAACTGTGTTTTCCTTCCTTTTGCAACTTTGTACATTTGACATTTAGCTTGTGTATGATAGGTGTGACTACAGTCTGTAACTGTAATTTGTTAGGAAAAAAATTCTTAATTTAAGGGGGGGAAGTAAGCTCCTTAAAACCTTCCTTGACTTATGCCTGTGCAACCATACAATGGGAGTGGGTCCAGAGAGAAGAACATCAATTTTTAACTAAAGAAAATTTTTAGAAAGAATTGCAATAGAAAGATATTGATTCAGAACTTCATGGACCAAGCACTCTAGTTCTGATATACCTAGAAATTTCAACAAAACAGCTATGAATATCAATTTGGCTGTGGAATTTTTAAAAAGAATAACATGAATTAGCACTTAATATCAAAACTTTCATACTTTTTGTGATAAGTCATACATTTTATTTAGCCCTCTACATACCTTGTTAAGTACTTATATAAAAATTAATTATTTAAAATTTGAAACTTTTAAATCAGCGAAAAACTTTTCTAATATATATAATACACCTCTCTTTCTTTCTTTCAAAGATCAACGACCATTTCATTCCCCAACTGACCAATCAATCATGTTTGATTTGTTGGCCACCCTTGCTATAAGATAGTTCTTTTTAATCAAACATAATAGGAAATGAATGAACATAAAATAAATTCAAGCTTTGGCCAAAGTTTTACAGTGAAATCTTGCAAACTGTTTCAAAGTTACTTCTAACACAAATCATGCCAAAATTTAATGATTAAAAGTACTTAAAATCTTTTATAAGACTTTGACAAAAATTAACTTCCTATGAAAAATATATTTTGAATTTATAGTTTACAAGAACTAAAGTATAAGTAATAAAGCAAGAAACAATAATGAACAAACTGAATAATTTAAAAAAAATATTTTAATTTTACCTGTAAAGCTGTTCTTAAGTGTGTTCCTTCAGCAATTGCAAGATGATTAAAATTATTTGAAAATGTACTTTGTAAAAATGTACAAGCAAGAACTATGACAGACATCACAAATCCATTTTGAAAGAACTCCCATACAGTTGGATTGTAAGGCTGAAATCCACAAACATTAAATAATTTTAAAAAATCATTTTTAATTCTAGAGAAATTTATCAAAATTATAAATCATTTAACTCAAGAACAAAAAACTTCTTAATATGGGATTATTAACTTAAATAACTGTATTTACAAAAAACGATTTGGTGAAACTGTAATTCTTTTTGCCATTCAATTATCAACATAACAGAAATTACCTAAATAGTTTTGTAACAGCAATTAAATTAGAATCCATGAGTCAAGATCCACAGTTAATACATAGTTTGTAGCCTTCTGCCAAGGTTGGTAAAAATCATATCAATCTGAATTTTTTTTTAATTTAAATTAGTTTTTAAGTTTAAATCTAGATTTATTATTAAGTTATTTACAAACTAAATATAACAAATTAAATTATTTAAGTTGGGATTTAAATTCATTATGATTAATGATTAAATTTTTATGATCCTATTTACTTTTTATATGTGCATATTATTTACATTTGATAAATTATGTATAAATGAGATACAATTAATTTTTAATCCCTCCTTAAAAATAGAAACTGTTCATGCTTTTTCATGGCTTACAAACATAAAAAAACTTTATCAAATCATGTAAAAATTTCAGTTCATTCATTTATCAAATCAGCAGTTTTTAAAGCACTTGTAATTAAATAAACACAAACAAATGTTAGTGAAAATATTATGGATTTGATGTCAGAATATGAAAAAGTCTTAAAAGGAATCTGATTCAGCTAAAAATTTCATAATTGGCAAAAGAAAAATATTTAAACCTTATTTTTCCTTTGAAAATGATAAAGTATGAGTTACTGTGCTTTTTAATGCTCTGGTGGCACCCTCTGTTAATGCAATAAAAAAAAAAATGTTTAAAAAATTTACAAATTATGAAAAAAAGTATTTTTGATTTAATGGTTAAATGGATAATGATTAAAAAAGTGATTTAAATTATGATATATATCAAGAGATATAAATCAACCAATCCTGTCATCTATAGATGGTTTAAGTTCTAGCTATCAATAAACTAGTCAAGCCTTTATTAGTAAAACATTGACTATATAGCACTTTGAACTAATAAACTAATTAAAATAGAAAAGTATTACTATACTTACTACAATTATGATAAAACATAATGAAATAATATTTTCCTATTGCACTATTTTGTTTAACAATTAAACCATTGTATTCTTATATAAAGTGGCTTTTATATAAATAACAAATTCACATTTCAGAAAAGCAAACAAACAAAAAAAACTCAGACAAACTACATATTCTTTTTAAACTCTGAAATTAATTTTTTAAAAAATGTAGATTATAAAAAGTTTTATAGAAAAAACTTCCATTAAAAGGAAAATAAAGAATTGCAGTACATTAATAAATTATCACTTCTATAAGTCATTTATGAGAGATATTTATATTCTCTCATAAATGACGAGGATTATAATTATTAAATAGAAGAAATTGTTATTGCAATTACATTTCACCATTTAAAAATTTTCCAAAACATCTCTATAATTTTCTCCCCTTTAACCTTTCTTTAAAATTGTTAAATGAACAGCTTTAGTATTTTTTTTTTTTTTAAGCAGAGGTAAAAAGTCACACAACTATACATTGTTACAGAAAACAATACCTTTTCATCAGTTCCGTGGGGAAGGCTATCACTTTTTACAGCAGCCACATATGCCAAAATTATACTGATTGACAGTGGTCCTACAAGATTAACTATGTCTCCCATTATCTTCATTGTGCCTCCTATACATAAACTTCGCCAAAATGTTAGCCAGTAACATTTCCACAAAGAAATGCGTCTCTTTTCTTTTTCAGCAGCTTCCTAGAAATACACTCTTTTAATCCTGTGTTAAAAATGCTTAGAGATTAGAATTTTTTTTTGAATGCATAAAAAATGCACATATTAAAAAACTGCTAATTACAGTTTACATCATTTTTTCTTTTTTAAAGAAAATATTTCACATGTCATTCACACTCAATATTTTCAATAAATATGGTTAGAGGATATTTCAGGGCTGGATTGTCGCATAAACAAATGGGATAAATGTCTGAAACTCCATTTTATTGAAAGACCTGGTCAAATTACTTGTTTTAATTTCCTTAAAATCAAATTAAATCTTTCAAATTACTTATTTTTTAAATTTTATTTTCAAGATTTCTATAGAAAATAGTTTATTTTTCTGTTGGACAACTATATGTAATAAATATTTATCATTTTTTATATGGTTACAAAGTGTATGCTGAGCCTATATAATAGTTTTGGTATTCATATGTACTTTGCTTTTATAGTTAAAAATTGTTTGCATATATGCTTTTTCCCCTGATATAAGTGTTATATAATTCTGCCTTACCCTGCCTAATTTAGGAAAATTGATCTTATTTGTGTTGGTCATGTGATATTTGGGAGCATGTCCCCTCCCTCCTCACTGAATCAATAAAAATTAAATACTTTATACAGCTTTTTATACATCAAATAAAATGCTTTAGATAATATTAATTATGATGAAATAATTGATAATTTTGAATTAAAAAGACTAAAAATTACAATTTTTTAAATAAAATGTGTTTATATAAAATGTATTTATATACTTTGACATTTAACTAACTATTAAACTTCTCTAGAAAAATTAAAATGTATCATTGGAAATTAAGAACTTTTTATAAATAAAAATTTGAGAATTTTTCAGTTTTCACATTATTTACAAATATTTTATTGTTTCATATTTTTTTAGTGTTCTACTTCTTGTGAGAGAGGGGGGCCCCAATAGGAAGAAAATGTCAAGGGCCCCATAAAAGTAGTTCAATCCAGCCCTGGGACAACTAAATAAATGCATAATATCAAATTAATTAATATAGTAAAAGCTACAGTTTAGGGAAGAGCAGTCACAAAGAAATACATAAAGGAAATGCAATATATGGTTGCTAATTTTATGCTACCATGTATATAAAAAGTAGATATCTTTGATATATTCTAAGAAATAAAGATAAGGAAATTCAGATGAAATATTTACTAACAAAAATCAGACAAAGCAAACCTAAAAACTATAGACTAGAATTAAAAGTTGTCAATCACATTGAATAGATATTTAAATCCAAATTAACACAAATTTACCAACTCAACTATATACCCATAAAATTAAAATCAGAATCCAAATATTACCTTCTCTTTCAAAAATATATCATTAAATCTTCTAAACTGATAGTCAGCTTTTTCTTCCTACAATAAAAAATCAATTATGAAAAGAGTTCCAAATTGTAAGATACATTTTAAAACTGTAAAACAAGATGATGCAATTTTTTTTTTTTAAAGCCATAATTCACAAATAGTAAACCATTAATGTAGAAATTAACAGATGAAGACAAACCAACTCATCAAATCTGATGATTGCTCTTTGTTTCAATATACTACAATAATTTATTTATTTATACACATTTATTTATTTTTATATGTATGTAGTGTGTGTATGTGCATATGTGTCTCAATACTATATCACAATATTTAGGAGTATCATCCCGAAACAGATATGTATATATTGGATGCATGTATATTAGAAGATCATAATGGCAATGCAAGCATTATAATAATATCAATTTAGAGTGATCATGATGCAAACTGTTCAATTTAAAGTATTATATGAATAAGGATATGAATAAGATTATATTCACCAGAACAGACAGAAAGATTTAAATAAAAGATTTATATTAATTGGTTGGAGTTGTGTCCACTTAGAAGTCATAATTTCTCATGGAAAGATGGCTGTCTCAAGAGGTTTGACTTCTAAGTGTCAGTCCTTGTAAATTTAGAAGCAGGAACCAAGTAAACTTCCAACCAAGAAACAGGGAATTCCAGGCTTTACCTGCAACCTCCAGAAGTATTGTATGGGAACTTGGAGGACATGGCAACCTCAATTTATTTATTTATTTTATGTGCCCAAGCTACCATTAATGAGCATTTTAGATCTTTGGCTGGTCCAAGCCTCAAAACCGCTTCCCTCCAGTTACAAGATTACTTCTTTGCTAACTTAGCTACAACTCTATAAACAATAAATAAGATATCAATGTCATCAGAAATAATATTTAATGCATCATTACTTCTTTAAGATGTCATTAGTGTCAATTTTCTTTTTGTAGTTTGTTTAATAGAAAATAATGAAACATACCTAAAATAACTAGTAAATGAATCATCATTCTTGATGAGTTGGTTCATCTCAGTATGTGCTTTATCATCTTTTGATAGAATTCTTCAGCTGATAAAATCTGCATAAAACAATATTCAAGAATTCTGTTAGCTTTCAACTTTGAAGTTATCACAAACAGCTATAGCTGAAGATAATATACATTTCCCTCATAAGGAGTAGTTTTTTTTAAACATTCACAAGGAACCATTGCTCATTAGCAAACCCTTTGATTTCTAATTTTAAAAACAAGTGTTTCAGATCTTAGTCATGTAAGTTATATGGGTGGATATTTTTAAATGCACCTCTAAAAATTTTTTCTTAATAAAATTTTGTTTTAAAAGATCAAATGTCTAATTAGACATTTAAATGGTAACGAGTGACATGACAAAAAAAATACAGAAAAAAGTAAACAAAAAGAAATTTTTACCTCAGGAAGGCCTTCTAAATCTGGTAGCTCTAAAGGTCGCTGGTAGCCCAACTTCAGCAAATTTAACATCCATGAAAATGTAGCTCTTGCAAATAAATTAACATAAGGATGCAAATACTGAATGTTTGAAATATCAAATTTATACTCAGGTTCTTCATGATATGGTTTATTACACATGTATTTCTGAAACATACATAGAATATATCAAGGTTAATGACTATATTAACTTTTGTATAATTATATAAAGAATAAGTAGCAAGTAAAAAGTTAATGATTAAAAATATTTAATTACTAGTTTAAGAGAATTTAATGGTTTAGGCAAAATAAAGTATATAAAGTATAATTAAATACATTTTTATTTAGACATGTGAAAAAACAATGAATGAAAACCATAAATAAGTTTTAGATAATATTATTTTTAAAAAAAAGTTTAAAAACATACAGTAGTAGTTTTTTTTTTTTTTGGGGGGGGGGGAGAGGTTGGAAACTTGGATAAAGAAATGTAAATATCTTTGCCCTGTAGTTACAAACCTTAATGAAAAACTAAAAGATACATTTTATTGAAGCATTAATTTCTATAAATTCGTGAAAATTACAAGTTTTACTCTGAACTTTAAAACATCAAGACATATTGTAGATTGTTAATAAATCTTTGGGATGCAAATTACAGTAGGATTCAAGCACTTAAAGAAATAAATGTTATTAATTTTTAAACTACACATAGTCTTCATATTAGTTTCTGGAGGGAAAAAAAACTTTAAATACTTAATATATAAAACTTATGAGATGTAAACACTTCAGTATTCGATGAAAAATTTTAATCTTATATGATAAAAACTAATATTTTCATAAAATTTAAGAAAAAAATTAGAAAGGATGAAAATACTTACCTGAATAATTAGAAGAGTTGCATCAATTGCAGTTAACAAACAATAAACAACAGCAGCTGCCCAGGATATTGCTAGGCGCAAATGATAAATTTCTAACCCCATACTATACAAAGTTATAATTTTGATAAATTTAATAGTGGCAGCAGCAGGCCAAAACAGAAATAGTAATAATAAAGTTTTTGGACGGTTCAGTCTTTCTACATATTGATAAAACAATATAGCAGCCAGTGTGGAAAATAATGAACAAATAGGTGATAAAAAAAGGTGAACCTTAGCAGTTTCATTCAGCATACTAACCATGATTCCTTCACCAATTTCTATCATATTAACACAAAACAGAAGCAGAGTTAAAACCCACCGGGATACATGCTCATGATATCGCACTAATTCTAAATTCTTTTTTTGCATCTTCATACATCTATAACCCATAACCACAATAGATATCATAAAAACAAATAATATGTTTAATATAATATTGGCAGAATCGACATAGCACTCTTTATTAGCGATGAAAAATGAAAAAGTTCGATTTCTCAGGGAAGGATTGGAACAGAACATTTTTGCTATTCTGTCACTTAGCGATTGTCCAAATAAAATGAGGTTTTAGAGTTCATCTATACGATACTGCCTCCCAAAAACGAGTTACTAGACGGGTCATCGCAGTGGGCGATGATAGGAGCAGGTGGTTACAATGACTTGATTCATAGCGGTTCAACTAGAAAACTAGCAGACCGCCTACACTCTTTCGTCGTTTCTCGTAAATAAAGCGGTGTTGCCATCTCGATATTCATATCTTTTTCCCGGCTGGAGTCCAAACAAAAACCAAAATTAAATGGAAGTTCTTTAAATAGAAATTAAAAACCACAATTCTCCATTTATTTTGTTATATAAATGTTTTTAATTATCTATAAATCCCTTGAAACTACATGAGTTAAATAAAAGAAGAACTAGAAGTATATGAAAATTATATATTAGATCTTGGATCTTACTAACTACATTATAGTCGATTCGAGGTGCTTGGCCCTTCATATCATTTTTTAATAAATCACCAATTATCTCAAAGTAAACATAGAGGACAGAATCAGCTCTATTTCAGATCAGACAGAAATATTTTCATTTGAAGTTGAACATAGATATCAGTGATCCTCTGATACTAGGCCTGCTAGTATTTATCATTCGTGTTCGGGGAGCACCCATCACTTAACTTTCCCTCAACATTTTGGAAAATTTGTGCATCACTATTAGGATTGAGAAAAGTTAAAATCCGATTTTGCTAAAGTCAATTAGATTTAGTTCTTAATCGCTATAGTTACTTTCGAAAAACAATAACGCAAAACCTTAATGGGAAACATAAACCCATTATAAAGGGAGGAATTTTAACCCTAACTGGCAACTCGGCCACCATTTACTTAAGGATGCTATAAAGAATCTTTAAAAAAATAATAAGAGTGAAAATATTAAATATATTCTTTAATTTGATTTTTTTAAGTTGAAAAATAAAACAAGCTTGTTCACACACATACAGATATATAATACGTAATTTGTGTGGCATGTACCCAAATTTATTTCTGGTACCTACGAGAAAGGAAGTTAAGGTATTGTAACCTACTGTAAAGGCTCTTTGTCAATTTTATCTGTAAAAATTTTATATTAAAAATATAACTATTTTTTCAAGGTGGAAGCATCTGTCATTAAGGAGGTATTTGTTGCCCACAATAAAAGTGGGAACACCATATAGGTAGGTTAATTTTACTACCTTTGAAGGAAGAACACAAATAACAACCAAGACTTACGTGGAGTTCGAACCCACACCCACTATCATGGTAAACCCGTAAACGTCTAATTAAACACCATTTAATTCTACATAAATGGCAAAGGCAGCCACCTCGTATCAGAAGGCCGAGGGATTGAGGCATGAGCCAGCCAAAAATCCGTTGTGTTAATTAATGGCTAGTGGAACACGTCAAACAGGTTCGGGGTCTCAATACCATCCAAGTTCTCAAACAATACCCCTGGAGGTGGTATGTCAATCCTAGGAGTCTTATGTTTGGTTCCTTCCTTTAAATGACGAGAACCTACTTTGTCTTTAGGAGTAATATTGGCCTCCTATAGGGTGCTCCCATAATAAAATGGTTAACAAAATCCAAAGCGTTGTATCGGTGAATGAAGAACAGGCAAGCGCCCCCGTATTATTAAAAACAAACAAATAAAAACATTTCCAACTACCTTTAATTTCAGAATGAAAAATATCGCCCATAAGTGTTTTTGTACTGGCTCAGTTGGATTCCTCTAGCTTCGGCCTGGGCATCCCGAAAGGCTTGTGGGCTGTATTGGAAAAGAATCTCCAGCTGGTTGGCATTTTACTACCTTTGAAGGAAGAACACAAATAACAACCAAGACATACGTGGAGTTCGAACCCACACCCACTGTCATAGTAAACCCGTAAACGTCCAATTAAACACCAATTAATTCTACATAAATGGCAAAGGCAGCGACCTCGTACCGGAGGACCGAGGGATTGAGGCATGAGCCAGCCAAAAATCCGTTGTGTTCATTAATGGCTGATGGAGCACGTCAAATAGGTTCTGGATCTCACTGCCATCCAAGTTCTCAAACAACACCCCTGGAGGTGGTATGTCAATTCTAGGAGTCTTCTGTTTGGTCCCTGCCTTTAAATGACGAGGACCTACTTTGTCTTTGGGAGTAATATTGGCCGCCTATAGGATGCTCCCATAATAAAATGGTTAACAAAATCCAAAGCGTTGTATCGGTGAATGAAGAACAGGCAAGCGCCCCCGCATTATTAAAAACAAACAAATAAAAACATTTCCAACTACCTTTAATTTCAGAATGAAAAATATCGCCCATGGGTGTTTTTGTACTGGCTCAGTTGGATTCCTCTAGCTTTGGCCTGGGCATCCCGAAAGGCTTGTGGGCTGTATTGGAAAAGAATCTCCAGCTGGTTGGCAACATTGTATGTGTCTTTGTGTAAAAATATAGAGTCCGGTCACATTAATGTGACTACTATCTACTTTTGACCTTTTTTCGATTTTCTAAAGAGGTACTTCATGAAGCGTTTAAAAGTTTTAACCACAAGTAGTGAATGCATTTCCTCTCAAAATCTTTAAGAAATGAATCAAGATAGCAGTTAGAGGACCAACCAAAAATGAAAAGGTAAAAATAGAAATCGGTTGAGCCTGTACCAAAAGAATGATCTGTCACTTTCACGGATCACTTGATAAACAATGGCAGTAATGTTCCACTAAAATTTGAAACGAAATAAATTAAATTGGGTGAGATACCGGACGTTCATTTCAGCAGTGATATTCAAGCCTGTAAACTCTGGTATCGGTAGACCAGCGCTATACCATTTGGCCAGCGTTCTTTTGTCTTCTGGTGCTATCCGAGGGCTATTTCAGCAAGATAAAATATTTAAGTGTTTCTGTTCTATGGAAATTCCTTTTGTTTCTTCAGTTTAGTGAAATACTGCGTTGAATGCTAGAGAAATAACTTTGTGATACATTATACTGTACAATGAAAAATCGTTGAATTCTGTTAGTTGTGAAGAGCTGTTTACTACTGTATTAAGTTACTTCCGTGGAAACAAAAGATTCGCCGGAAACAAAAGACTCGGAGCTTCCGTCTGTTATCTGCGCTGCGGAAAAGACCGCTATAAAAGGGAATCGCCAACTTGCAATCGCGGATCATTAAACGTGACCATCTAGATGTTTTCATATGATCATAAATCAAAGTTAATAGAAACAGACAGTCCTAAAAGGGCACTCAAAATAAAGGGGTTCCTTTCTCTTCTCCCCGCCTGTTTTGTTGGTCAAAAGGTATTCATTGGATATACATATATTCCTTTTTTACTCTTCCATTGCAGCTGGCAACACAGTTGCGAAGCTGTTACTCATTTAGGACCTTTTTTGAAGCACGTGTAGCTTAAGGATGCTACTAGAGTAACACTGCCCCTACTGAGACCTTGTTCTTTAAAAGCAGGGACCAATCAGGAGATCTCCTGCTTGGCCTACCATCTCCAGAGGTATCGTTCGAACTTGGACGACATTGCCACCATGAACCTATTTTACGTCCCCCAAACATCATTAATGAACACGGTGATCTTTGACGGCCACGAGCCTCGAATTCACTACCTTCAGGTTATGGGATGAACGCCTTTGACGACTGAGTTATCGTAGCTCGTTATATTAGGTCTTATGAATCCCTATTCTTAAAATTTGTGAATAAATTTCATAAAAATTTTAATTTGTTTCTTAAACTAAACATTCCTACAATTTTTAATTTCCCTTTTCTTTATTCCTGCACAAACATTGTACACATTATTTACAATATGTGTGTCTGCTTCTCAAATGATTGAGATACAGACCTTCCCTTACATTAGAACCACTGGCATTTACTAAACTGAAATCTTGTCCGCCTCGAATGACCCAAATCTACCCTTTCAACGACGAAATAAAATGGTGCAAATTAAATGTTTCAAACGTTGGTTGAGTGCAGCAAAATTGAAGCGCAGTGTGTCGTTGAATCAACAGAGATATTACGATACAACTCATTCACTCGTAATCTGTCGTTTGCTTTGGCAATTATATTCTCCATAGATATGTCAACCACGTTATCTTGCCGAATACTTCCGTCTTAATTCTCAATGGAAATATCTGTTTGAATCTCTTTTTCTATCCCTGTTTTATTATATTAGCCTATTTTACTGGAATTAGATTCATGTCAAGGAGACATAGCTATTCCTTTTATAGAAACACTCCTTTCCAAGTTGACTGAAATATCCTAGAAAAGAAATCATGTATCAAATTCTTTACAGCTCAAAATTATTTTAACGGATATAAAGGCAACACCTAGGAATTCCCACAATTTTCATACTCCTCAGTAGAGGTGATTGCCGTATTTACTCGTGTGTAACGCACTCACTGTTTTATAAAAGAAAAAAATGGTGGAAAATTATATTTTGTACATAACGAGCATCTAAAATTTCAAAAGTGGCTTTCCGGATAGTAAACCAATTACTATGCGGACTCTATGAATCAAGCTCTAACATTCTGTCGGCCGAACTCTGGCCGATTGTTTAGAGCGCTGATCGTCGGTACCGGAGTTCGTGGGTTCGAATCCCACTATGGCATGGATGTTCGTAGCCGTTCGGAATCGGCTTTAAGCAGTAGGTCCCGGTCTCATTAGCCCTCGTGCGCAAAACAGTAGACCGTAGCGCTCCAAACAAAACCAAACAAATCTAACATTCTGTCAATATTATTCGAAAAACGTCCGGACGCGGTAGCTCAGTCGACAAAGGCGTCGAGCTCCTAACCGAAGATTTGTGGGTTCGAGGCTCGAGCCCGCCAAAAATTCGCTGTTGTCATTAATGGCTCGTGGCCAAGTTGTTCTTTAGTATCAAACGGTACCTCTTTGGATGGCAGCGAACTTGAGGGTGTTCTGCTTAGTCCCTACTTCAAAATTACGTTTACCTGCTTTGAATATAGAGTTGTTCTTCCACCCAAGAGGTGTTCTTGAGAAATGAAACATCATTATGAAACAAACAACGAATTATGAAATTTATTCACAAATTTTAAGAATAGGGATTTATAAGACTTAATATAATGAGCTACGATAACAGTCGTCAAAGGCGTCCATCCCATAACCTGAGGGTAGTGACTTCGAGGCTCGTGGCCGTCAAAGATCACCGTGTTCATTAATGGCGTCTGGGGCAGGTAAAATAGGTTCATGAAGGCAATGTCGTCCAAGTTCGAACGATACCTCTGGAGGCGGTAGGCCAAACAGGGGATCTCCTGATTAATCCCTGCATTTAAAGGACTAGGTCTCAGTAGGGGGCAATGTTACTCTCGTAGCGTCCTTAAGCTACACGTGATTCCCAAAAGATTCTAAATGAGTAACAGCTTGATAACAGTTTTCGTCAAGCGCTTGCAGCATCTTTCACTGCATTCTAATCACACTTTATAGCAATAAGTTTGACCTATGAGAATAAATTGTTAATTAAAAAAATAAAATCGTAATTAATAATGGGGCCGATGTACTGCTGCATTACACTAATAATAGAAGAACTTCAAAATAACCTAATTATGTGTAGCATGCTATTTTAATTGAGTGGGATCAAGTTTTTCTTTACAAACAAAACAAAAAAAAAAAAAAACAAAAAAAAAAAAAAAAGACTGAAAATTTCTCACTTTTTTACAAAATGAGAGTGAAATTCCTAAAAGTTGAGTGATTAAAAAAAAAAAAAAAAAACACAAATAGACTTTGGACGAAAATATTTTTAAATTATTCCATTTAAAATTTTGACAGCATTAGCACATGGAAAATTTTCAAGATCTCCTTTGTTATGAGCGATTCGGATGAGGTTATTTAAATATGTATCTGTTATTCTATTACGGTACTTAGTTTTTACTCTATTCTGCGTGCTAAATTATCTTTCGACAGATGCTGAACTTATTGGTATAACCAAATAAATTTCAATGATGGTATCTTAACACTAGATTTACAGACCGTGCCAATTTGACTCATTAAAAATTTGATGACTCTCTCTCTATATAAAACTTTAATATCACTTTTCAAAAGCATACGTTGGTTTTTAGTTAAGTAATAAAATATATGTAACCCAGCAGACTCCTTCATTTCGTATTATCAAATGTGGTATACCTATTTTCACGGTTGTGAGCCAATTTGACTCATAGAATGTATATGAAAATAAATAAATATAGTAATCAATATAGTATAAAGTAAATGTAAAGTTTAAAGGAGACCATCAAAAAATTGCACACTAAAATGCACTTTTTAAAAAATGCATTCTCGTAAACTAATGTAATTGAACAGTTTTTTTCAAAACTGTCCTATGCAACAGGCAAAAGAAGCTTCATATTCATTGAATAGAGTACCTATTTCTCAATTGCCATCAAGATCATGCATATATTAAATTTGTGTCAAAGAACTTATCTTCCTTAACACTACATTTACGGACTGAGCAAATTTGACTCATTAAAAATTTGATCACTATTTATATAAAAAACTTTAATATCACGTTTCAAAAACATACGTTGGTTTTTAGTTAAGTAATAAAATATATGTAAACTTTCACTCCTCTTCCCCGCAGACCCTTTCATTTCAAATTATCAAATGCGGTATACCTATTTTCACGGTTGTGAGCCAATTTGTCTCATAGAATGTATATGAAAATAAATAAATATAGTATAAAGTAAACATAAAGTATAAATTATATAAAGTATAGCATAAAGTAAATATAGAGAAGAAGTCGAGAACACTTCCATTCCAATGACAGAAATGCATGCTACTGACGCACGGAAGAATTGCCAAGTTCAACAATTGTGCAAAAGAAACAGATGTAGAAACCATTGTGCTAAATGTAATAGAAATGTTTGCAGAAAATGGGTTTCAAAAACAGATTTTATATCTAAAATATGTTTTCCATGAATTTTTTGATAATAAACATTTTATTTAAATTAATTTGGAACTATTTTCTTTGCAAAAAACTTCAATTTTCTTGTATGAGTCAAATTGGCTCACTTCAGAAAAATAGGTATATGATCAACATCCGTAAATCTAGTGTAAATAAGATAGATTTCCAAATTCAACCCCAGGAAAATTTCTGTAACTTTTACAATTTTAAAGAAGCTATAGCCCTTTTTTAATAAAAGAAAATTACTATCACCCTTGATAACAGAATTAATAGTAGAATTAATTCTGTTCTCAAGGGAAACGAATGAAACGATTTAACAAAAATAGAAGAATGCGAGAACTCGCATGATGAAACTAATTTATCAAAAATATAAAAATAGCATGGGTTTTTCGAAATACTAGAATTTTGCTTATAACTAAGGTTTTTTATAAAATGAGTAAATTTCTCGAAGTAATAATTTTTTAATGAGAGAAAAGAAGAAAATAGACAAGTTTCTCGCGTGGTAGTGAGAACACTGGTTGAATGCTTTTCGTTCCCATTTTACTTCTACCCTCACCCACTTTCCTTCTATCCCCAGGAATAAGGCTTCAGAATGTTCCGATTTATCGCTGAAGTGAAAAAAAAAAAAGCTATCAAGACGCCCACTCAAAGAGAATTACGTACTCTTAATTTGCTATTGTCCTTGTCCAAATGAAACAAAATAAAGTCGCTCCGAGTCTCTGTTTTTCTTTTAAGTTTGTTACAACTCACCTACATCATTTAACCTACTCGAAAAAGAATCGAAAGCTCTTGAAATTCTTTTATCATTAATTTTTCTTGGTTTGACTAACATTTTATTTTCCTTTGTTTTTCCTCAGATTTTCCATTATTTGGTTTCTCAATAACAGAAATCTAACAAAATTAGAATAAATACAAAGCATCACCAACTCGTTTTGGTATTTAAAATCAAAACAGATTGACTAGATGTTCTCTTTCCGAATGTGCATAAGCAACAAGAGTATAGTCTTCAAATTACTAAGTATTGCGGACAAAATTTGTGGTACAGCATAGTTAGTATACTAGTTAGTCCAGCGGTAGTGTTACGATTAGGATTTTGGAGCTATAAAATCCTCTAAAGAAAGTCTTTGAAATTTGATAACTTTGATTTCTTCGTGACCTTCAGGGATGGCACTTCGTCACAAATCTGGTTATTTTTGGTACGTATGGGTCTTTAAATAAATCTAATGATACGAAATCATCATAGGTTGGTTGGCTGGTTTGAGGTACTACGGACTACTACTGTTTTGCTACATGAGAGCTAATGAGATCGGTACCTACTGCTTAAAGCCGATTCAGAACAGCTACAAACATCCGTGACAGCAATGGGATTCGAACCCACGGTCTCCGATAAGGAAGAGCAGCGCCATACCCATTTTGCCATTGTTCGGCTGCCAGGTGATTATAGGTTTAGACATGTTTACGAGACCAGGACCTACTGCTTAAAGCCAATTTACTTTTTATACATAGATACCCCCATGTTGGCTAGAACAAATTTTGCGGGAACCATGTAGAAATTTTTCAGCTAGTTGAAAAAATATGCTAAAATTGACAAAAAGGCTGAAACATCGTGTTTTGAAAACTTACCAAGGGTTAGGAAACTCAACTGAAAAGTTCTCTCGGCAAAATCTATGTAAAAATTTATGAAGGCCACGAAAAAGCATTTATGAAAATAGGTATTTATATTTTAAAAGTTACTTGAGAAACATTGAAATATTTTTTAAAAGTAATACCTCTACAGTTTTTAAAAATTTGTTTTAAAAGCTATTTGAAATTCATATGTATAGTATGTTTGTTTCAACCGTTCTTTATTCTTTTAGATCTTGTGTTAATTTCGAAGAAAGTTTCGATTTTTTTTTTGGCTTAAAAAATACCAGCTTCAAATTTTTTATTTAAAAATATTTATTTACACAAAACCTGGTGATTAAGTTATGTAGTTTTTAGGCGCAATTTTAGCAGCATATGTGATTTAAGCTAACAGATTATTAATTACAGGGTTCATGCTGAGTCAGCAAGTGAAAAACAAGTACCTACTGACACGACAACATAACAGTCTAGATCTAGTAATTACATACTACATTGTTTATATATATATATATATATATATATATATATATATAAATTTGGCATGCATTAAGCAAATTTTAGAATATGCTAGTTGTTTTTTTTTCAAATTTTACTGTTTATGCATTAATAATGGGAACTGACAAGATAAAATTAAAAATATCTATAAATAAATAAAATAAAAATAAAGATTTATGCTATGAAGGTGATTACCCATTAATATGACTTCAAAATAAAGATTGTAATAACAACCAAATGAAAACACATATTTGTAATAAACATATATTATAGAAAATAAATTGTCAAATGACTTTGATATTAATGATACGATAATAATTATGTGCTAGAGAAGAAAGGAAAAGCACTTTTACATTAAAAAAGTAGTTTTAAAGACTTTTTTTTCACAGAGACTTTTTTTCACAGACAGACTTTTTTTTTTCAAAGAAAAAATTAAAAAGTTTTTAAAGCTCTTCCAATCCTTTTACGAGCCTTGTAATAACCATGTAATTATCACTAGTAATTAATGTTGCTTTTTATGATATATATTCTTTGTTTTTATGATATGAGTGGGATCCTATCTTAACATTTATTACAATAAATTAAAATAGATCCATCCAACCAATGAATAACTTTTTTTTCTAAAAGTTCATTTGATTAAAGTATTCATCTGAGTGTACAATAGAAGCAAAGACAAAGCTAACGAGAATATAATTACAACTCCCGTGTAACTGATGTACAAAAGAGGTTTCCAGCTTGTAAGGAATCGAGAGTCACACTTTCATAATAGGTTACTTTTCGTAAAATTCTGCAAGTAGGTCAGGTGGACCAGTATGAGAGAACAATATGTCTATTTTGATTAAAACAAGGGTTTAGTCATTTTAATTGCTTGTATTATTAATAAAATATACGTTTGATTTTCAAAATTTTGGAATTTTCTTCAATTAACACCTATAGCGTTTACCCTGTGTAATCAACGTTTGTCCATATAAGACTATTCTGGACAACTGGTACATTTTAATTGTAAGAATAAACATGAAAAAGGAGGAAGATTAAGTCAGTAAGTGTGGATGACAGGGAAATACTGTCTGGTGACGTTCCCTCGAATAAAGTGTATATTATACGGGAATTAAGTTTCACTGCAAGCCGCGGTGGTCCAGCCATCAAATACGTAAATCTCATAACCGGAGGGCTATGGAATCGAGGCTCGAGCTGTTCAAAGATCCGTCATGTTCATTAATGGCGGATGAAGCACGTAAAATAGGCTCGTGGTCGCAGTGTGCTCTAAGTTCCCAAAAGATACCTCTGCAGGTGGTAGCCCTAAACTTGGGGTCTTCCTGATTGGTTCCTGCTTCTAAACGACGAGACCCCAGCGGGGCAATGTTACTCGCGTTCATAGACTTCTTTAAGCTACACGTTCTTCCCGGGTGGTGTTAAATACGTAACAGCTTCACATCCGTGTCTAGTATGAAGATCTACCTGTCTGTATTGCCAGCTGCATTGGAAAAATGTTTCAATGCTTGTTAATCAAGTAAATTGTTATTTGACAGAAAAGGATGGATTTTTAATTAATTCTTTTTAACTCCGCTTGTTAATTTTTGTGCTCTGAAAAACAAGAATTTTTTGAAGAAGCTGTGAAATATTTTTTCATGGTTTCTCTTAAAATTAAATCTTTTTCCTGGAACCTTTCGCGGTTACCAGTTGGTAATGCATGGAGTAGAATATATTGAACAAGTAAAAGAAATACGTTTTCAAATAATTTTATTATCATCAAATTAGAGAAGCTACTTTTAAAAATTATCTTTGCATCAATGCAAAAGTTTTAGTTTTTGCCTATCACATGGAAGTTTAGACTTAGTAACCATAATATGATAGTTTAAATGAAAGTTAAAGCAATAAAACCAGACTTTTTTAAAATTAAGTTTTTATGAGGAGAGCTTTTGCCTTGCTGCTGGCTGTAACCTTCTTATCCAAATTCTTCAGTTCACTTGGTGTAGCGGATCGAATTTGCAAGCACTGGTATTCTCTGTTGCTTCTAAACAAGACTATGCATCTAAAAGTAAAAATTATAGAATTAAGAAATTTTAGAAAAGAAGTTTGTAATGCCTTTTACACAAATTCTGTATTTAGTACTTATTCAAAATCTATGAAATTGTAACCTAAAAATAAGCGGAAAGTTCTATTTAAAAATATTCTTTCGAACATTTCATATCGGAAATTTTCGTTAGGTAAAGTGATTGCAATCCAAAAGGGAGATTACATAACTAAAGGTTTAAACAGTTCCAAATACATAATTCTGATTTTCTACGGCTCACTGTTTTTGAGTTATGTGAGATATCTACGTACGTACGTACAGACGTGAAGACGAAACTAGACAAAAGCAGAACAGGACTCGTCAAAATGAAAATATGAAGATTTAGAATGAAAGTTTCCTTGTACATACAGATGTAACGCAGAAATTTGTTAAAATTCGTTCAGGAATGGTTTCAATGAATATTTCCGTTGAAACTTGAAATTTTTCTTGATTACAACGCTTTTTTTTTTACACACGGGAGAAGAAAAAAAGCTATCAACCTTTATTCCGGTCGGAAGTTCGTACCAGATAATTGTTATCTCATTCATTGGAATTAAAAAACGTGGCAAAACTCTTAATTGTACATAATCTGTTTTTCATGAAATTGTTGTTTCCCAAATCAATACCTGGGAGGTATACTGTCAAAATATAGCAGCCGTAATAGCATGGCCATATTCAGCATTATCAAATTATCGGTGATCTAAAATTTCGCTTGTCTGCAATTGTTTTATGCTTTGTGCTTTGATATTATTCTAGGCTTATTTAAATTAGCATATATTTTAGATGTTGTCCATTTAAATTTACAACACACCCTCAAGTTGAATCATGGATATATATATATGTATATATATGTATATATATATGTATATATATATGTATATACATATATATACATATATACACATATATACACATATATCTATATATATCTATGTATATATATTATACATACATATGCATAAAATATTATAAAAATATTCAACTCTGGTCTCTATTCATCCTGAAAAGGTTAAGAGAAAGGAAAGTAACGGAACACTTTCAAATATAAATGTCGTCACGAAAGGCATTAATAGTTTTGCAATTCATTCGGTAAATTGTCATTCAAATAAACTTAAAGTTTCGGTAACTTTTTTTCGTAAACTGCAAATTTTATCACCCCATTCGTCTGTTCCTATGAGTTTTTCCCCCTTTGATTTAGTGAATCCTTGTGACTCATAAATATTCATTGAAAATAGATCGCAAATCCACAGTCATTGTTCAAATTGGAAATGGAAAAATTGTGAGCAAAGAACTGTGTTTCAAATTTCGTAAATGTTGTGTTACAATCGACATGTCTTCCTAAAGAAATCTTTTGAGCTTGGGCAATATCTCGCAATTTAGTATAGAAATTCATGATGTCACAATGCCAACTTATTAAGCAGTGTTTCGATCTTAAAATTAAATGAAAATTTGTTAGTGTATCGAATTCATGGGTTCAAATTCCACTACTAGCATGTGTGTTCTTAGCCGTTTGGAATCGGCTTCAAGCTGTAGGTCCCAGTCACATTAGCTCTCGTGTAGCAAAGCAGTAAACTGCAGCGCTTCAAATCAACCAACCTTCCTGTTAGTGAACTTCTACAGCACATATACTCCTGTTTTACACATTTTACTTTCATTGGTTAGAATTTCAATTCAAACTAATAAAAAATATTAATAATTATGTTTCATTCTTCAAAGCTACTAGGTATTCAATTTTATAAAATATTTTTACAATTTTTTCTAATAAAAAAAGTATTTCACAAATGTGAGACAGAATGCCGTTCCTGGGCTCGACTGTGCTAGAATTAGATGTTGTTATCAATATATGCTGTAAGTTTTCTAATAGAAAGATATTTGAATCCACTAACCACCTTGTTATTACACACACCCCTGAACTAACAGACAGTTTTTTGCTTTATTTTAAAAGTGCAACCTTCAAGGTAACCGATTGAGACTTCGGGAATCTTACGAGGCCACGCAAAGGGAAAGTGAAATTGTTTATTGCTTTAGAGAAAATTTCGGAGCTAAAAGTAAAGCTTTCATTAATAAGCAGGCAATTATGAGTAGAGTTACTGAGAACAAATGTATGACATTGTGACGCCATTTGGAAGAGCTCAAGTTATTCGACCTATTAAGTGATTAATAGCGGCTCATTTTGATTCTTCTTTCCATCCTGTGTGAAATCTTTGTGGCTGTAGATTTTACTGGTCAAAAATACTAACTGAAACCGCAAAGGCTTGCTCTATAAAAACAGTGTTAATGAAAAATGGATTAAAATGATGGCTATTCGTGGAGTTCATAGATACATGAACAAGCAGAAAACAGATTATAAAATTAAGGAGTGGCTTCTCGTTTACTCCCACATAAGGACGTCAATCATAACGTGTAGTCAAGAATGATTGATTACCCTTTCCGGTTGAAGGATTGGGTCAAAAACTTGTTAGAGATGTGCAGTGTTTTTAGATTTAATCCACTTAGTTCAATGTTTCTCAAATTTTCAGTAATCGCCACTCAATTTTTCTCCCTTCTCATACAATAATAATATATACAATATTAATGTATTTTTAGTATTCTGACGCTACTTAGACCTTAATTACGAAAACTAGAAATTAACATTAAGAAATAAATTCATTGATATTTGTAAAACCTTGCTCTGTAAGACAGTCCCAAGGAAGTCAATCATTTTTAAACTTGTTTTTAATTTGATATTGTTCGGTTAATTATTGGGATAGGAGCATCAGAAATATTTTTTATAAATCGATTTTTTACTTTTATTACCAAATATTGGGGATATTTCACAGATTATAAACGTACATACTGTATATAGTTTTCTACCATGGAAATCTTACAATTTTAAATTTAAAAGTGTAAACGATGCATTTAAAGCACTTTTTTCTTCTGTTTCGTTAATTTCTTTTAGGCGTTATAACTATCACATTCTTGAAATTTTATAGCATTGTTTAATTAGTTATTTTTAAATCTAGAGAACCAAAATTATTTATTATGCATTTTATCAAAATATTGTGTATATTTTAATCATTATGCTTTGCTATAGTTGAACTTCTATAACTTTTTAAAAACTTAATTTTGATTCATAATGCTAAATACAGTATTTAGATTTATCATGAGCATTTTCAGAGTAAGATTTTAATTGGCTTCTTAGCAAAGTACTTTAAAATGTTTCATTGGAAAAAACATTGTTATCGAATAGGTATATACAAGTAAAAGTTCTAAAGCTTTCAAAAGAGACCTCAAAACAAAACAAAAAATTACTTTTAAAAGTAATATAACAAAAAAAAAAGCTTTTCAAAAAATTTTGGCCATAAAAGTTTTAAATTTAACTTTTTTTTAAAGTGTTTTTTTATTTTTCAGAATATTTACTCTTTTTCAGAATATTTACTGTAAGTTTATATCAATTCTTTTATCAGAATACGGTCTACTAATTTGCAACATGAGGGCTAATGAAATCGGCAAGTACTATTTAAAATTAATTTTCAGTAATTGCGTAATAATTTTCAGTACCATGCCAGTAGCGGGATTCGAACCAATGAAATCCTGTGGCGAAAAGCATCGCCCTACCCATTCGTACAAAAATTATGGCAATAAAAAAGTAATTAAATTAGTTGTGGCTATGCAAACAATAGCCAATTTTTTTTGTTTTCGTTTGTCGAAGTATCTGTCTCCTTAAATATATCGTGCAGTACTCATACATCCCTATATATAAGTCTATTATATTAGTGTGAATGTGTATTTATTGTTTCAGAATGTATGTTGTTTTATTTTTTTGATAAATTAATGTTTTTAATAATTTTTGTTCCTGATATGCTTGCATCTCCTCATACCTTTAGTGTTATCCTGCCTCTATGGGGTCGCGCCCCACGTTTTGAAAATCGCGGACTTAACTGATTGAATTTTCAAGTCATCGCGCTCTCTCACTTACTTTGACACACACAGGCGTAATTTAAAAAAAAAATACATTCGGGGAGATTAAAGCGTCAGTATATAGAGGTCGAATTTTGTTTAAGCTTACAATAATTTCTTTGTATTCGTCTCATAAATAGAAAAGAAGTATTATAACCATCTACTCCTTTTAGTGACACTAATTGATTAAGAGGAGAAATGTAATATATGAAACGCTATATTTCATGTATATAGTTTTCTTTTTAATTTTTTTTTTCAGATTTGGATAAACATAAATAGCTTTAGATTGAAGCTTCTTTACTTTTTTTTCCTGATGAACATTCAGAGTCAATCACTGAGGTAATTTTTTGTAAATTCTGTTCGATAAACTTACTTCGTACAAAACAGCAAGAAGGCAAGTTTGTACAATTATGTATTAAAAGCAAACGATCTTATTATAGTTACGAATTTACTCTCTCCTAATGAATAAATTTTCAAAAAATATGACATACCTTTGCCAATGTCCTTTCTCCAAGACTGGAAGAGCCCGATCCTGTAAAAGGAAACGAACTAATTTCGATTTTGGAAAATTTTCGTAACTTATTAATAACAATTAAATAAAGTCCTTTTTTGAGAGTCATGGAAATGTCAATGTTTTATTGGTACAATTTATCACTTTACCACTAATAACTCAATTTACACAATTCATTAAGGGGAAATTACATCATGCTTTATAAATCTATGCATTTTCGTCCACAAAACATTTTAAGAATGCAAAATACATTTTAAAAATACAATTAGTGTGATTTTGAAACCTTCGGTTTTCCTTACTGCTTTTTGATTCAAGTTTCTAGAATAATGAAGTTACAAGAATTTTTATATCATGGAACGCATCTATTTCCTTTAACAGTATTAACAAATCAATGTGTTTACTAAAGGCATAGTATATAAAATGTAGCGCAGGACCAAAAAGGCCTACAGAAAAATATACGCTATTGGCACAAAAATACTCTGGACCATATTAAAATGCACTTTAAGAGGATTTTTTGTTTAAAGCTTCAGTAAATTTTTGCGTATTTTTCACAAACTGTTCTAAGTATGTACAGTACCCATGATCACTGGATATCCTTTTAAAGCTTATAAAATTTCTTCTAATAGAAACTCTTCTAAATATTTGTACGACTTTTCCGTAAATGACCCTTTTTATTTTTTTAAAATGTAAAATTAATTTTTAAATTTCAAAATTGGACACACTATTCGTAATAGTATATACAGACACAGAAGTCAAAATTTTGGGAAAAAAGAAGGAAAAAAAGGAGAAAAATTCAAAAAAGAGGAAAAAAAGAGGAAGTTAAATAACTATTAAAAATTAATGTTCTGATTTATTTAATGCAAAAACAAGTGCCTAAATATGAAATATGGAAGTATCTAAATAACTTTTTATCAATATAAGTAAGTACTCAAGTTTCCTAGTAAAAAAATATTTAAAATAGATTCAAATCAGATGCTTTTTCAATGTGCCTCATTAAAAAAATAAATTCACCAATACGGTTGAACTTTATTATATTAAATTTTGAGGAACCATATTGTTTGTTGTACTTGAACCTTTAAGAAAAATGCTAGATCTCAGAAAATTATAACTTGTATAAGATTTACATAAGGTTACATATTATCTTCTATAAGATTTATAAAAATATTATCTTTAATGATTTTAATTGACCTTAACCAAACAACTGAAAGATTGAATATCAGAATGACCAAAAATGTAGACAAATGCAAAACTAGTTTTGTCTTCTAGTTATTGCTTACTATTTTAATACTGAGTTAATTTATAATCTTCTATATCAAGCTAGTTTAAGGAATTTCTTTGTCCAATACAACAAAAAACATTTTCTTTCCTTGAGTGTCTGGACAAGATGTTATTAATTTCATGCACTTTGTTTTTAAATCTAGAAACATATTTAAATCTGTTTTTAGAACTGCAAAAAAGTTTTATACAAAATGAAGAAAAAATACTTAGTAAATGAATGAAAGAAAGGATTCTTCTACCTCATTCCTAAGATTCACTATAAATGTATAAAATGGAGAATTGCCACTTATGGGTAAATTAGCATTGTAAACAAAAGGAAAATCATGAGATCAAAATTTTTATTTGTTATAAGCTGGTTTGTTAAAATAGGGATTTCAACAGTACATCAATAATTTAAAAGCTGTTTCAAATAGCAAAGCTTTAAAATGCACTTCCAAACAGAACTTGAAAACTTTGTAACCGCAAAGTTTGTTATTAACTAGTTTGTAAAATTCTATTAATTTTTCTTACATTGATTTATAATAAATGTTTAAAAAATACAGTATAGTCTAATTTTTTTAAATGGACAATTTCAAAATTTTTTTAATAAAAGTAGCAGATCCAGAAGTTAAATATTAGAGAGGAAAAAAAATGGAAAATAAAGAACAATTTAAAAATATTTATTTAAGTATACATGATGCAAAAACAAGTACCTAAGTATGAAATATACCAGATGCTAAATAATTTTTACTAATATAAATAATTACTAGTCTCCCAATCAAAAAATGTTCAAAACAGATTCAAATCAAAAGTTTCTCAAATATCCTAATTTAAAAAAAAAATCTAATAATATAAATGCGCATTTTAGATACTACATTTTTAGAAGGCATTCCTACAAACAAATTTTTAATTTTGTGACACTAGAATTTCTTAAATAACAGTAAAATCTATACCTTAATAGTTTGTAAAGATACAATAATTAGCATTTGGTTTAATTTTAATCAGTCTAAAAACTCATGATTTAAATAACATATACTCTGTATAAGGCTATTTTTTAAGTGGACAATTAAAAAAAAATTTTTTTTTAACAGTCAGATTTCAGGACGATGATCGAACTCGACGGGCTTTCTTCCGGTATCTGAGACAGTAGGTTCGAATTCTACTTTAGACTAACAGATTTATAACCATTTAGTTTGGGCTGAGAGTGCTAGTTTACTTTTATGTTACCCGACAGCTAAAATCATCGGAGTTTACTACTTAATTACTACGATTCTGACTACTTAATTACTACGATTATTGCTGCGAACAAAGCGGCGGGATTCGAACCCGTGGCAGCATCCTGCGGATTCAGCTGGCGGGCTGATTTTTATCGGGATTGCCGTTAAAAGTTACGATTTTTCATTAATAAATTTTTTCATCAACTTCAATATAGATGCAAACTTAACAAAAAAAGGTGCGGATTTTTCAACAACAATTAACTTCCGTAAGTTATTTGCAACAGTGTTATTTTCTCACAGATACTGATCATAGCACAAAAATTCAGTCAATAAGATGAAGTACCGTTAGAAATAACTATAAGAGGGATTGAAATCTTAATACTGTTACCGCGATATTAAAAAAATATCGATATATCAAATAGTATCACGATCGGTCTACACGTACGTGTGTACGGGGGATAATCTATACGCAGGATGTTAAAACATAATTCTACCGTTTCAGAGCCCCCATATTATAATAACAGTATTAACTATAATGGCCCATTAAAAAAATGCGCATTTTCCGGAACCGAAATCCAGAAAACGGTTGTTTTTTACCAAAAACATACAGTTACGGCTTAGCTGTACTATTACATCTAGAACCACACACGTTCTATATGTTTCATTTGTACCGCGCGTCATACGGCTTTTTGACCTTGAAGCACGTGTTGCGAGAATCAACTGATAACGCTTCTTTCCTGATCTTTGTAATAAAAAAAAAAAAAATTGTGGACGTGGCAAAGAGAAAAAACAAATGAGAAAAGGGAAGAAATCTTTCTGATTATCGTCAAAATTTAAATATATACAAAAAAAAAAAAAAAAAAATTCGGATCAGAATTATCCTTGAATTCAATATTTGATGCGGCAGTCCATTTTTTAGCGCACAGGCTCGGAGTAACATTTCTTTTCCCCCTCTTGGGTTCAGAAACGGGGTAAACAGATTTCTTGACACTACAATCTAAAAATTCGGGTCCCGATTTTAGTTTTGACACTTTGATCGTTATTCGCTAACTTCCAAACATCTGTAACGCCAATAAATAGCCTATTTTTTTTTTTTTTTTTTTTTTTGGGGGGGGGGTATCTTACAGAAAGAAAAAAATAGAAAAACAAAGATGTTACCAAAACAAATGTGTGCAATCCGTTCCGCTGTTACGTAACTCCGTAAACGTTGAGAAAGAAAAAACAAATAAAAGGAGTGAATGGCCCAAAGAAAAAAGGAATAAAAGGAGGGAATATGCGAAAAAAAGGAGGAATGCAGTAAAATAAGGAAAAAAAGGAGAGATTTCTAAAAAAAAGGAAAAAGAGGAAAAAAAGGAGCGCTGCGGTGTCTGTATTTTGTAATTTACATAAATTTGTTATTAAATGAAATTTTAAACAATAATCCCTACTTGAATTTATAATCTTTGTATTCAAAAACTTAATTTTTAATTTATCCAATTTTTAATAAATAAATGCAAAAATACAATTATTAATTCTGCGAACGAAGCTTTTTTTTCTTGTATGGTTTGGTTTGATTTGGAACGCTACGATCTATTGTTTTATTTATACGAGGGCTTAGAAGACAGAAACCTATTATTTCAAGAGGATTCCGAACGGCTACGAACAACTATGCCATCAGTGGAATTCGAACACAAACTCTTGCATCAAAAAGCTGCTATCTACCCATTCGACCATCGTACGGTGTTCCACCTCCGAGGGGGTGGAACTATACTAAGAAGAAAAGTTGAGTAGTAATGACTTGATTTAATTTGCAGCACAACGGTCTGCAACTATCTTCCTACACGAGGGTTATTGAGACCAGGAGCAAGTACGATTTCTCAAGCTGATTCTAAGCGGTTACGGACATCCATATCAGCAGTAGCATTCGAACCCAAGGACTGAACAACCCATTTGGCCATTGCCTGGCAAATAGTAAAAGTCTGCTCACCCAGGTCAAATAACATACTCTAGACCATATAAATAACGAATTTAAATACCTGTGAGAAGAACGAATTCCAGTCTAATTTAAGAGCCGCGGTAGCTCAGCAAAGGTAGCAATGTCGGTCCTGGAGGGCTCGACCCGGTCAAAGATCCGTCGTGTTCATTTATGGCGAATGGTACACTTTTTAAGCGTTCCATTCACCAAAATAGGTTCGTGGTTACAGTGTCCTCCCATTTTTCAAATGATACCCCTGGAGGTGGTATACCAACAGGAGGCCGGGGGGGGGGGTTCTCCTTGATTCCTGATTCAAAATGACAAGGACGCACGGTCACGGTGATGTGTCAATTCTCAAGTCATAAATATACTTATTTCTATGATTAGAGTCACCACCCCATATATTTTGAAAGAATTTCATCTTTTATATTTACCCCGTACGTGTAAATATATTTCATTAAAGTGTTATATATCATCCTAAAAGTTTTAGTCATCGTTTTTAGCTAATGAGCAAATACCTGGGTTAGAGCTATAGGTAGCTCAATGTTATGATTATGTGTTGTAAACCATACGTACATTTTAGCAGTATGTATGAAAGGTCTGACGTATTTTTATGTTTAATAATTCGTAAAATAATGAAGAATAAACATCAAACAGGTGAAACATCAAAATGTTTCAGACCGCAAAGCCGAATGTCTCTACCTAGAGTGAAACACACTATCACTTCAATATTCTCCATGCGACAAAGGGTACACATGTGGAAATTCATTGACAAAGGCCCTAAAACTTTTTGAATCTATATAATCATTCATGGAAATCTATATTCGTTATTCTAGGAATTATTAAGCATCAAAGCGCCAGACCGTTAAGACACCGTGTTTAAGCATGTAAAGAATTTTTTTCCGATCATCCAAGTGATTAAAAATGCAGCCTTATTATCGCTTCAAACTTACTATTTCGTAAAATGTACAAACTAGACGATCTTTCATTCTTTCACTCTTCAGAATAATTCTTTTCGATTTTGGAAATCTGCCTGGTGAAATACACTCCAAAATACCTGGAAGAGAGAAGAAAAAAACAGTGTTAACAAATATTTTAAAAACTGAGAAAAGAAAAACCTTGGAGGTATACGTTACCTTAACAGTGTTCCCACTGTTTTTCTAGAACAAAAATCAAGGACTTTTAAGGACTTTCTAAGAATCAAAGTAACACTTTATAAGGACCTACTTGAAATACACGGCATAACGATATAAACCCTATTTCCTGAGGAACCTACTTTACTAATTATGATCCAGACAAGGAAAGTTCAATAAATGCCCTACAATATTTCAGAATTAAATTTTTAAAAATGCTTAAAAATCAATATAAGATAAATCTATTTGACAAAAACTAATTTTGAAAATTGTACATCTAAAGCTTTTTGAGTGACCAAACTAGAAATAAATTGTGAATAAAAAAACAACATTATAAATAGTACTTTCTGAGAGTTTAAAAATGACTCTCTCTCTCTCTCTCTCTGTGTGTGTATATATATATATATATATATATATATATATATATATATATATATATATATATATATATATATATATATATATATATATATATATATATATATATATATATATATATATATATACATATATATATACATATATACATATATATATACATATATACATATATATATATACATATATATATATGTGTGTGTGTTTGTGTGTGTGTTTATATACTAGCTTATTATACCCGACGTTCCCTGGGAAAGAAGAAAGTTTTAGACTTTTCTATTACATTCAATGCAAGAAAAATTAAACATCCATAACTAACTGAAATATCTACAACACCCCCTCCCCCCAACCTCCATGATTTGCTTAATTAAAATCTGCATGACTGTTAGCTATTAGGAAAGGGCAGCTGACTTTAAACCTTTTCCGTATGCGAAAGATTATTTATTGGTCAAATAATAAGTAACTAAAAAAAAAAAAACCTGTCCCATATGAAAACTGATAGGAAATCACGAGACGACGGCGGATCGCGTTGATGGAGAAATTAATCCCATTCCAATTTTAAAATTAAGGAGTTTTTAAGGACCTTTGACAAAAATTAAGGAGTTTTAAGGGCCCTTAAAAATGAAAGCTAAAATTAAGGAGTTCTTAAGGACTTTTAAGGACCGTGGAACCCTGCTTTAGGACATAAAGATTTAAAATCTTCATTGGAGCAGCTTTCAGCCGATTCATCGGAAAATAAATAACTCTGCTTCTTTTATAAAAAATTTTTTTTGCAAGTTCTTTTTAAAAAAATCATTTAGTTTTGTAATTTCAGGTAGTAGTATTCAGATAGTATGTTTTTTCAAATAACTTAAATATTTTTCTCAGATAAAAATATACAAAAAATGAAAAATATGAAATTCATGTACCCGCAAGGCAACTTTTGTAATATGTGTATTAGATACTGTATATGCGACGCACCAACTCAGTCGGCAAAGGCAGTAATCTCGTAACCGGGGGATTGTGGGATCTAGGCTTGTGTCGACAAACATCAGCCGTGTTTATTAATGGCGGTTAGGGCCTGTAAGATATGTGCAATATCATCCAAGTTTCCAAATAGTGAAAGTTGCAAGCCAAGCCTGGGAAGGGGGAAGGGTCTTCTGCTTGGTTCCTGCTTCTAAATTACCAGGGTTCACTTCAGCAAAAGATGCTCATCAAACGAAATGTACATCCCTTCTTCAGTCTCCAAGTCTCGTTCTTCGCTTAAGTGAAATTGCATATTGCCCTTAGCCATAGACTATTGGAACTGGTGTAAGCTTTCTAACACTAGGGGGATGAGTAATAATAGAAACTACATTCTATATTAATTAAGGATAGATATATTTCCTAAATGTAAACCTAAAACTTTAAATGTATCTGATATTTTAAAATTTGAAAACTCTTAAGAAATAAAAAATATATCATTTTTAATGAATAAAATAAAATAGAACGCTCCTATTAATATAATTAAAACTCACAGAACAAAAAAGATGATTAGTGCTTCATTGACATAAAACTTTACAAATTGCAAAAGGTATTTTGAGAGTTGACAGATTTGCATTTTTTTTTAACTTGGTGTATAATATTTTGTGTTGCATTAAAGTATTGATTCATGCAACAAACTAACTAATCTTTATGAAGTTAGATTTTTATTAAAGATATCGGAATTTTATTCTAAAGAGAGAACTTTTCGTTTTATCATCACAAATAGGCTATTATAATAAACATTTTCAGTGTGAAAAGTGCTATGCCCCTCTTAACGAGTTCAAGTGTGCTTGTGTGTGTGTGGGGGGGGGAATGTTAATACATGTCTTGTCTAACGAGTTAATTTAGACCTCCCAGGTTTCGACACCTACTTGATTTGCATAGAGAGGTTTTAATGTCGTTTGCCATGAGTCGTCGATCATTAACGAGGAATTCAAAATATTCCTCTTACACGAAGAGAGGTAGAGAGGCGTTAAATGTTTAGAAATAATACTTTTTTCCCGGGAAGTTAATGGTGTGATATACAACAGAACCTCGAACCACCTTTTTTCAAAAGGTAGAAAAGGAAAAGAACGCATACGGGAAATTCGATAAAATGTAGCAATAATTATTTATAAAACTAAATAGAAGTATTTGGCCTATTATTAAATATAACATCGCTTAATATTTAAAAAATATTTTGCAATTTATTTCTGTTTAGTTCACCCTTTGACTGCAAAAAATTGAATGCTCTATCGTTTCTACTTCTGCAAGTTCAATGACACTGTGCTCATATTTAATAAATTTTAATTTTGGCAAGTAATAAATCTCGATAGGGATTAAGGTTCGTTTTTGACTTGCTCTCTTCTTCTTTCTCGTCATTATGCTTCGGGTCGGTACGTAATCCCTTCACTGTCGCGACTCCTCTAATCATTAAGTTACTGGAGGACGAGACCCTTTGATCTAGGAAAAGGCAAAAAATAGCATACCCCACAAGGCTACGTACAGGGCCTGATTAAAGCAAGGGCCGACTGGGCCTAGGCCCTGGGCCCCCTAATTCTAGGGACCCGCTAAAATTTGGTACTTAATTATTAAATTTTAAATAATTTAACTAACAAAATTTGAAAATGTTTTTTGTTAATTCTTCAAGTAATATTTCATGAAACCTTATTCAGAAATGAAATAAAAACAGTTAAAATGTTGACAATTTTATCTATAACACACTCCAGTTTACTTATTTACATCACTCCAGTAACATTTTTTACTCATTACTTATTCCATGGTTCTGAAACTTAGTATAATTGTTATTTGCTTAAGAATTTTATTATTTTATTATTTTTTTTCTCTTGTTAATTTTGTCTTAAAATCTACAAATAGCTATTGTTTGTTAATCTTACCTATGCTGTTTTATTTTATTTTTTATATAAAAACTTAATTGCAAGTGTTACAGTTTACATCCTTGAGGATATACAGATTTTTGGCATTCGATTGTACTACAAAGGTATGTAAACAGAAAAAAATTAATATAAACTTTCCTCCCAAAATATTCGTTTGTATCCTCTTTTATAAACTAAAAAAAAATTTTTTTTGCCTTGAAATAAGGGTAGGAGGGGGGGGGGGGGCGAAAGACTACCAGGCCCTAGGCCCAACTTTGCCTTCATCGGTCCCTGGCTACGTACGCCTGTTATCAAATCTACAGTTGCATCTCATGTTTCCCCCCCCCCTTTTCAAAAAGCTATCGCAAAATCTTTAAATATCTTTGTAAGAACTGTGAACAAAATTATAATATCTGATTTGAAACTAATTATAAAATTAAAAAAAAAAAAAACAAGATGTTCATCGCCCGTCGCTGAAACATGTTTCATGGCGTAAGATTATGTAATGATTGTTGTATATTCTATGACTGTTGTATTTGGCAGATGTAAAATGAAAATATATAGTTACAATTGATGAGGCTTCGATTTACTTATCTGATTGCAGTAGAAAAGATCGATTTACTACCGATAAAGAAGAGAAAAGGGACTTAAAATGTTGGTTCAGAGAAAACAAAGAATGTTTTACTAAAGGCTTTACGGTTATGGTTGGCTTCTCATATAACGGAAAGTAGACGCAATTTCAAAATTAACTCTGATTACTATCAGAAATACAGCCTATTTTTAAAGAAGAAAGTCCATTGCTTTACATCCAAACAATCTTCATTACGTTAGATTTCATCATGACAATGCTACAAGCCACACCTCTAAATCTACTGCTCTATTTTTTTTAAGTATAAATGAAACTAAGCAATTTAATGGTAATGTATTAAAGATATCACGTGTACAAGTTCTACAGAATATTTTATTCAAGAAAATGAAATACTTTCTTATCTTATATTTAAGAAACTATAATATTAGAATTTCCTTCAAGGATGGGATACAATAAGCTTGCATTATCACTATTAGACAGTTCGCATTTCCTATAGGTATTAATATTTGTAGTAATTTGTTACCCTGTTCGTCTCTGGTCTGTTTGATTTTGAATAGTCTTTTGAGCTTTAACAAAAGATATTTTAATACTCAAGTAACCAAGAATTTACTCATTATATGGAAGAGTAGTAAGTTGGTTGGTTGAATGGTTGGTTTGGAGCACTGTAATCTACTTTTTTTGCTTTACGAGGACTAACCAGAAGAGCAGTAAGAATTACTATCTTCGTTGAACCGAAATAATTTTATTTAATGTATCATGTTAAATTTCTGGTCTAAAGAAGATATGGCGAACCTTTTTCGATGAGTGTGCCAGTTAAATTACGGTTGATTATTTTTAGATATCCAGTGTACCACTCACTTTATTTCTTTTAAAAATCCTTTTTAAATCCCTACAATCATAAATTTTAAAAATTCATCTTTTCCCTCTTGTACTGATGGGAGAATCACTGCATTAGTATAGTAAGTGACATTTGTTTAGAATTTCAGTTTTTGTATTGTATAGAAACCTTTCATCTCGTCACTTTTTTAGAAAATAAATTGTCTCAATAAGTAAAGGAGACTATAGCGTTCATCGGTGCTCTCATTCTCAAAAAATTGTTCTCCCATATCGCGAAACAACAGTTTTGTTGCTTACCAAATTCCTGTTAAAATATAAGAAACCAAACTCCAACTATACCATATTTAACAATTTGGTTTGTGTCGTCTCTTTATAATATCCTACTCATGTACTTCCTGAAAGAAATATCAATGTCCTCTATAGGGACTTCCATGGTAAAGGGCGGCACTAGTGCCTCTTCTATCCTACTAACTGTCCTACAGGTGTTCGTACACGTTTCTGAATTCCCCTTTAATGTCTGCAAGTCCCGGAGAAAAGTTTTTAAAATTTAAATATTGTTTTCAGGGAATGTAAATGATTGAAAATAATTTAATATGCACCAATCGCGTTCCATTGAAATACTTGTAGTATGCCACCTAGTAGTACGCGTGTCGTGGGTTCGCTATCTGTGGTCCAGAGAATACGAGTGCCTCGTAATAACCATATTTTGCAATGTCGCAATGACTCTGCAATTCCTGAGTGTCAGATGCAATCCTGTAAATATTCTTTACTGCGCACGAAACAAGCCGGCTTACCGCGAAAAAACATCGTAGACGACCTTATCTTATCTCTTATCTCCATTCAGCTGTATCCATGATTTTATACGGATCTCAAAATCATGTAAATAGGTAAGCCGCAACTTTAAATATAGCGACCGGTATCCAGTGATCACTCCCTCCCTTTCCCCACACATTCAACAAGCAAGAGAGGCTGTTGTCATTGGATCCAGGTGCGGATCGCTCATCGTGAACTTTGATCAGCTGCTGAGGGTTATGCGATGTTCGAAGAGTTATCGTTCTAATATGTCGCTAAGGTTTCAAATAGCTAGTAGCAAACATTCTAGTAAGCTCATTGTCTTCTGTATTCCTTAGTCAGTTCCAGAAAATTGTAATGGTTTAAATATTACAAAACTCTTCAAAGATCGCAGTCAGAGATTCTTTTATGTTATGAAATGGCCTGACAACGGAAACTGCACTTTTTAGGATCAAAGTGTAGTACAAATGTTCACAAAATAGACGATGTTTAACTGTGTTGTCACATTTTGTTACACGTGTATTAAGTATCATACACAACATCTCATGGAAATTCAGCTAGAGTTGTTTTTATAATTTTTCATGGATGCAAATTTTGGTAGAAATAAGTCTAAAGTTCGAGACTTAAAACATAGTCGTCAATCAATATTATCTATCTACATTCCCTCACACATACACAATAAATAAATATATATATATATATATATATATATATATATATATATATATATATATATATATATATGTGTGTGTGTGTGTGTAAAATTATTTATATATATATATATATATATATATATGTATATATATAATTTGATATGCTATGATATTATGTCGCTACCTGACGATGAAACTTAACATGATCGTCTCGTCCGATTGCAGACATGGTTTGGTTTGGTTTTGGGCCCTACGATGAACTTTTTGCTACTTGATGAATAATGAGCCAGGACCTAACGGCTACGAACTGTCATGCCAACATTGGAATTTGAACTCAAAAATTCTTGTACCAAAGAGCAGCACCATACCCATTCGGCCAGCGTTTCGTGTTGCAGTTCTGTGTTATCCTGTTTGGAATACGATTCTTTACGATTTTCTGAATGTCAAACTTGCCTGTCAAAGGAAACTTTACAAACTAAATAATGTTATCTCGAAGAGGGACAATACGTTATCACCAAACATCTGGTCAAACGTCAGACCTTCGTGTAGCTTATTGAAGGAGTTTCCGAACTAAATTTAGCACAGGGGTAATTCTTAGATCTTATGTATACATATACTCGATGCTGTAAGCCTTGGCGATGGGCAAGTCCCCTGCATCCCTTCCCCAGATATATTTTTTCTACACTCTGTACAGAAAAGAAGTCTTTATTGACTAAGTGATTTTAAACAAGGTAAAATGAAGAAAATAGCAGACATCCGTATATAAATATATATTTCTTATTCTTTTTCCCTTTATATTAAATTTATTTCATCAACAGGAAGCTTGACTGGGTCACTTCCGCAACTAATGCAAATGAGCCTAAAAGTGATAGTGACATTCATATATAAATTGTCAGTAACAACAGTATCCAAATAGGTAGGTTAACGCCCAATAAACTTACTGCAGAAAATTTAAAGCTACTGTAGATGAAAATTTTCCTTGATTTTCAATGAGTCAGTGATAGAAAGATGTTTTCCAGTGTATGATTTAGGAGATATTCTATCTTAATGTAATACTAATCAGAATTTTACGCAAGAGTAAAAAGGCCGTTATGATAATATACAGTTGAAAATATATCATTCAAAAGTGTTTATTTTCGAATGTTAATCCGACTTATGAAATCTTTGCTATCTATCAATTGATAATATGTTTAAACGATAATTTTACTCATGTTATGTTTCATGTTTCAAGGCCCTCATCCCTTTCAAAAAGGAAAAAAATAAAGGTAATTTAAAGCAACAGTATTTGAAGGAAAGAATACACAGGAAGAATGAGTAAGAATAACTAAACTATATTTTCTTATGAATGACTACGACGTAAGAAAGGGAGAACACGCAATTGTGATTTCCCATTCTACGTATTGCGTGATCGACAGCATCAAAAAGTGTTATAAATTATTGATTCACATGCGACAGGCACCAGCTACACGCGTAAAATGGCGCTCGCCTACTATATATTTACTCACTATCCTCATAGTAAAACAGCTTCAGCCATTTCTGCTAATTACGATAAATTAGTTTAAACGAAAAAAAATTTTTCAACTTTATTAAAACATTGTGTGGGGGTACATTTCGCAACGGAATCGTACCGGGAGCGAGCGTTTGGCGCGTAAATTTAGTTATTCAGTTAAATCTCAATAGGTCAAAAATTATTTAATTTTTAACCAACTTTTCGTATTTTATACTGAAATATATAAACAAATATATAAATTACAACCATAAGATATTTGTAAACAAAAATATATTTTTTAGTAGATAAATTTATAATAGTATCGTAAGTATGAAAAATCAAATAGAAATAGTAGTATATAGTTTTAATTTTTTCGAATTATGTTATATATATAAACATTTTTACATTATAACAAAATGTAAGAAAAGAACATTCGGCTTCGTTTTCCTGAACATACCGTTATTTTTGTACCCACAAACAAACCATGTTGTAACACTAACCCATACTTAGTACGTGACCCGCGCTCAAGTATCAATCGTCAGAAAACGTACTAGTACGTGTTCCACATACAATGTGTTAATATTAGAACTGCTTTTGTATCAAACTCTTTTTATTCATTTTTCTTTTATTATATTTATTTTTAAGTGTAATAAGACATAGTCAAAATTAATTTTAAAAATTCTTGTGTATTTTTAAACGTTTTAGGTAGCATATTTATATAAGCTTATATTATACAAATGCTGGTAAATACTTTGAATATCGGTGAATGTCGGACATCGAATATTGAACATCTGCCAATATTGACCAAAATAATGTAAAATTAAAATTTGAAATTTTATAAAAGAAAACATTTAAAAAGAGTTGTTTATATGAGAGAAATAGTATTTTGAAAATTGGAATTGAATAAATTTGCCACTTATGAAATTTACTTTTTTGAATGTTTTCTCTTAATATTGTTAACAGAGTGATACGATGTCATAAAAGTTATATTATTATAACAATATTCAGTGATATTCATCGATATTCTTAAAAATAAATACCATTTTCTGACATCCAATGATATGATATCTTTCGACATTGAGCACAACACACAATACTACTTTAGATGAATGTGAATCGATTCTGTTCTATCGCCACTCCGTACGAAGCAACACAACTACGACTCACTGTAATCAATTAGATTCTTCGGAAAGCTAAGAGACAAGCAAAGTAGAGCTGGACTGACGTAGATTTTTGTTCTGAGGGTAAATGTCGGGTCATACAGCAATTGAAATGTAAAGCTTTAAATGTAATGAAAAAAAAAAAGCTTTAAGAAATTAGTAAATTAGTTCGCATGTTAAAATTACCACTTGATCACCACGAATTGATCAGGGGAAATATTGACCAACATTGTGTTAAAAAAAGTATTTTGGTATATTGGAGAAATATTTACATATATTGATAACTATCAAAAACTATTATTCGGGAATATCGTGGAATATTGAAAATTATAATTGCGAATTCACCTACGAATAAAAAGCTGCAAGTATAACTAATTATTAGAATAATGAAACATTTTTTTATAACTAGTAGTTCTCCTCGTTCCCTCTGATTCTATTTGTATTTTCTGTAATGTTCATCGATACGACGCCTTGTAACTTAACCGAAATCATACCTATATTTTATTTTACTTCACACCAGTGTCTTCTGTGTAGTTGTTTTTATACTACGGTCAGTGGCGGACTAAGGCCTAGGCAACCTAGGTACCTACCTAGAGACAGTAATTTTTGGGGCCCGAAAATTAGGTTTTTAATTTTTATTTTTATTTAACAGAAAAACGTGATATTCATAACTATTGCTGAAACGTATCCAAATTATGCCGATTCGTCGATTGATAAAGTCGACAAGTGTGGACGAGCTTTCCCGTGCTTATGCATCCACGCCTGTGAGTGTCTATGTGTGTAAATACGATCGAAATCTGTGTCTCCTGAACGTATTGCATCTTATGTAAGTTGTGATTAAAAATTGTGCAATTAAGACTTAAGTACCTATATTTGATTGCAAATAGATTGCTTTAGATTCATAGTTAATACTTTCTGGAATTCCTAAAATAAAAATGTAAGTTTTTATTACATAATTTAATTAAAATAATATATAATATAAAATACCACAAACTGTGATTATGTTTGGGATTGTGATATTCAGTAAAAGTAAATTTAATTGAAGATAATTTTCTGCTTTCTTTTAGTACGTGGTCTTTAAAATGAGTTTCTATAAACATTAAAGTGGAAATAGAAAAAGAAAACGAAAAGCAGATCAAGATAAAGTGGCAAAATGAATGAAAAGATCATTGGACAAATTTTTAAATGGAAAACAATTACTACAATTGTCATCATTTTCACAAATTTCACTTGCTCAAACTCTAGAAACATCATTTGTGTCTGAATCTATCCTACAAAAAGACCAGCAGGAAAAACCAAGCAATTACGTTTGTGAAGATGAAACAAAAGGAGAAAGTATAAATTTAAAATCATATCAAACTAATGATGAAACTAAGAGTTTTGTAAAAGATATTGCATTATGGCTAAAATACTTAACAGGCGCCATGCGAGAGTATAATATAAAAAATCAACAAAAATCAATAAATGGATCTTTGGAATCATCTTCTATTCGATGCAACGAAGGGTCAAAACAAATACATGAAAATTAACTATTGCCTCCTTCTTCAGAACAATTAATGGCGGAGAAATTTTAAAAGAGATTGATTGGCTTGTACTGAAATCAACAACTTATTGTACTGTTACATCTATAAATTACTTTTCAAGCAAACAACGCTAATTATGTTTATGTTTTTTTAATAAATTATGTTAATTTAATTTTTGTACATATATATTATTTCTTTCCTTTTTTTCTTGGAATCCGATAATTAAATACAGCTATATACTATATGATTTAAAACCAAACTAACAAATGCAAAGTATGCGTCATAACTGAAAAATAGGTCAGGAATTATAGTGTTGCCTAGGGCCCTCTTTAGTCTGAGATCGCCACTGACTACGGTGCAATAAATGTTTTTTACTCCTTTTTAAAAACTATGCCTTAGCTCCCTACTGTTACCCTTTCTGTACAATTTAAAACTTAAGGCTGTCACTAATCAAGAAGGGTAAATGTTTGGGAAAATGTGTGGTATAATAACATTAAGCATAGTCAATTACCAACGATTCTCCGTTTGTTGTAATAAAAGCAGAAAAGCAGTTAAAGAGTTACGTACCATACAACTCAAATATTGCTTTAGAGCCAGTAAACTTCTCAGGCCACTTCTGCAATTTCTCAATCGTCACAGTAAATATCCTGGGAAAGCATTCATCTTTATCATTCGAGTTGCCTTTGTATTCTATATTAGAATAACTCCATTTTGGAAACAGCTTCTTTTCATTCATCTAAACAATTAATACAGGCAGATATATAATCAAACTAAAAGAGAATCGACATTGGAATTCTTTGACCCTAGAAAGATAAACTACTTCGAATCGACGCAATCGATTTTCATAAACCTTAATGTCTTTCATTTATCCATAATACTAATGACCTTTGTAGAGATACATTACCACTTGCACAAACATATTACAGTAACCCCCGTTTAAGAAGTTCCCGCTTAAGAAGTTTATATTTTCGGTACCCATTTTCCTCCTATTCATAGAATGTTAAAATAACCCGTTTATAAAATTACGTTCCAAACTCTTTCCCGCTTAAAAGTTTTCCTTCATTTCTAAGTTTACTTTCAGAAAGCGTTTAAAGCTGCCTTTCGATTACTGTTTTTTTTCTCCTTACTCTCTGTTTGTAAAGGTTAATGTTTATGGCTGAAAACGATTGTTGTCATTTTTATTTAAAAAGTGTCTGAAGAAGTTTTTAAAGGCTTAAGACAGCTGGACTGTTATCAATTACAAATTTCCGATTTAAAAAAAAAACAAACTATAACTGATTTTTTTTCTGTAAAATCGATACCAGTGATATTTAAAGCAAAATTTCTTAGCTGAATTAAAGATATTCTACGGTAATTATGTTGTTTTCCTTTATTAGCTGATTTTTTAAGTATGCAAAAAATGTAAATTTTTGAGAAAAACCAAACCTATTGTTTATATACTATTTTATAAAAAAAAAATCTCTCATTATCTATGTGATTATTTTGTTTTTTAAAAAATAATTTCGTTTAAGAAGTTTTCTTCTACTACTCTTAGAAAACTTCTTAAATGGGTTTTACCGTATATATATATATATATTATATATATATTATATATATATAAAATTAAATATATATATATATATATATATATGTATATATATTATATACACATATATGTAATAAGTATATAATAATGGCTATACACTACAATATAATATGTACATTTATATAATATATGTATATATATAACGTATTCACGTATATATAATAAAAATATAAAAAAACATACAAATAAATATATATACCACTGTATAAGAATTAGATAAAAACAATTAATAGTAATAGATAGGTAATGTACATAATATGTAAGCAATATAAAATTTAAAAAAAATATATGTTTTAAAGTATGACATATGATACAAAGTATACAGTTATACATGAAAAATATTAATAAATGAATATATATATAAATATATATACATAATCACTAAATGGAAAACATAAGTATACAACATAGCATAAATATAATTATATAAAATAATACAAATCATATAAATTCTAATAATACATAAATATTATATATAAAATTTTATAATGCATAATACAAAAGTAATATAATATGAACAAATAAATATATAAAAAAATAATGATTTTCCATGAAGACAACAATAATAGAACATTAAAATTTAAAGTAATATAATAAATAACAAACTATATAAACAGATATAATGGGAATAAATTAAATAGCTTGTTAATATTTAATAAAATAATGAACACTAAGAGAAAAAAAAAACACACAAAAAACTTTAAAATGAGTAAAGGACAGCTGACACTAAAAAGTTAAAAATAGAAATCACAAAAAAAAACAATTCATCAAATACGACATAAACAATTGTTTATTGATATTTTAAATTTTAAAAAAATGAAATGACTTATACAAACCAATGAAAAACAATACATAATATTTTAAAAAATTTTAGTTAAGTGATTGATATAGCATGATAAAAAACTAAAATCTACAAAAAAGAATGTATAATCATATTATAAAGATATTAAAAATAAAACAAAGTGCAGTCAATCACATACTAAACTGATTCTTAATAGATTTATTAATCAAATAAAAAGTCTTTATTCAGCCGATATTACTTGTAAATATACATATTACTGTAAAATTAATTATATTGTAAAGTCAGGAACTAACGACAAAAATAACTAAAAACAAAAATTTACTACTATTAAGTTGGTCACCTAATGTGACAAAAAAAAAGTTAGTAACAGTCAAATCAAAACACAAACTATGCTTGCCATAATCAGATATTATGGGAAATAAATTGTAAGTTATTATCAAATAGCTTTGATATTAATACTTTTATAAAAATGTGCCATAATAATTATGCACAAGAGAGGAAAAGGGTAAAAACACTTAAACAATTTTAAATTACCTATTTGTTGGGTTTGGAGTACTGCGGTCTACTTTTTTGGAACATTAGTGCTAATGAAACCGAAATATACAGCTTAACGGTTACAAATATCCATGCCAACAGTGGAATCCGAACCCACGAATTCCGGTACGAATAATAGCACCCTATAAATTCATCCTTCGTTCGGCAATTTTCCGCACTAAGAAAAAGGAGTTTTAAAGTACTTTCAAGAACCGCATGAGCCCAATAAAAAACAGGATTATCTATGTAGGGTTAAATTCTAATACTGAAAATATTAACTTTAGTATGTCAGCTGACTCAGAATAGCAATGGCAAAAATTCAGTAGTATAAATGTGTTTTTTTTCTATATATAACCAAACAGGCAAACCTCTTGATTTTGTAGGTTAGGTTTGGTTTGGAGTGCTATGGTCTACTTTTTGCAACACGAGGGCTAATGCGACCGGGACCTACAGCTTAAAGGCGATTCCGAACGGCTACGAACATCCATGTCACAGTGGGACTCGAACCCACGAACTCCGGTACCGAAAGCCAGCATCCTAACCAATCGGCCATCGTTCGGTGATTTTGTAAGTTAAAATCCCATTTATTAGCATGCTGCTTGCAGTTATGTTGAGCCCTATTTATTTAACCTTAAGTGGTGTTCAGTTTCACAGATTTCAACTAAGCATCTAAATCATAATTGATCCGTCCCATTCTCGGTATCTTCCTGCAGCGTTCTATCAAGATTATTTACCAAGTTTCAAGCAAGATAAAAGTTATTCAAATTGAAGAATTAGCGATGGTTTCATTTCACAAAATACGTCCACGGTAGTTAAAAGTTAAGAAACTATTTAGATCGCTATAAAATGTTGATACTACACTCAAATTTTCCCTTTGAGAGGTTTTCTCGTGTCAAAACACATATCTGCCTTTTCCTATCTGAATTTCACCATGATGTGTTGTTGTTGTTCATGCCACTTGGACAAGTCAAACACGTCACTCAGAGGCTACTCGAATTAAGACGAAGGAGTGCGCTGTTCATTTTATTAGCACCGTTAGGGAGAAAGAACAACATTGCTTAAGAGGGTCCTCGTCATTTACAAGCAGGGACCAAGCAGGGTTGGACTACCACCTCCAGAGCTGTTGTTTGGAAACTGGGAGTACATGACGACCACGAACCTATTTTACGTACCCATTAATGATCACGTCGGATATTTGGCTTGCTAGAGCTTCGATATCACTACCCACCGGTTACGAGATTATTGCCTTTGCAGACTGAGCTTCACAAGGATGTATTATATGCATACATCAACATGGTGTATTCTGTGTTACAAAGAGATAGTTATTCAGAACATAACATCACAAATTAAAATAATGAAATAATTGATACAATTAAAAGCGTAAGATTGAAGAGTGTAATGAAATATCTTCTTTCAGATTAAAACGCAAATAAACTTTTATAGGATTTTGTAAGAATAACATATCTATTACCACAAATACAACAATAAAAAATCGAAAAAAAAAAAAGCAGAGTTTCAAAGCATAATTTTGTTTGATAGGATTTAGTAAAAGGCAAAATGTAATGCTTATTGCAGTAATAAAATATGCACATTATTTTCCGTATATATCTAAATAGGAGTAAAGTAATGTTTTTTTTTTTTAACTATCAGTTTTAATTTTTTTTCTATTTGTAAAACTTTAACATTGTAGTTGAGCTGGAGCGCTACAGTTTACTGTTTTGCTACACAAGGGTTAGTGAGACCGGGACTTTCCGAAAGCCGATTCCGAACGGTTTCAAACATCCATGCCAAGAGAGGAATTAGAGCCCACGAACTTCGGTTCGATACAGAGGATGTTCAGTAATAACTCGTAACAAATATTATAATACAACCTGAATGACACGACCTTTGGCGTCATTTTGACGTTTAGTGATCCGAATAGGGCTCTTCTCTTTCTTATCGGAGTCCGTGAATTCGAATTCCACTGATGGAATGGACGTCCACAGTCATTCGGTATCGTCTTTAAACAGTAGGTCCCAGTTTATTTACCCCTCGTGTCAGGACGTAGGCAAGGGGAGCTTAACCCCCCCCCCCTTGAGCTCAGACAAAATGGCAAAAATAAAAATTTTAATAGAAATTATGGGGGTTATTATTTTTTAGAATTATGAACACCCCCCCCCCTTTAAAAAATTCTGCGTACGCCACTGGTGTAGTAAAACAGTAGACCGTATGCGGTCCAAACAAGATCAAGATGGTCAGTGAAAAAATTCCCCCTAAATTGCCACCCGTGCCATTACTCAATAAGGTAACGCACTTTGTTTTAAAATCTCTATCGTTTTTATGCTATGCAACCCAGCATTCTACGATATCTTTTGCGACTGACCAGTTATTAACAAGACCATAGAGAGCCATTTTAGGGCGAAATACACCTACCCAAATTCATTCATTTAGCAAGTTTGATTTCCCAGTCATTGTGTTCACAGCAGACACATATAATTCCAAAAATGCTTTCTTTCTACTCATTAGAGTATAAAACGCCGTTACTGGTCAAAATCTCATATTATCTGACGATTACAATATTTTCTCCATGCATACTTCGAATAAGTGAAGGTAAGAAATAGGATGAATGAAATTATATTAAGTAGTGCTGCCATCTTTCGACGTAAATGTTGCTTAAATTTAAGATATCTCTCGTAGGTAATACAGGAAGTTTCAAAATTAATTCGGTACTCATTTACAATCATCTTGACAGGACTGATATTAGTGAGGGTGCAGGGTGCATTCAGGGCTCGTGTTTATGCCCTAAAGTGGGTTTAAGCAAATTTCTAATAATGGGACACAGCAACCGCAATATTTTGAGAGACCGCGATACCGAAAAGTTTGTGTTAGTGGGAATGTTATTCCGAGTCCCATAGACCTAAAAACTTCAAAGAAAAAAAAATTTTTTTGGTGAGACGTAATTTTGGGCACCCCACCCCTGTTGAAAAAAAAAAAAAAAAAAAGAATTGAGGGAAAGGAAAGAAATTTTTAATTTCGACGAAACTTTTCATTATAAGAGTAAAATTTAAAAGAAGTCAGTGAGGTTCTTTCCAATACAAATAAAAAATTCTGGAAGAAAAACAATTAAGAAGGATTTACATGTAATTGAGATGTACGTAATTAAAAAAAAATCTTTTCATTTTTGCAAATATATGTAATATTTATTATATTTACTTAAACATATATGGTTTTTAGCTTAAAATTTAAGGGACTCAAATATATACGTGTGTGTGTATACATCTTCAAGTTTTGGAACCCCCTGCTCTCTCTCCTGAGTTTAAAAATACCATTTTGGGAGTTACATCTGTAGGTGCGTCTGTATGAGAACCCGATAACTCAAGGAGTGCATTTTGACTTAGAGAAATCAAATTTTGAGTGCATACAATATAGCAAATTGTAGTTTTTAAAAATCAATTTTGTGGTTATTTCCGACAACCCGAAGTAGCAGTTTACATGCTATTCCTTCCAGTTCACTTTTCTCTACTCATTATGATTCCCGGTTTGGTTTGGTTTGGTTGAGAGCTACGGTCTACTTTTTTGCAACACGAGGGCTAATGAGACCGGGACCTACAGTTTAAAGCCGATTCCGAACGGCTACGAACATCCATGCCATGGTGGGATTCGAACCCACGAACTCCGGTACCGAAGGCTAGCACCCTAACCAATCGGCCGTCGTTCGGCATGATTTCCGGACAATGTGCTTTTTTATTTCCTAAAACAACGTGTTATCGCAGCTGAAATATGAATATAATTTAATAATGCTCAGGAAAAAAGCATGACTAAAAAAATAATTACTTTTCTATTCTACGAATATCAGAGAAAGTCCAGGGGAGGCTATTCACGATATTTTATAAATGGCAATGGCCTAAAGGGGAGAGCGATGCTCATCGAAGATGAGAGTTCATGTTTTCTAATCCCATTCTTGACAAAGATATTCGTAGCGGTTCGGAATCGGGTACAAAAAGCCCCGTTCTCGTTCGCCCTCTGGAGACCGTAGGGCTCCAAACTTATAACGTTTAAAATAGCAACTGATCACTCATGAGGACGAGTTGTAATTTTGAAATTTGTTTCAATTTCTGATTTTCTTTGTTCTATAGGTTATTTTAGGTTTATTAGAACTTAGATTTAATATATTCTTCAATATATATTCGACATTTGAGTCTTAATGAGTTTAATAATTAATAAGTACCATCAGGGATTCGCTTGAAATTTTCAAAGGTTATTCGTGAATTTACCTGATATAAGATTTTCCTTTGTGGCTTCGGCTCCAGTTTGAAACTCAATCCGTTCGCATCATCGGTTTTTAGTACACTTTGTCGTAGGGATTTCTCGGCGAAATTCTTCCCAGGATAGGTTGAAGGCGGCGGGACTGATCTGACAAGCCGCCCATTTCGAGCTCCTCTATGAGACGGAACGGCGTACGAACTGAAAAAAAAAATACCATTCATAGAAAGGCAAAAAATTCCTTTGTAAATACAGAATACTAGAAGTAAAAAGTTTACACAAGAATTTTATAAAGCATGAAATTTGTGGATCGGAAACAATATGGAAAAATGTGGTTAATTTAAATTAATCCTAGTTTATTTTCCATAAGGAATCTTTATATAACAATATATTTGTATGTGAAAATAAGTTATTAGAAAAATAAGCAAAAATTTTACTTTCGGTGTTGTACAGAGCTGACATCCATTTCATGCGTCATACTTTCATCCCAGTAATTACCATCATCTCCTTAAAATTAAATTAAAAAAAATTACTCATATCAAGTAAGGTTAAACCATAAAGCGTTTAACAGAACTAATTAATGGGTTCGAATCCAGATATTGTAAGTATAGTTCTTTCTTTATAAAAAAAATTAAAAGTGTTAAATCTCAGTGTTCGTACTAAACTATCCCCAACCTGAGTCGAAAGGATTCAATAAAAAGAAAAATGTGGGTCCAGTAGCAAAAAAATCAGTGAATTTTTGCAGAAGTTTTTTCCCGTAAATTTGCGTTAAAAAAAAGAAAAAAAACTGCTGTAGCGTGTAAACGCGAACCTGAGCTTACGGTTTTACTCATATACTTCAGGTTGCAAAGTAAAATGTAAAGATTAAAATGCAAATTGTTATAAATTGGTTGAGGTAAATTACTTCCATGATTTGTAATAACTTGACGACTAGAACCCTATTCTTAGTAATGTAAATGAATATGCTACTGGATCTTAACTAATTAGAAGAATGTAATTAATAGGATCATTCAGGATTCAACAAATTATGTAGCACTTAATGTACAATCATAATTACAAATTTTTTCGGATGTTTCTTTTTACGTTTGTTTATTATTTTCTAGTTTATTAACTGTATGGCAGATGAAAAAGTAGGGCGATGGTTTTAGCATTGGAAATTATCCGTTAGATTAATTTGGTTTAAAGAATTATGCTTAACTTTTAGCTATACAAAATTTAATGGGGCTCAAATCTACTTCTTTAACCTAAATTGAAAGGGTACGAACATTCTTGTCATCGGTGGGTTTCGAACCCACAGACTCCAGTTCTCAATTCTGATACTGGCGTAGTTGTTCACAGTCGAAGACAGATTAAGCAGCGTACTGCCATTTTGCATGGAGACCATGGATTCTAATCCCGTTGCTGGCATGGATGTTTGCAGCCATTCGTAATGGACTGTAAGCAGTAGGTCCCCGTCTAATCTGCCTTAGTCAGTGCTCCAAGCTGACCCAATTTAGCTCCGATATTGGATTTAGCACTTTGATTATTTACTTTATTTAACTGTACGAATAAAAGCATGCAAAGAAAAAGGAGCTACGATGTTTGGTTTATTTAACTTGCCAATACAACAAAAAAAGTTACAAAAATTTTTAAATGAATTTTTATTACTTCTAAAAGAAATTAATAAAAAAAATTGTATTTTTTTAATTTTTTTTTGGGGGGGGGGATTATTTGCAAGTTAGATAAACAAAAATTCGTAACTCTTTTTTTTTACATGCTTTAATTCAATTTTTTCAAACCAATTTTTATAATGGTATAATGGGTTTGAATACAATGGACCTCTGTTCGCACTGCCGTACTTTTGGGCGGTACAACTAAAAAGTACTTAATAAAAGCCATAAGATTTTTAAAAAAAGACTAAAAGAATTATCCTCCAGACCTCTATATCCCTAGAATCTTTAAGCATTGCAAAATCAATCTCACAAAATAGATGCCGAAATTTTCCGATCTCCCGCAAAACATATACTTGTAGCATTTTCGGTAATTAAATCAAACATACAGCTTTTTTATAGTTATTTTCATTAGAATTTAGAATTGTAACTAATTTTTAGCATTTAGGTATAAACAATATAAATGCAAAATGTCAATTTTTAGCGGAAGAAAAAAATCGATAGGTCAACCATTTACAATCTTTATATCGATATATGGTTGTATTTACCCCAGTCTTCGCAATCCATTGGTTCTATAGCCGATGCGTAACTCTCCTGATAAGTGACTGAAGCTTCAGGTATGCTGAAATTGCTACCATATCTACTGTTCACACCACGTAGAGTTTCTGGAGCTTTCATATATCCTCTGGTAAATTTTGTTGAGGAAGAGTTACAAGTGGGCATTTTAGGCATAGGTGACGAGTTGCTTCTGAAGTTGAAGCATGGTTTTGCATTGGAGCCTAAAAATAATTGAACTATATTATTGTATGCCAGAAACAACAGAAATAAATAAGATGCTTCTACAGTGACATTTATTGCTAATATTAACACTCGTATGTTGCTGGGATTTTAAATTTAAAAAAGAAAAGAAAAAGAAAAAAATATTAAACTGTAAATGGCGGGTTTTTTTCGAGCATTAACTAATACAATTTTATTCACTCACATCATTAACGCATTCACTTCCGGTCTCGAGCCAGCGCGGGAAGTGATTTTGTTGCTAATCAGCCAATTATGGGCCATAACGTGGGATGGAGCGACTTTTAGTAGCTAAACAAGCGCTATTGTAGGACGAAATTTATTCATCTTGTCCAATCGACATTACATATGAGGAAGAAATCAGCATTGGTTTCAGTTTGAATATCTACCAAACATCGGACAACCCCAATAATAGTAAAAAAAATTTCTTTTCTTACCGTGCTTAATATCTGTTATCTCTTCATGCCATCCATCAGTAATTCTGATTTAAAGGGCTGGGCCCAGGCAGATCAGACAATGCCTTTCTATGCAATTGTATTGGTGTGGAGTAAAACATAATAAAAAAAGTTGCAAAATAGTTTTAGAGGTACTGTTAGTGAAAAATACAACTTTATCTGCCCACTTACTTAACTGGAGAAGGTACGATGGGTTCTTTTCATCTTGTTAGGATGCACAAAACGATCAATGCAGACTCCATCGTTAATAACACAACACAAATATTTCTGTTTAAAAAAAAATCAACTTCATTCCAGTCCGTAAAAAGTAAATCAACTCCTGAAGTCGCTCATACTCTCTCGTCGATACCGGGATAGATCTCTTGTCGCTTTTACAGGGACAAAAATCATCCATTCCCATCTCCCAATGCGATCTACCAGAAATCCGTTATTTCCAAACGCCGCTTTTCGTTCCCTTGTCTTTTAGTTTCCCCGAAGCCACCTGTAACAGATTCTTCTGATGCTCAGCTGCTGAAAATGTAAAATTCTTTATGGGCCTGAGATTTATGAATGGATGACTTATATCCCCGAAGAAAACGGAGTGGAGAGGTCATGGGATCACATACGATAGCCAAGAGTGGACATCACGCATTGCACATTTCACAAAAATGAATTATTGGTCCAAATCTTACAGGTACGTGGTTTCAAAATTATTACTGTAAATTACTTTTAAATCATAAATAAATAAGTCGGATACTGGGAACAATCTACTTCTATGTCAGGGACTATCAGTACTACCCCAATATCTCCAAGAAGATTTTTTTTCTCGGATCAATATAACCTGCTCTCTGGGTCTACCTGAATGACTATTACAAAAAATTTCATTAAGAGTGATCCAGCCCAGACATTTCGGAATGCATAGCAAACACAGACCGTCAGAGAATTATACATGTAAATGCATGTGTGTATATCACCTTAGCTGCCACTTGAAAAAAAAAGTCTCCTTAAGCCGTTTTTTTTTTTTTTTTTTTTCTTTTCATACGTAGATGTGTGACATGCTACGGAACAAATTCCTCTACACCAGGAAGAGTTGTGACACAGAAATTTATTTCGAGGTCCAAGTTCCGTTGTGCATATAATGCAACAAGTTCTATTGCCTTCCTTGCTTGTGTAAAACGGATATTGTTACGAAGAAATAAATTTGTGAATGAATTTTCATTAGTTATACATCTACAAAAATAAAGCAACATTTCTGTTGTTTTCTCATTTTATTTTCTGAGGTAACTGTTTGATGATATAATACAATAATTCATTAATTAATATGAAATCTCAGTTTGACATGAAATACAATAACATTCTGGTCTCCCAGGACATCTCATTTCGAAATACTAAAGCTGCAATAGTCAGCGAGACCCTTATGGCAGTATACTAGATATACTGGGTTGCCCGAGACACGACATCCGCGTCTCACGGCTCAAACGCACAGAGAACTGAGACACAACATAGGGTCTCTTGGCAGCTAATGTGATATGTGTGTGTATGCACACGTGCATGAGGCTTTGTTATTTACATTCTGCAGAGATGAAATATATACTCTTTTTTAATTCTTTATTACTAAATTATAATGTTCACTATTCTGAAAAGCGTGACCATAACTAAGTTTTTTAGTGCCAGTGGCAAAAAACAATTCTGCGCCCCTATCACCATATATCGTAAGAAAATATGTAAACAGGATTTTTTTTTCTATCATATATTCAGAATAAACTCTCAAAATATTTTGTTAATTCTTAAAATGTCCCAGTACATTAATTTTTAATTTTTCTTCGATTTTTACCTTATTAATGCTTAAAAATATTTTTAACTCTTTGTGGGTATTATTTTGCTAATAAACTGATTGGTTTTTTTAAAGGAATATTTTTATTTAAACGTTGAATTTTCATAGAAAGTTGGTGAATTTCTAAATTTAAATTTAGTTTTAATAACTTTAAAAATTTAAAACGAGTACCCGGATTTGTATTTAGGCATATTAGGAGTGTTTGGTAAACATTTTGTAAGTATATGTGACAAGTTCATTATAGTCTCTAGAAGCTTTTTAAAAAAATTCCTTAAAAAGTCATCTATAAACACATTGGATTTTATAGTAAAAAAACCATTTTTCAACTTTTCCTTATTTCTATTCGGGGCGAATCGTTCTATTTCGGACCATATTTTCATCATGGTGCGGCGCCCCTAAGACTGTTGTGCCCTTGGCCGATGCCACCTTTGCCACGCCCTAGTTACGGTCCTGCTGAAAAGGTATTTATACTTGTAAATGCAGTCAGGTAAGCATAACACGGTCATTTGTCTTCTTGAAATCGCAATTCACAATAAGTCGTTTTTGAGATAAATATAGAGATCTTCAAGCTGGCATTAGATTGAAGCATTAGATAAAATATCTTCTGAGAATAGCAAATACAGCAATAAATATCGGCGATAATAATAATCTACAGAACTTATTATAAATTTTGAACACTACTTATTCCAGCCTTTGCAAGCCTAGGCCTGGACCTATGAGTATCTGGTATCGATAAACTTTGTCTGGATGCTTACATGTTCTAAAAATAAGCAGATTGGTTGTTACTACCACTGCATGTCACGGCAATGTCAAATTTGCCAAGTTTTTGGATTAAAAAATTTTACAACATAAAAATTAAAATGTCGTATTTTTCCCTTTGTGTGTTCATATTAAATTAATTGGCTCACTTAGTTTCTTGCTTACTTCTAGTTAAGAATTCAGAACTGCGATCTTTAGTAATTGAAAATCATATACTAAATGTGATATAGAACTTAAGACTGTAAGTATGTGATAACTATATACTAAAAGTATAAGTGTGTGATAACGAAGTGCGTTAATTAGATATACCAGTCTCATTTTGTTCAATAATTTAGTTTCTAATTTCACTCAGAGCTGCATGTTCCAGGAACATTTAGTTAGAAGAAATGAATACTGTGCCTATTAATGTAGAAGAAAGAAAAATTTCACCAAGATACATGTTAGTATCTTTAATTCTAAAATAATTACATGAGGCATAATGTAGACTTAAATGTAGAGAATAGTTGAATGTAAGTTCATATATGTTATTTCTTAAGTGAAATTGTGGTTTTGACGAAATTAGATCATACATAGGATCATGTTGATCACCAATGAAATGAAAAGAACAATTAAATCTATCTATATAATATTTATTATCAGATACTGTTAGTTTATATTTTTTTATAATTTCCTAAAGGTACAAAAGTTTAATAGAGCTTAGTAGTCAAAATGCAAACACTATTCCACGCCATGAACACTAACTTCACGGCAAACATTTCCACAATGATGTTATAGAAAATATGTATAAATGTCTATATGTATAAATTAAGTAATCAGAATTTTTGAAGTTATTACCTCTTATAGGTCGGTTATATACATTCATTTTCGTTCATTAAACGCTGTAAGTTTTATTCAACTTATTTCATGTCAAGTGCATATAAAAAATAATTAAAAGGAAAAAGCAGACGATGCTATTGAAGTTGCCATTCAATTTACTGAATTTTAGATAATTATTACAACAGACGATAGCAAGAAAAAGCAATGAACATTGAGAACTGCAATTTTTAAGAATTTAAAAAATATTTCTGGTTTTTAACCGATTATTTCTATGACACTTGTCATAATTTAATATTGTGATTTAAAGTGTGTTTGCTAGCTCTGCATAAATCCCCATTTACTTCGTTAATCACGGAATGAACATCTCTACCTGTCATTTTGTATGAATATACCAGAAATTTAACTATTTTCAGTTGATTGTAGGAAAGTTTAGAGACACTAGAAGCAGTTTACTTAAGTTGAGTTTATCAAAGACCGAATGCTTTGCAGTAAGTGCCATCACGCATATATCATCACTGTAAATTCAATTAAAAAATTTTAATAGCGTGTTCACCTAATTTACAACTGATAAAAGATCATATTAATAAAGGAAATTGTCCATGCTTAGTTGGTAGTGACTTGCTTTTTTTAAAGGGAAAACAATTACATTATACATAGCCTGCTTTAGCATAGCTATACAAACACAATGCCACGCATTAGACAATGTAGCACTTAGAGTTGAATAGATTAAAAATAGCCTTTCTAAACCATAGACTAAAAATGATATGTTTCAAGCTAGGTGAGAAAATGAAAAGCCAGTTTTGGCATTGCATAGTTCAGCTACTTTCCTCGGCTTTGCTAGTCTCCTTTTTTACTTTTTATTTTAAATACAAAAAGGTTTTCAACTTATGAGGTAATTTCCTTCTATACTTCCTTTTAGCTCACTATAACTTGACTATTTTTCTTTTTTTATTGTGGCCTCTTCGAGGTATCTACTTTTCAGAGCAATGCACTGTTTTGATCTCGGTTTTGACAGAGGTAAAGCCTTTCCACGGCGTATTGACACATGCTGGACTCGACCATAATACGTCAACTCAAAATTTCTTGTTTAACTCACAGCTATTACAGATGCTTCGAATTTTTTATCCTATTCTGACCGAACAGATATCAGGGTACTGCCAACACCTCCTAGTCTCTAGGAGGCGTTGGTACTACATTCCACAGCAAGGTACTCTACCCACCCACCCCTCTGTTTTATAGATCATTTCAAACTTATGCATTATAATATATTGATGTTTTATAATATTTTATTTAATTTGTAAAGCATTGAAAAATTTCATAAGGTAATCTTAAAATATTCAGAATGAATGAAAATGGTTTTCGACTTGCATGAAGAGAACTATCGTTCTTATATGACATATAATGAAAAGCTTAATATAGCTTATAGAATAAATAAAATTTTTATTTGTAGTTCAATTATTTCTGAAAAAGAAAGCAATAAGTTAGAAGATTAAGGATTTGAAAACAACCAAATATGGTGCAAATTTTTTAAACTATAGAAATTTTATTTAGGTCGTGGTGTTAATTAACGATAACTTAGAAATAAACTGTGAATATGATGACTTTATTAATCATATTCTAATAAATGTATTTAAAAAATTGTAATCTTTATTCTTCCATAAATGTAACATCACTAAGATAGTAAAAGCTTACTCATTTTATCCATTTCGAAAAGAACAATGGGAAATAGATTAACATCAACAATTATGCATATAATATTTAAGGCTTACATTTTTAAAATTTAAAATGAATGCTTTCATTCCTTTGAAGGATTCAAGCTAGAAATCATATGCTGAAAATTTATGTAAATTGCAAAAATACATCCAATCCACAATTTTCACAGGTACATTAAATATGAGCCATTACTTAAAATTATTAATATAACACTTAGATAAAAATCAATAGTAATTACACCTTCTCTTTTTCGGGGTTAATTCAGTTCATAGCACTTTTAAAAGAATAAAGTCCCAGAAAGTGCAAAAGGCTAACGAAAGTGAAAAACGGTAATTATTTCCTATAGAATGAGTTCAATCTTTTATATTGTTCAAGATAGGAAATAGAATTTATAAAACGCCTCTCTGATGGTGTTGTTCAAACAGTATGACGTGAAGAAAAAAACAAAATAATCTAAGAACGCCTAGGTTTACATATCAAAGATTTTTTGTTTTGGAGGGAGGGGTTATTTACCCAGAATTTATTCTGAAACTTCAAGGTCTTCATTCGGTCTGAAACACTACAGTCAAATTTTAGTCCCCGAATCAACCGTTTAAAGCTACTTCGGAACATCCAAGCCAGGAGTACGGTTCGACTCATGTACTGAACAACGGAGCAGAACGAAATTCGTGCTTTAATGCTTTGAAAAATGTAGCAAATTTCTTCCAAACTTTTGCGGTTCAGGAGGACTGCAAGGAAAGAGGAAAAAGTAATATCAGAAAAACGACCTTAAAAAATACTTTAGCATCTTTATCTCATGACAAAATCCATGTTACATTTTGCAGAATTTTCACATTATGCATTACATCTACATAGCATTAAAAATGTATGCATGCAAAGTCACCTCTTAATAAAATATATTTTTCCTCCCTTTTAAAGTTTCATTTAGATCAAGAATTAAGTTTTTGAAATTCAAGGTATGAAACAGAAGGGATGGATGTAATCATAGATATTCAAAATAAAATACTGTGGAAATTTTATAAAACCATTCAATTTATAATTTTACAAAGAAAATTTTCATGCATAGTATTTTATTAGGTCTCAGAATATCTCCAAATAGTTTTCAAAATGTCAGTATCTCAACTAGATTTCAATGACGATTTATATAATGCAAATAAAAACGTTTTTCTATAAAATAATTAAATTTAAACGTGATATACAGTATAATTTTACTCTAGAAATGTCAAAGTGTTCTTTATTGAATAACACCAATTAACATAACAACCAAACTGTAGGCTCTGAATTCAGCTAATATCAACTTAGCGAATACAATCATATTTGTGGAATGGACAAATCAGTATTCTCATTTGATATCCACCATGTGTTACTACAAGATGATTAATGATTATGCTTCATTTATTTGGTTAACTTATATTTACAGGCTTGCAACTGCTGAGGTACTTTAAAAAAGGTGAGAAAAGTGAGAAATAATACAGAATAAGTGACCAAAAAGTGATTAAACATTGAAAAAAAGAAGCGATTTTTTTCTCTCCTCTTGATTACAGATGCTATTACTAAGATTTTTCTATTTAACTCTAAATCAAATGATTCATGCAAGACATGATTTTAGCGTCAAATACAAAAAAAGGTTAAAAATTTTGTTTAACACAACTCAACATTGCTTTTTATTCAAGAAAATCTATAAATTAGATTTGAATACATACAATACATTAATTTTATAATCACAATTTTCTGCATATATTAATGATGTTTTGAAATATGTACATAGCTAGATTAGAGTATCTAAACAAAAATTGTGAAGAAAAAGAAAAAGAGAAATGTGTGCTTTGACGTAAATTACTTTAATGTATTAAATGTACATTTCAGTACAAATGTAGATTTCAGGAACTTCTTTACGACTTTTTAAAATCACTAAATTCTAGAAGCCATATGACTAATTACATTTTAACAAGAAAAATAAGATTAGAGCATCACATTTTTGGTCTTTTATTAAAATATTTTGTTATTAATTCAGATTTTCTTTTTTCAACAACAGACTTTTGCTGTGATGCACCATGAAAAAAGTGACTAATGGTGAGAAAAGTGACGGAATTGCAAGCCTGTATTTAAGAAGTTGTATGGATGCTCACACTAAAAGGAGGACAATGCAGGAAAGATTTCAATGACACATGCACTACTTAATACATTATTACAAAAAAGTATTGGTTTAAACATAAAATATTTTAGAAATTCTGGTCAAACTTTTATACAAATCTGCATTATGTTTTAAGACTATTTTTATATTTACAGTATATGAACAGTAACTCTTCTTCAACTGTGTACTTATATTCTACAGTACATAAATGTGCACTTATTAACCTTTATTAATCATCACAAACAGTTTCATAAATAAATCAGTATTTATTTTCAAAAGTAATCTTAATCTGCAGTGGTAAGTAGGTTTTAATTTTCCATAGAAGAGTATACAACTTTTTGTTTTAATGTGGGGGCATGTCTTTTTTTAGCATTGGGCTTTTTATGGGCATGTTGATCCTTTTATTATGAGTTTCCCTAATAGGTGGCTATTATTGTAGCCCATGAAGGGATCACTCATATTATTTCAAGACTTTTTAAAGCTTTAACCCATTGATTGGAATTGCAAAATAGTAAACACTATACAATAAGGGTGGCACTAGATATTCAACAATTACGTCTTGAAATATAATGAAATATAATGATAGTGCTTTACCAATAATTATAAGAGAAAATGCAATGGATTTAAATTTCCAGTAAGCTTATTCAATGTCATAACAAATAATTAACACTTTGACTGCTTTGCCACAAGTATTTGGATAACAATAAACTATTAAACATGCCACATCTCTGATATATTGGTGACATTAATATTAACTAATTACAAATGATATTGTCTGTCACTATTTGGAAAGATAATCCATAGGAACAAATTTCTATTGAGTAGTTGATTTTATAAAAGTACTATAAAAGCATAGTTTATATAGAAATACTTAGAATGTAAAATCTTAAAACATTCTATAAAGAAATGAGATTACTCGGAACAATTTGGTACCTTACTTTTGGCAGATATGTTACAGTTCTCTTCTTTTTGACACTATATATTTGGCCAGAAATTTAAATGTATTATTTATTCTTCAGGAAATAATTTTGAAATTTTTCACTTTTACCTGTTTTCTTATCAACAAATTGTCCTTTGAAACCAATTATTTCATTCCGGTATGTGCACACATAAATCTTCAGTTACGATAAGAAATAACATCTGCAGCAGTCAAATTTCTAAGGGCACTTGATACAGCAATGAAAGAAAACTAATGGAAAATTCCATATAAATTTTCATGGCAGACAGAATAAGTTCTACTTCACATTGTTTCTATTATAAGTATGCCAAGTGCTTTATTGAACAGCTGAAGAAATTATGTTAAGGGACCTTTTCACAAAACTTACAACTAATACTCTCTTTCAACTAATATTATTCCCTTAAATGAAAGGAAAAGGGGATGTACTTGGTAATATAGCAAACAGTTTTCATCTTATAAAAAGAACTCATTATAACAATGCTGTCCAACCTGTAATCCTCTGGTTTTTGTAGCTCGACAAACAAATAATTTTTTTCTTTTTACCAAATATGAACCTTTTTCATTTATTTTACTTCATCGAAATTAATAAATTTGCAAGTAAATTAGATATCCCAATTGAAAATTTCAATATAATTTTTTTTAATTAGGTTATTTATAATTTCAATTTATTCAGCAATCCATTAAATGTTGATAGAAACTTGAAAAATTTAAAGTATCAAATTGAATTATGTGACAATAAGGCTAACATTTATTGCATTTCATTAGCATCAGGAATAGAGCTCTTCACTTTTGGATAAAGTAAAACATTCCCCTATTACAAGATTTTAGACTTCGAAATTATTGTTTGGAAATATATTTGCAAGCTTGCATTTTCTAACGAAATAAGTATTTCAAAGAACACGTTTTAGAACTAACAACACTCAAGAAAAAATAGTCTTGAAAAGTAGGACTACATGAAGCTCTGCAAATCAAAATACAGAAATTTCACTAAACGTTCTATACTTAAAAGCAAAATTTGACTTGTAATAACAAATATTCACATGACATTACATGTTGATGCAATAATCATTGCCCATAAAGTTTGCATTGAGATTTTGAAAATGCTATCATTCCATTAAAAAATTTATGATTTTATCCTTGTTTTCTCTGTATTTTAAATTTTTCTATTGGTGTGCCTTAGAAGTCAGTAGCAAAATCTGTCAAAATATTAGATGAAGCTAAATGTAGAAGTTACTAAAAAATTCTAAATTTGAACTAGCTTAATATATTATAACTTTCAAATTACATTAGATGGAGTTACTAGTTTCCTTCTAAATAAAAAAATCTTCCATTGCTTTATACCAATAGGATTAAAAAATAATGGCCGCACCCCATCATAAGGGAGAAGAAAAAGTTCACTCCTTTTATTTTGGAATAGAAGTGCTGTACGTAAGTTTTTAAAAATATAACTGAATATTACCTGATTACATGTTTTACCATACTTTATGATACAGTTCTTTCCTTGGAATAGAACAGCCTACGATAAATCAACTGTTCCAACATTACCTATATCATGTTTCTATTTCTATTGGATGGTCTGAGAAACTACTATACAAAATGTGTGTTTGATTTCTAAGAGTTCAATTTTCATATTTCATTTAAAGGCTGAATAAAATATTGAAAAAAATAAATATTACAGAAGCTCTGCAAGATTTCCTGAATTGATAAATGATTTTATTTATATTTAATTCACATATTTCTGAATAATATACACTGTCTACCAATAAGTATTTGGACACCTATGCAAATGACGATATCTGTGGTCCTGAGGTACGCCACAACCTTTGCCGGTATACATCGTATAGGAAACAGCATTGGTATTAAACGCATGCAAGATGCTGTGCAGTTCAGAGATATGATTTCGAGAAAGGTATAATTATCGAGTATCACAAATGTGGCCGATCTTTATGGGAGATATCTACTAATCTGAAGTACCCAAAATCGACAATGGCCTATGTGATTAAGAAGTGGAGAGTGAGCGGTGATTGTTGGAATGTGCACTGAGTCGGCAGATCAACGAAACTGGGAGATAGAAACTGAGTGCTCTCCACAGAAATTCAGAAGAACCGCAACTAACCGATGGTCTGGGGGTGTTTCTCCTGGTATACATTGGGACCCTTGGTCTCCATTCATGGTAAGCTCAACGAGGATGCCTACAGCACTAGTTTGGATGACAATGTGCTTCCTATGTTATGGTAGTTTTATGGGTTGAACCCCTGTTACTTTCAGGACAACAATGCCAGTTGTCATGTTTCGAGGTTAACCAAGGGTTGGTATTATACCAATGGAGTTCATCGAATGGACTGGCCTGCCCACAGCCCTGACCTGAACCTATCGAGAACATCTGAGATGAGTTGGATTGCCGAATTAAGGGGTGCACTACCCGTTTAAAATTGGTGAATGAACTTGTATGTCTACTCCAAGCTGAGTGGAAGACAATACCACTAACTGTAATACAAAGACCTGTAGAAAGTATGCCCCGGAGGATTCACGCTGTAATTGCCTCTCGTGGAAGCTCTACCAACTATTCATTTTGAATAAAGTTAGTTTTTCTTTTCTATCACAGGTGTCCAAATACTTATTGGTAGACAGTGTATTACAGAAAAATAGTTTTCAAATTTTTGGGCTACTTCCATCAATTGGAAGCAGTGGTTTACTTCCTAATTCTGGTTATTATCTGATATTGTTATTTATAATCACAAAATATGTTAGTGCAGTTAAAAGACAAATATTTATATGATAGTGTTCATATGTTTTGTAAGAACAAAAATACTAACAGAAAAAATGTCTTTACTTTTCTATAAACATATGAAAAGTTCAAGGGAAGCTAACCCCGATTTTTTAAAAAAATGTAGAGATGCTAGAAGTAGATTTGCCACAAATGTAATTTTGAATTCTTCACATAAAGGTAATTTTTACATAAAGCGACTCAAAATATTTAACAAAAATAAGTCATCGTCTTATTTGTAGAAATCACATTTAAATTTTTAAATTACATATTTGAAATAATGCATTCTAAAATTCAAAGAAATATTTTTTAATTATGAGTTGTTGAGATACATAAAATTAATTGCTTTTTGTCCTATATTTTTTAAAAACTTGTCAAAAACTGTACCAAAGTCTACATAGACAGAATTAAGAAAAATCTTGCTGAAGAAAAACCCAGCAAGTGATTTTTTTCATTCTCTTTCAAAAGTTTGAAGAGGGAGAAAAAAATAACAAGAACATCAATTATCAGAATTTTTTAAAGAATTTATTCATACAAATAGTAACAAAAGACATTTCCTTTTAATAAAGGACTTATAAAACACTCTTTATTTACTCAAAGGTTAATGCTATACATAAATATTTAACAGAATGTCTTGATGGAACCTCAAAATCTAAGCTTCAAGGGAAAAAGAAAAAGTCAATAGAAAATCACATGAACCATAATAGCAATAAGAAATAAAAAAACTGGCAATTAGTTGCATAAATAAAAATAAATATATATATATTTTTTGGTCAGTTATTCTATATAACTAAAATTTTTAATATTGCAATGCTTGTTTAAAAAGTTATTAGTTAAAAAATTTCTTGAAAAATTCATCACAACTAAATTCATAGAGCTTTTTAGATTGAATATACGAATGTTTTAACCAAGAGCTAACAAAGAGGTTAAATAAAATATAAATGTGAGCTCATAAAAATAATAAAATTACATATACCTAACATTCAATTGTAAATTATTGTTAATGAAAAAGTGTGGATGACTTACAAACTAACCAATTTTTATAATGTTCTCAGTTACAATAAAAAGGAACTTTTTCTCTCAGTATCAACAATGTTTCCATAGTTCACTACCATTTATAAATATCTAAACTGTGTTTAAATCAATAATTTTAGTATTAAAATGGAAATCAGGTTTTTGATTATATAAAGTGTAGGAATTTTCCCATTAATTATTTCACTGATAAACAAGACATTTAAAATTTCTTTAAACCAGTTCAGTGCAGTTATATTCAATTCAAAATAATTTAAATATAATAAAGTCTGTATTTAATATTTCTCTAATCTAGAGTTGAATTAACAGATTAAGAAACAATACTACAGTAATGATGCAAACTTAACTATAGAATAAATTGAACTTAAACTGGAAACAAGGTTTAGAAAACAATGTTACACAATCCTGTGTATTAAGGCATATCTTACTCCATATCATTACACACATTTAAAAAAAAGTAACTAAAATACATTTAACAGACAAAAGAAAGAATGCTAGACAGAGTAAAAGGCATTTTATGGACTTTGATAAAAATAAGACTTATTTCTAGTATGTTGAGTGAGCTTTAATTATCCTTTCAAATATATTTAAAGAAAAAGTTATATTACCATATTTACTTGTGTATTTTAAGCATACTATTCTTTAAAATGGCAGAAAATTCTATCTCGTTTAGAGCACACACCTAAATTTGATGTAACAGTGATTTTCCAGATTGTAAATAAATTGTTACAGGGACCCAATGAATTAACCCCCAGTACTGTTTCAACTAGGGATGCAATGAATACTCGGTATGGCCTATTTGATGATCTGATCAAATATTCCATTCTGCCTACTATGTGAACATTTGACAACTTAATACTTTTTTCAAAATAGCAAAAGTGCAATATGACTGAAAACTATTCTGAGAAAAAAAAAATAAAATATTGATTACAATAAATATAACTGATAAATTAAAAAAATCTATTAAAAGTTATATAAATACAGTATTTTTTTCACTACATAGATGATAACTACCTACAAATCTACATACACCTCAGGTTCTTTGAGAAATATTTAACCTTTGCTAAGATGGTTCGTTCATTACATAACAATGTAGTTCTGCATTGTTAATGCAATATCTATATTTTGATTTTAAAAAACAAACAAGTGTTACTTTACTATTAAAGGAAAAACGTCATAATTTATCAACCTGTTAATCATTTACACAATATGAAATATAGATACCCTTATTCACACTGTGGTCAAAATTGATGAGAGGCAGGAACTTAAGGTACTGGTATTTTCAGGTCGCAGCCTATATCGTTCATAAACATTTCCAGCTTCCAAAAATAAGCGTTCACTATCAATGCTGCAAGATGGTTAAGACAAGTATATTACAATTTAAATTACAACCAAATATTTGGATAATTCAGCATCTGTCCTATCACTAGTTTCAATGTCACTCTTTAGTTGATTCTATTCTTAATGAAATCCTTAATGTTTTTTGAAATTGAAGACCTCATACATCATCTCCTAAATAAGGGGGGTAATGCAGCAATACTAAAACAGATTATATTTTCTTCATTTTTATAAGAAAAAGTGCTTTGTGATGATGTAAAAGGAAGATGGAAAAGTGATTCAGTTATATAGCAACTTGATTAGTTTCAGCTTGAGCAGTGATCTAGTAATGCTGCAAGTAGTTCAGTATGCAAAAGAAAATAGAAACAGTTCATGAAGCTAGAAATTTTGCATTTAATGTTATCCAATGTATTGCTTGCAATGTTGTATAAAAAAGCAAGAGGAGTGAAATACAACTGTACTAATAAATACTTCTAATGAGTAAATTTTTTTTCATTTTCTTTGAATAACTATCTTGATTCATACATATATTGTGTGATTACTTGAAGTGGTTAAAAATTATTCCATGTATATTTTGCCCAAAACTTCTTAACGGAGGAAAAAAAACAGCTTGCTATACACAAGTAAATACAGTAAATCTCCACTCAACATTTTTGGACTTCCTAAATATGTTGTTACAAAGAATGAATAGTACACTTTCAACTAAAAAATTGTCAGACAGTGGCTGTTTGAGATATAAAGGAAATTCCATACTAAGATGGGTTTAATAGACAATTCAAAGATACATTTTTTCTTCCATTTTATTTTTTGTTAAAAAGATGAAAAACTTTTAAAATCTGGCTTAAATGCAGGTATAAAAAAAATCCTGCTTTTTAAATATTGCATAAAATATTTAAACACTAATGAGGTAAAGTATTTTCTAAAGAACTGACATTTTACATTTACCTACAAAAACAAATTCATTCTTATAAATGCATAGTATTTTTGTATTACCCACATAAATACACAAAAGTATTTAAGTGAATAATAGCAAATTAGTAAATCACTCAAACATTTCTAGTAACCTCCTTGAATTCATAAAACAAAACAAAGCATTTCAAACATTCTCCATGTTAAATGTTGCTAAGGAAAATATCAGCATATATTGTTATATCTACAAATCCAGATATACTAATAGTATATGCTTTATTTAATAAATTTTTAAAATGCCATTAAAAGGATAACTTCCAACTGTTTAAGTATATAAACAACCTTCTGACTGTCAAGATCTGAGACAGAAAAACTGTATGAGTTGCATTATCAGTCACACTAAACATAGACATTTTTCCTGTATCATACTGAGTATGGGATGTTGATGTCATACATGTAAAAATGTACAATTGTTGCAGTTCAGAATCATAATTTATAAGCTGCACCCTCACCCTGTTTGTATCAACAGAAATGATATTCAGGGATTCTGTATATGGACAGGTTTGACAGTCAGAGGGTCAGTTAAAAAATAATATATTGTGCATTTAACAATTTAAGATGAAACTAACAAGCCACAAATGAAACTAGAAACTAATAAACAAAACTATCTTTTAGAAGAAAAAGATGTATTTTTTTACATTCATTCTAATTGGATTAAGAATTTTAATAATACAAGAGAAAATTTGATAAAATGCAAATTATTTAATAAGCTAATTAGTCCTTTTATATTTCATTTTATATTCATTATATAGACTTATGAACATTTAATTTTTTGAAATATATTGACTTTCTAGAGACTTTCAAGTTATGTGTACATCATTTCAGCCATGTGAGACATCTTTTTAGGAATATAAACAAAATTTTCAAAATAGCCAGCTAACTCATCTACAGTTATATCATCTGCATGATCCTTTGGGGATGACTGATCATCATATTCAACACTTATAGATAACCTGTGATCTAATATACTAGTATCAGAACACTGTTGGGACTTAACAGTCTGTTTCACAGCTTCCATTATATCCTGTAAACCAGACTCTAGGCAGCTAATATTTTCTAAACCAATTGGTTTTTCCACTAAATGATTTTTGGCAGGGAATTTCTTCCTTCTCTTTCGGCAGGACACTTTAGTACAGGCACAAATCATGCGACACTTGTAATGTTCAGATTTAGATGAGTAGAGGAAATTAGGGCTGGGGTCTCTGTCCTTCACAGAGCCAATATGACTACGCCAATAGTTCTTATGAAGATGTTTATCATGATTCCGGCACAAACTAGGAGAAAAACAAATATATCAAGAAGGAATAGAAATAAATTTTGAATGGAAATTACATAACAAAGTCCTTTAAGGTATCCGTCTATGTTGAAAACATAATCATCATTTTTTGCCAAAAATCAGATTTTTTTTTTAATTTCTCTATTGTAAAATTTCAACTTTTAGGCCTCTAAATCTGTTTTTGTTTTGTCTCTATGGCATTTTAAAGAAAAGTTACAGCTGTTTAACCCTTTCACTCCTACTGTCACAAATACGTGCCAGCAAGAAACGCACTCACTTCCGGCCGACACACTGACGTGCCAGATCGTTTTCTTGTTCATCCCCAATCGTCACATATGTGTGCCAGTGTTGTGGAACATTTTAAAAACTATAAGTTTTGACATAAGATGGCATTGTATGTCCATATGGATTTAGATACGTTTTGATTTGACCTTGTACTCAATAGGAGAGTAGTATGATACACATACAAGTGGTTTTTGATTATATAAACATGAGGGAAAAGGAATGTTTCCGATTGACATGTTTTATGACGGCTGTTTAAATTCCCACGTGGTGTTTGTTTATTTAAGCAGGGGAGTTTTATTTTTGATAAAGCATTGCATATTTCGGTTTGTAGTCCAGTTTTTAGTACAGAATTAGATCTGACAGATTTGATTTTTTTTCTCTCTTTTTTTTGTTGTTAGATTTACAAAGTATTGAAAGTGTTTAACTGAGCTTGAAATAGCTGAAATGACGCAAAATATTTCAGATTTTGATTCTGAAATATTTTAGGATAGCAGTAATAGTGACACTTTAATATATTCTGATTGTTCTTTCTGTTCATAATAGATCTAGTGATTCTAATGATTAGGAAGACGTTGGTGACAAAGATCATGATGATGCTTCGTTTTTTCACATTCCGGGAAAAATCCTCCAAAACGGCAACTGAGTTACTAAGAATTCAAGGACTATAACATAGGATTGTGTGTAGATCCCTGTTTTTAAAATTTTTCATACAAAAAAATCATTTTAAATAACATAGTATTCAGTTTTGTAATGTTAAAAGTCATTAAATAGTAAGTAAAGAATGAAAAAAAAAAGGTGTAAAATATATATTTAAATCAGAAATAGCCTAAGTAAATAAAGTATCTATAAACATATATAAATCCCATTCCATTTAAATACTTTATGCAGCATTATTAAATAATACGTTGCTACTTCGTTAATTTCATAAATTTAGGCCTAATAGCATAAAACCCTCTGGCCCACGATACTCACTCGTGAAAGTGACTGCCGGCCTCAGAGGAAACCGCACGCTTGCGCTTCCCGTCGCGAAAGGGTTAAACATAAGTGACAGATGTCAAAATAAAACGGAAGTAGCGACTTCAGAACCAAAAGTTGTGAATTTAAAGCCTTTTAAAGAGCATTTTTTGGACAAAACTTTTTAAATTTTCATGAAGATTAGTTTAAACATTTTTCTAATATTTTCAATAATTAGCAACTTGGCAATTAGAAAGTTTTGAAGCAAGAAAGTGTGGGGAATTTTAAACATGTATTTTAATTTTTTAATAGTTAAAGTTGTTTTCATAAACTTCAAATGCATTTTCCTCAGAACGGTATTTTTAATAAAATGTTGAAACTTGAAATATGATTTCCCAAAAAGTTCTTAAAATATTTTGTTGAAAATTATTATGAATGCTTTTGATAGTATTTACTAGTGAATGACCTAAATGCTTTAAATTTGGATAATTTTTAATGATGTTACACTCATAGTTAGACATAAAGGTAATGAAAATTCACTAAAAGTTCAATGTGTATGATTTTGAAGGACCAAAATTTTTTACCAAATGTAAATTAAGCAAAGATTTTAAGTGATTCACTAGTCCAGTGTATAAGAAATGTATTGCATCAAAAAATATTGAAATAATTTATTGAAAAATTAGAGCTTTTGAAAAAAACCAGATTTTTTTACTAAATTTTCTTTATTTATTAGAAATTTTATAAAAACTTCTCCAGGAATAATTTTATCAAGTACAATTCTCTATGATAATATGAAAAATTAATCTAAAAATGTAAAAACATAAACTAGTTTCTACATTTAAAGAAAAAAGTTCTCCAAATGTAGATGGATACCTTAATTAAGAGATTAGAACTTTAGTTTAAGATTAAAATATTTTATACAACTTTACTTTGAAGTCAAGAAATAATTTAAAAACAGACTTCTCTATTCAAACTATGTCAGATGACTTTAAAAAAGTGACAAAAGTAACAAACAAAATGCAAGAGAGTGGCAAAAATATTCTTTTTGTACATAAGCAATAGTTTTAAAATTGTGTTAGTATAAAAAATTGATAACATTTATTACATTTTTGTGCATTGCTAGCAATGTACTTTCAATAAAACTATTTTATGCTCTAGAAAAATTGTAATTTACTACAGAAACTACAGCTCTTGCACGTTTTAAAAATGGTTTAATTTTTTTCCCCGGTGAAAACTTGAGAAATGATTTTAAAACTATGTTAGTATAAAATATTGATAACATTTATTACATTTTTGTGCATGGATGTAATTTCATGTACTTTCAATAAAACTACTTCATGCTCTAAAAAAATTGTAATTTACTATAGAAACTACAGCTCTTGCATTTTTAAAAATAGTTAAATCTCTTTTTTTTTTTTCCCCGTTGAAAACTTGAGAAAACCCAATATTGAAAAATCACATTTGGTTTCTTTATAAAAAATTGGTTATCAACGATAGTCTTACAAAAAATCTTCCAGTTTTGGGGCACTGACAAACAATTAGACCAATATATATCCCTTTAAGAAAAAAATATATTTTAAATGGACTTTTAAGGGTCATTTTCATTAAAAAAAGGGACAAAGGGTGAGAAAATTATTGACAGGTATGCCTGTTTTAGGCCCATGTGCATTAAGTGAATGATTTCCTGTCTGAGTACATATAAAATTTTGCATACTATATGTTTGATATATGTTTATATATAAAATTTGAATACAGTGGAACTGACCTTTTTCAAGGGAACAGAAATGGAAAACAATAAATGTGGATAAATAAAGGATGCAGGAAATGGGATGTAGAAATTTGATAAAATGTGCAACTTGGGGAAATAAATTATTTATACTGCTAATTAGACATACTTAATATTTCATAAAATAAAACTGATATTTAGATTAATAATTATTTAAGGAAATATTTTGCAATTGTTTTATGCTTTGTTTAAATGGATTGCTTGTCTACTATGTACATTCTATCACTTCCACAAATACACTACACTGTCAGAGCACATACAGTAAAACCTAACTAAAACAATACCATACAACAATACATCCTTCTATAACAATATTTGGCAGTCCTGGTAAAATTTGCATTCAATATAATCTTAATGTCCCCTTGGTTTAATAATATTCTTTGCTGAAATAAACCTCTGTTTATGATGGTTTTCTCATGAAGATTCGATTTTTCTATTCCTGTACAAGAGTTGGTTCAAACCTGGGATTTTGGAGAAAAACCCAGCCTGCCACTTTTTTGTGGGTATTTGTTAATACTTATCTAATATTGTTCTAATTTCTTACATTTTTCGTGTTTGAAAATATAAGTTACCTTCATTTAAAATTTCTTTAAAATAAAAATAGCTTAATGTAATAGTTGTATGTCCTTAAGCCAAGAATGTAACCTCGGAACTACTGAAAAACTTGTTAAAAATTAATACAACAGCCACGTTTATCCAATATTTTTTTTCTTTGGTTAATGTTTTATTGAAGATCAGGATGGGGTAAAAAACAAAATGAGGTAAAAAACAATAGTTTCATCAAATTGATATGAATTAGTTATAGGAGCAGTTTTTGCTAGGGTTGAGGGGAAGATCCAGTTTATTTAAGAATACTGGTGCTAAAGTAAGGCTACACTGCAGGAGTTCTCTGTCCAAATCATAAGGAATTACTGTACACACATAATAGTATACTATATATTTATTGTAAATTTCTTTTTCAGGATCTTTGTACTTATTTACAAGCTATGATTTAATTTGTATACATATTTTGGGTTATGCCTCTTCATATAAAATACTTATTAACAGCAAATATGTCTAAAGCAAGTTTTAAAATAGATGAAAATAATTACTAAGTCAAATTATAATCAATAACATAAAAACTAAACATTTTGGAAGCAGTGATAAAATCCTGCAATATTTTAAATGTAAGAAATTTTGAAATAACAAATCTTGTACAAAAACATAGCAGGTTTTTGTTGGTGGGCCCAATATGCCAACCCTGCACTACAATGATATGCAGATATTAAATTTCGGTAAAAGAACATGTGGAGGAGATTTTAAAAACAAATTATAAAGTTAATGTTATTGCAAGATGATGCTTTGCAGATTTTTTTTTTCTATGAAATCTTATATTAAAAAGAAAATTCAGATACCTTACATTCTTTATTGACAGCCCTGAAACACTTCAATCTATTAAGTTTGCAGAGATATTCTTTTTCAAGCCTTTCATCCACAAGTTATTTGTGCTTTAGATTATGTTTATACTTTGTTACAGTGAAACAAATGAATAGAAACAGTGAGATAAATGAATAACGAATGTACTGGATTTCTTTCAACAAATAAGCTTTACAGCTATATGAATATTATTGCATATGTGATTTTTTCTTTGTAGTATTAAAATTTGTTTAGCAAAGAAATTATACTTAATAGTGAATATATATACAAAGAGGATTTTATATATAAATACGTAAACATAATTAAACTAATAATTTTAGGCATAAAATTGTTCATATAAAAAAATATTTTTCATATCAATATTTCACAAAAAGTTTTTAAATAACTCCACTCTAAGTTACCTATTAAAATCTACTCGTAGTTTCTTGAATTCACTTTGAAGATCAGATAATTGACAGTCTTCAGTATCAGCCATGGGACCTTTTAGAATCCAATTTACTAAAATATAAATAGAAATGGATTAAACCGTGATCAGTTAAATACCATAAAAACTATTCTTTGTTACTGAGAAAAATATGAAACCAGCTGATTAATTTTGAATAATTAAGTTATAAATCCCAATAATTTTTCAAATAATCCATGCAAATTAAGAAAAGGTATTCTATTTTTAAATGATTAACTATATGAATTCATAATCACATTTTAAAAAAAACTTATTAAAATTCTGAAGCATAAATGACAAGAACAGCCTTCACTAAAAGGTATTTAACCCCTTGCCTGTGATGCCTCAACACAGCAGGGTTGGCTTGATTTAAATCAGTTGATATTTTTGAAAAAATAATTGATTTAAATCATTTTTTTTCATTTCTTTTAAAATCTGTACTGGACAAAGGAGAATTGGGAATCAGTCAGCACAGTAATACCAATAAGTAAATAAGTGTAAATAGATAGCATGTGCTTTCCAAGAATTTAGGGGTTGTTATCAAAAAGTATATAGTAGGGGTAGTACAATGATTGATTATGACTGGTGAAATTCATTTTATGTAATGGGAGGTAAAGAGAGTATTACAGAACTTGAAATCCAGTTTGTCTAACAAATAACGACAGCAGTGGCTTCATCTGCTGGAATGAAAAGACAGTTTTCTTCTTTTGGTATTGTTCATTCTAGCTTTCATAATCAATTAGGAGTGGATAAAGCATCAAAGCGAGTGTTTTTATTGAAACAATTAAATCCATAATTTGTTACATTTGCATCTAGTATTCTTCAAGTACAGTAGCAATTTTATTACAGGATCACAATTTAGGCAGCTAACAATCCTCACCATAAAAGTTTTGGTTTTGACTCTAACACAGCTTTTATTGTTTGGTTACACAAAAGCTAATGAAACAGAACCAAGACTGTAGCCAGAAATTATTTTCAGAGGGAGACCAAAGGGAAAGATTTTGTTTTTATGAATGATACTTCAGTAGAACTACAGGTTTTCTTATGTATGTATGCACCTAATGAGTACCATAACACAATGCAATCTTAAAATAAAATCATAAATGATATACTTTATTACTCATTCTAAGCTTTAAATTTCTTTATTATCTGCCCAATGAATTTAATAATAAAATTAAGGCTGTTTCCCAGTTCAGGGGAACAAAGTTCGGTGGGGACAACAAGCATGGGGGATATCTCCAAATTCTAGAACCTTATTTTCTGGCAAACCTTGCTCTTCTTTTCGGACTCTTCCACCACTCCCTAAAAAAGGTGTGTGTGTGTGTGGGGGGGGGGGGGTTAATCAGCGTCTTTATTTTAGGGTATTGGGGGAAATGACACGTGATTTGAATATCTGACAATTATTGGTTTCTGTAACTAACAATACTCCAAGACTGCTGAATTTGGATTTTCTAACGTCTGTTTCAAATCTTTGTCCATTTTGCCTGAGCTCTTGTGGTATTTTTAATTCGTTTTTTAAATTTAATACTGGAGTTCAATTAAGAGATCCCTCCACACAGTACGCAAGTGTGAAAATCAATTTGATTCGTACCTTTGTGAATTTATGTGGAGGAAAATGAAAGAAAATCAGCAAGATGCTTTTCAGGACTTTTTAAATCAGATCACACGTGTATATCCACCAACAACTCAGGATACTTAAATTAGGTTAGCACGTTATTTATTTTATATTTTATGCTTAATTTTCAGAGAGTAACAAGTGATGTTATATTTCACATTTATATTTTTTTATTTACTGCTTTTTGAACTTTATTCAAAATTGTGTCTTAATTTAACACAAAATGAAAAAGAAATATTTTTAAACTATATTATTTTATAGTGTATTACATTGTTAAAAGTGATATGCTAAGTAATAAAAGTAATTTTATTTCGACCATCTACCATTATTGTTACGGAAGATCAACGGGAGTTTTACCTCACATAGATAAGAAAAATCATTTCACTCCCTTACTTCCTTCAGAATTTTAAGCTAAAAATTTATTATTTATTTAAAACTTTATTACTTTTTAATCTTTTGATAGTTTAAAAATAATTTCATTAAATAGCAACCGTATTTTATTAATATAACTAAATATTTTACAAGCATAATTGCCTAAATAAAACAAACTAATGCTTATATTTTGCTTAATTTGCACTTATTGCAAAAATTCCGCACTGTTTAGTTCAATAAACAGTACAAAAGTGCCTTTAAATACATTAAAAACTCAAATTTAAATTTGTATTCATCTTAACAAAATTTTAAACCTTTTTTTGTACAAAATATGCTTTGAAATTGGGTATAAATTTAATACACAAATTGTAAACATTACTTGGCAACAATTTGGCGATCACTTGTACAAAAATAGAGCCAAAAACATGGCGGTGGGGCCCCCGGAACTGGGAATTTACCAAAATTAACATTAAAAAACGTTTTTATACTTATTCATTTAAATTCTTCTCTCATTTAGCTATAAACAAAAATCTAGTCTAACGTAATAAATTAAAGCTATTTTAGAAGATAGAATCTGTCTCAAAATATTCACCATGGAGCTCTCCAGATAGGAAGATGATAAACAATAGATTGAGGTAAACGACCTTAAGACGAATGACCCTAAGGGATGTGGTTGAGGGGTAGATAAAAGCCTGCTTTCCCCGCAAGACATTATGGGCAAAGCAGTCTCTTTCTGAGAACACTGTTTAGTATCCACAGCTAGGCAGATGACACACCCACACATGTGGTCAATTTTCTTTCCACTTAAACAGTCTTTTAGAATTTTGAAATTTCGGAGAGGGACCGGTCCCCTAAATCCCCTCCCTTGACTACAGCCTTGTATAAAACCAATTATAAAGGGCTATGAATATCCATACGAACTGTAGGATTCCAATTCACAAACACCGACTATTAAGGGCAAATATAAATATAATCAAGTTTCAATTATGAACTGAATCCAGTTTACATGAATGATGAATATATAGGAAATGAGAATAATTTTGGAAATGCCTTGAGTTTCATTGTCCCTAGTAGAATATGAAGCTGTTATATAAAATTAATATTTTCGAATATTAAAAATCCTTATTTTTCATGCATTACTATACTGCTGCTTAAATATGTTATTTATACTATTTTCAAGTTATTTCATTCCTAAATTTTAATCGATTTCTTCCTCAGGGTTTTATTATACAAAATGTACTGAATTCAGGCTGTTCTCTTTAATTTGAGCAATAAAAATTATAGCCATTCAATTATATGTAGATACTTTGTCTATGTTTAGGATTTCATCATCTTGCGAAGATGCAAATATGTTCATTCGCATGCACTAAACAATGGATTGAGATTAAGTTGTAAAAATCAATAAATAATATCCTTTTAAAGAGAATTTTGGAAATAAAAAAGAAAGAATACATACACATGTATATACTTATATCTTACCATAAATTTAATTAATAAAAAATTATTAAGTGATATTAGTTAATACGAAATCAAATGCTTACTTTCCAAGCAAATAAATTTACAAAAGTGCAATAAGAATACACACACTATCAGAAAAAAATTTGGCGGCAATTCGTTGAACACTAAGAACATTGGAACTTTGAATGATCAAAAGTAAAAATGTGGAGACTTTTGTGACTGAAAAAGAAGATCTGGTTGCCGAATTAAATAATAAGTTAAAGATATATGAAAGTAAATTTATTTATAATTAACAATTCAAACTATAATAAAGAAAAACATGAAATTAGAGCAAGACAGTGCTTCCATATAAAAAGGATCTATAATCAACAAATGATATATATTTTACCTCAAACTAATATTCTTCGAAATGTCGAGCATGTAGAACAGATTAAATCAAAATTATTCTTCCATACGAGACAGTCAAGAGATGTCATCCTTCACCCTACTTTCTTGGCCTTCAGAATTACGCATCAGTTTCTTTGTTTTACTAAGTTGTTGCCAAAAACCAATTAGTAAAGAATACATCAACAAAATAGAAGTAGAAGTGTTTAGGTTCGACGAAATCCTGATGGTGGAATGTTTTGAGGATCTAGAAGTTTTGTTACAAATATACTTGGTTAATTGAAGTACTGAGTTCAAATATCCCATTTCGTGAATTCCTATTTACACTAAGTGTAAATTTATTTACATATATTCACCATATATAAAGAATAGTAACTTCAATTAATTGAAATCGTTTGTTAGTTTTGGTATAATAGAATGTGCGTTATATAATATTTTATATTTTTACTGATCTATGTGTAAAAAATCTGATGAGTGCATCCCTTGACTTCCTTGTATGCCTATCATATCCTACATTTTTTTTTTTTTGTGTGTGTGTGTGTGTGTGTGTGTGTGTGTATGTGTGTGTGTGTACTGCGACATCAAAATCATCATTCGCAAATTCTCTTCAACATCCAAAAAAGATTTCGTTTCTCTAGGTAACCGTTTTGTAAATAATGCTCATGTATTGCTCTCTATTTTAGACCTAAAGTATTACTGTTCATTAAACATTTACTGTTCGTTAGACATTTCGTTAAATAAATATTTCCTTCTAAACCGAAATAACTCGTGATTACAATACTTCATTTACTTCATACCAGGGAGCAATAAACAAACAAAAAATAAAATAAAAAAAAATTTCTTCTCCCCATCTACTAGACTTTTATTTTGTTTTCTGAAAATGTTCTATAAAGCATTGTTTAAACTGTTTAAAAATTATTGCTACAAAACTTATGAATACACCGATATATAAGAGTTGCACTCTTGCAGATCTTGCCAATAACAGCCATTGTAGGGAAATTTTTCGTTACACAGAATGTAGATTTCAGCTAGTTGTTATAATAATACTAAATACAAAATCAAAATTTCAATATTTTACAGCTAATCATTTTTCAGCTACGCCTGACAGCGTTAATAAAAGTTATATTGACATTTTTCGTTATAGTGTGCAGATTCCAATCAAAAGGGTGAGATCCACAGTTAGAAGTTAAAGAAGTCTCTTAAATACAAAATTTACCAAATTACAGCTAATTATTGAATTATGGCCCACAGCGCTAATATAAGGTAGATTGAATTTTTTCATTTTACAGAGTTCAGAGTGCAATCAAAGGAGGAGGAGCTCAATTATATGATAGCTTAGTCCTAAATAAAAATTTTAACATTTTAAGACTAATGTCAATTTTTCCACATAACTTATATTATTACGCGTTGTATTAAAATTTCTATTATATAAAATTCAGATTGCAATAAAAAAATTCATACGTACACGGAATTCTTTGTATATCTATTATAACATATCTTTATTTTTATTTTCTATGTGACATCAAAACCATTGTTCGTTCCATTGTCTTAACATTTTCACAAAAGTTATTCAAAAAATTTTTGTTTTTATCTTAAAGTAGAGCTCAAGTACCTCTCACTGGCAGGGACTAGAAACTTCAAAATTTATTGTTATATTGAAACATTTTCTTACAAAGATGTTTCTTTCGGAACTGAAATAACTTGCAATTACAATATTTCTTTTACTTCGTACCAGGCAATTCTAAACACAACAAAATTGTTCTTCCCAATTAGGAGATTTAAATTTTTGTTTTCTAAAAATGGACTCAAATTGCTTAGAAAGCATTGTTACATATGCATATAAATACGCCGATATCTTTGAGTTGCATTGCTGCAGATCGAAACCAATAATAGCCGTTATAATGCGATTCTTCGTTAGAGTAATAGTCTATTGTAACTAGATGTTATAACAGTGCTTAACACATATTAACACTTTCGACTAATCTTTGAGTTATGCCCCACAACGTTACTACACTTTATAATTAAATTTTCCATTATAAAAAGAGAAGATTGCATTCAAAAAAGGAGGAACACAACTAATAGATGTTATATTAGTTTTAAATAAAAAAATTCAACACGTTACAGCTATTTGTTTTTCCATGGTGCCCCACCAAGTTTATACGTTTTATTGAAATGTTTCATTATATAGAGTACAGATTATAATTAAGAGGATGAGGTGAATAATTAAATTTATGAGGTGGTTAAAGAACGACCGAATATAAAATATCATCCATCTACTGTAGGCGTTTTTGAGTTATGCTTATTTGCTGTTAAACAATATATAAAAAAAAATTTAAAAGTCAATTCTTACTTAGGTCAACAAAGAAAAATTTTAATTATTAAATATTTTAATTTACTCTCATACAAAACTAAAATTAATTAAATCCTAATTAATTAATTAGGATAAGTCGCATACTGAAACACAGCGAATAATGAAATATATAATTCTTATATAAGATAATTCTTTTTTTCTCCCATATAAAACTAAAATTAATTAAATCCTAATTAATCAAATTAATTAATTAAGATCAGTTAATTACTTGAAGACAGCGCATAATGAAGTGATTGGACAAATGCATTTATTTCAAAATTTATATCCTGCTAAATATCTTATATAAGAGAAATTTTTTTCTTCTATATAAATCTAAAATTAATTAATTAAACTTAATTAATGAATTAAGGTTTGAAAAAACAGTATTAAGATCAAGTGTCATCCACTATAAGTTAAAAAAAATGTATTTGAATGCGAGTGGAGGAATAAAAAGTATTTTATCAACGATTGAAAATTTGAACTAGACATATAAATATATATAGGGAGAGTGTGAAGTAATAGTAGGAATTGAAAGAAGGGGGAGCACAACTCGATGTTTTATTTGGTTATAATTCAAGATTTCAACCTTCTACTGCTAATATCTGTCGAACATTTAAAGTTAATTGGGGTTCTTGGGCCGAGGGCCATATCCCCCACTGGAAAGGCTATAAATGCATTATGTAGTGTCCTTTATGATGGTAAACAAATACAAAAATGGAGGTCTTAAAAATGGGGTAATAATATATAACTAGACCCTACTCAGATTTAAATTTAAAATTAATAGGAAGATATATATAAAAATTATTAAGATACAAACAGTATAAGCTACACAATACAAAACATTAAAAGTTTAAAGTAAAGTTGTAAGTAAAATTAACAATAAGATTAAACGGTGCAGAAATAATAGGGAAAAAAGACTACAAATCTGAAAAAAATTAAAGTGACGTTAAAATATGTACAACATGGTGCAAGAAAAATTAAAATTTAATTAATGTAAATTGTTATCGTGTTGTACATATTTAAAGTTCAACTTAAACTTAGTAGCGAGAAAATCTCAGAGCAGGTTCTGTGGCGCCATCTATTGGACGGCTACGCGTTCGGGCAGTGTTAAAAGGAAGTTGAAAAAATAATCATCGCGGCTCTTGACCACTTGCGATGCTTAGCTTTCCTACGATCATAATCCGGTAGTTCGGCTATGATCAGGTCTAAGGCTAATAATTCTTTTTTACGCCCCACAACCTTAAAAATATATTGAAATTTTGAAATACTGAAAAATTTATATTGAAATCTTCGTTATATAGTCTGCAGATTGCAATCAAAAGGACAGGTACACAACTAGATACATATGTAAAATATTGTACTTAGGACTATTAGTTCACACTAATAGTCCTAAATACAATATTTTAACATTTTATAGGCTAATCGTTTTTGATTTTGTTTCACAGCGATTATATATGTTATATTGATTGGCTTTCACATTGAATGCTTTTTTGTACATATTATTAATTAATTGCTTCTTATTGATTGAAAGCTTAAAAACTTCTCTCTGATCTTTAAAAATATTTGAATCAAAGTCAATATTTATACATTTCTGTTAAATAAATCATTGACGCAATTTTGCTTTTCTGCACTCAATGTAAATAATGTTTTAAAAATGTTTGAGGAGTTAATACTATATTTTAAGAAATAGCTTTTCATGGAGTTAATAATTTACTTGCTTACTCCGTATCTTTTATTTTTTCATTTAAAAGGAACTCTTCAATATCATTTTCCGTCTTTTAGTACTTTTTTTTGGAAAAAAAAAAAAGTAAATTTTAATCGTTACGACCACAAGGCAAAGTTGGCCTAATTTTGACTGCATATCAGAACTATCTTGCCTCATCCAAGAATTACCCAGAAGTTGATTTTTTTTATCAAAATTATGTTATTAATAAATAAGAAACAGAATTAAATATTCGTAAATTTTTTTTCACTCATTTATCTCTGTTATTACAACTCTGTAACTAGTGCTGCCATCTATTGAATAGAAATGTATACACAACTCAAGATTCCAGTAGATAATTCGATGTAAAAGCAATTGTATTGAGAGCGCAAATAATTAGGGCCAGAGCTAGAAATTATTTTCAGAGGAGGATCAAGGGGAAAGACATTGTTTTTTGTGAATGATACTTCAGTAAAACTACAGGTTTTCTTATGTATGTATACATCTAATGAGTATTATAACACAATGGGATTTTAAAATAATAAAATGATTAAAAAATAATATAATAAACAAATTTAAAGCCTAGAATTAATAATGAAATATCTGCACGATGAATTTAATAGTAAAATTAACACTGAAAAGGTATAAACTATACATGATATTGCATGATATTAAATTCTAATTTTTAAAACAGAAATACAGTGGACTCCGCTTAATGTGATCAGTTTGGGACACCGTGATTTTGATAACAATAACCGATTGATAACAGTAAACGATATGCATAATTAGATAAATTTACCCCCCTTTTAATTCACACGAACTAAATTACGAACACGAACTATTTATGTACTGTATATTATTTTTTAAAACATAAGAATTGTATACATAATTAAAAAAATTGACTGTCCATTGTTGACTGTCTACAATTTTTTTCTAAGAAGCTCGTTGATAAATTGTTTGTAATCATAATCAACCTGTCACAACGATTTAGAATTTCGATTTTTTGTTTTGATGTTAAATCTTTCGCTTTCTGGCTTCCATATCGACAAGCTGCATGGAGGCGAGCAAAGAATAAAATGTGAATACACTCCTTCTCAATTCCGATAAGAATGTGTTGCCTTCTTATCTGACAACCACTGACCACCAGCAGGGTGTGCGTATTTCTCAAAAATTCCAGGGACGGGTAAATAAAACCCCACTCCTTTGTTCATTCCCCATTTCCCTAGGTGGAAGAGGGAGAATTCTCGAAAATTCGAACAACATCGATGGGAAAAGAAAACAATAGGTACCTTCTGACTATATTGTGAATATTCCTTTGCCAGTTAAAATGAGATTCGAAAACATAACATTAACGCATTAACGCTCGGCTTCCTCATTTGAGGACAGTCAAAAAATGATTTGTAGAGTTTTTGTTTTCTTGAAACGATTCTTCCTTTTTAATGGAAATAGATATTAATCTCATGAATAATCTCCCAAGTTTTCAAATAGGATCTTATCTATAATTTTGTCATTTCGATCGGCATTTTATGATTTTCAAGCTTAGAATAAAAACGTATTATGAAAGGTATTCTGAACGTATACCGGTCAAAATCATGGCGAATAGCCATATCTGTAATAAGTCATCCCTTTTCAGTACTTTTCTCATATATGATAGCAAATAAATCTCTCATCACGAAATTTTCCTTTTTTTTAAAGACATCTTATTATGTTTTAAAATGACACCTCCTCACTAATGATGACTTGATGTCATATTTAAAGGTGTTTAAATTTCATATTTTGTTTTACTTCTGGGTGTCTATAATAACTTCTATGTTAGGTATTAACTAATAAATAGTCATCAGAAATATCCGGGCGTTAATGGGTTAACCGATGTAACGATCACATAAAGCGATAATTTTATCATACAAATGAGTAGAGAAAATCGGGACCAAGTGATTTCGGTAACAATAAGCGATTGATAACATTAACCACGATCATATTAAGCAGAGTCTGCTGTGTAACGAAGAAAAAGCATAATTTAGAAAGAAAATGAACATGTTCAAATTTTTTACCTGTATATTATAAAATATGCTAGCCTTATTTTTTCCACAGTTGCACTTTCACAATTGCATCAATATTGGGATGAACTACTAATGATAAGAGTGCTAGTCAATCTGCTCTTACTCGTCGAAAACAATTTGCACGTACTGTTCAACTCAACATAAACATGTAAAAAAATCCTGTTTTTTTTTTTTTTTTTTTTTTTTTTTTTTTAAATTTCTATTAAAATCTGGGAGGGTTTGACGACTATCCTAGCTAGCTAGATTTCTGACTGATTTCAACTTCATCACTGGTATTTTTTTTCTTTATTTCTTACATTTCACTTGAAAAATAAGAGAATGCTATTATTTTTTTGTTATTAAAATTTGTTAGTTTTTACTTAATTAAATTTTTTGAATGATTATTACCAAATATTCCAATATACATCTTTAAATATATCAACATGTGCACATATCTCACTGACTGTTGCGATCAAGCAGTCGTTGATATATAATTCGAATAAACCAGTACCAATTGCGAGCAGTGGTTTTTTTCGGCCTTGATGCATATGCTACGTTATCGGGAAACTGCTCTTCGGAACCAGAATTCGCGAGTTCATATTCCACGTCTGGCATAGATGTTTGTAGCCGTTCGGAATCGGTTTTAAACTGTAGGTCCAGGTCTCATTAGCCCTCGTGTGCAAAACAGTAGATCGCAGCGCTCCAAACCAAACCAAACCGTTATCCGAAAAACTGACTGCGATCAAGCATTCAAGGGTAATACTTTTGATATATCCCTATATTATTCCAATAAACCAGAGAGCAAGTTGAAAAACAACCGAATTATCTACACAAATTGCAAGCAGTGCAATTTCAGGTTTTGATCCACGTGCTTCGTTATCGAGATATTGGCATGTATTACGGAAGACCTGGATGGAGACGGGATACTCCTTAAGAAAAATTTTCCGGTTTGTGCTTGTATCAAGTACGCAGGTAGATACGTTAAACTGACATCAAACCAGTGTTGCCAACCTTCAAAGACAAAGTTATGGATTCTAGGTCCTAAAATTATGGCATTGGCTTATAAATTATCGTACATTTTTGTAATAGTTAAAAATGGTGTTAATAGATGGCGCTTATACGATATATTTTTCTCGTTATACATTTCTCTCCCCCCCTCTTTTTTTGGGGGGTGGCAAAAATATGTAAATATTTTAATATGATTCATTAAATATTTTCTTATTATCCCGTATTTTACTTTAAATGAAACACCAGACATGTAATTTTTCTTTACTGATCTAAGCATAAAATTGTATATATATATATATATATATATATATATATATATATATATATATATATATATATATATATATATATATATATATATATACTTTTTAATAATGTTATAATTCATTATTTACTGTGGTTTTTTTTTTAAATATGAAATATTCAGTAATAAAACCGATTATTATTTAATAATTGGTTTAATTACTAAAAATACCATATTTTAGTAAAAACTGCAATAGAAAAAGTAAAATGCAAAATTACTTCTAATTATCCATAATTATGTAATCATTAAAGAAATATATCCAGTATAATTGTGAATATTCAGTAATTTTGCATTTAACAATTTTATATTTTAGACTGATTTAAATAATTTGAAATAACTAACAGATAAAAACACTGGACATAACAATTTTTAAAATTCTTTATTTTATATTCGTTTCAAAAAATATGAAACATTAGTAACTAGGTCATATTCAATTTCACAAATATACATTTTTTTTATAATTGACACTTTCCTTTCTTTTATTACACAGTACATATGTTCTTTCTCAACCTCTGTGTCAGGATTATTTACTTTCATTTAATGAAGAAGCCCCTCAAAACATGCTCCTTAAGCTGCTCTAAAATCTACAACAATAATTATTTGATGGGAAAAAGTGATAAAAAAATTAATTAGACATTCTCTGTTTTTTGTTGTTGATATTTATAGAGTTACAGTTAAATTAACCGTTCTTTTAATTCTCCATTAGTCTAATGTTGTTTTATCGTACAAATCGGGAAATTATCGTACAGTTTTTCAGAATTATGTCACATAATTTTGAGATTATTTTTCATCGTACAGCGTCCTAAGTTATCGTACATATACGATAATTATCGTATGGTTGGCAACACTGCATCAAACGAATGCAATAACTTAAATTACATTTAGGATGTCTATTGGCGATCTACGTTATCGCGAGCGAGGGAAAAACAGTATCGCTGACGGGGATATATCGACAGACCAAAATTTTAATATTCTTATAACGATACTTAAAGTATATCAATATTTGACTAATTTAGAAAATTAAAAATTTCATTAATCCCGTCATATAATGGACTAT
>CM063510.1:150336788-150371788 GCA_032207245.1 Pardosa pseudoannulata
TCTTTAAATAAAAATAATAGTAAAATAGTATCTTTTAAATTGAGCGAAAAAAAAAGAATAACAAAAATAGTTGAAATCAGCCTAGAGAAGGGATGGTGAACCTTTTCCAATGAGTGGGACAGTTAAATGACAGTGTTATTTTCCGGTGTCCATTATGATACTTGTATTTATTTCAAAAGTCACAAGGGATCAAAAGTGACAAGGAATAGTGAACCTTTTCCAATGAGTGAGCCAGTTAAATGACAGTATTATTTTCCGGTGTCCATTATGACACTTGTTATATTTATTTCAAAAGTCACAAGGGATCAAAAGTGACACGGAATGGTGAACCTTTTCCAATAAGTGGGCCAGTTAAATGACAGTATTATTTTCCGGTGTCTATTATGACACTTGTATTTATTTCAAAAGTCACAAAGGATCAAAAGTGACGAGGAATGGTAAACCTTTTCCAATGAGTGGGCCAGTTAAATGACATTTTTTTTCTGGTGTCCATTATGACACTTGTTATATTTATTTCAAAAGTCACAAAGGATCAAAAGTGACAAGGAATGGTCAACCTAATGAGTGGGCCAGTTAAATGACATTTTTTTCCTGTGTCCATTATGACACTTGTTATATTTATTTCAAAAGTCACAAAGGATCAAAAGTGACAAGGAATGGTCAACCTAATGAGTGGGCCAGTTAAATGACATTTTTTTCCGGTGTCTATTATGACACTTGTTATATTTATTTCAAAAGTCACAAAGGATCAAAAGTGACAAGGAATGGTCAACCTAATGAGTGGGCCAGTTAAATGACATTTTTTTCCTGTGTCCATTATGACACTTGTTATATTTATTTCAAAAGTCATCTTTAGATCTCTATCTTCAACACAATAATTTAAAATTTTTAAAATTATTATTTATTTTCTCGTCCCAATGGGAGAGACAATGCTGTAATATATCAGCTTTAAGTGACATTTATTTAAAAATTTAGTTTTAGCATGGTAAAAGAAGCATTTCATACTGTTGCATTTTTAGACTATTATATTTAGAAAATCAAATCGTCTAAATCAAGGATGGGCAAACTTTTTCGGTCGCGAGCCAAAAAAAAGAGAAAGAAAGTTTGGCGGGTGAAGATAAATTTTTCTAAAATTTTAAAAACAATATTATTACGATGTATACAGTATTACGAAGTGTATGACGAATATGTTAATGAGATGAATGAAATTGCGATTTCATTTTTAAAAGTTTCTTATATTGAGGTTCAAAGTGAGATGTACTGATTTTAAGGAACGAGGCTGAATGCTCATCTGTCAGTCTACTTCTGAAATTATTCTTTCTAAGGTTCATAGTTCATAAAACACTTGTTCACATATATAAGATGAAGCAAACATTGCGCTGATCTTCTGGACATGACATATTAAATTTGGGATATGATATTTAACCAAAGTGGAAAAGGAGATTGATATGTAATATATAAGTATATATTTCTTTTAATTTGCCTCGGACCGGCAACTTAAAATTCTATCCGCGGGCCGGATAAAACCATCCGGCGGGCCTGAGTTTGCCCATTCTTGGTCTAAATCAATGAAGAAAAAGATTATTTATTATTTTAGACTCTTTATAAATTCATCAGTCCTCTCATACCTAAAAAAATCACTCTCAGATACCTTGAAAAACTCTTTTAGCTGCATACCAACATAACATTCAAATATAAGAAATAAAACCTCAAACTCTGCCATAATTTACGATTTCGATTTTGGATTCCCACCTACGTTCTTTCCTAAGAAAACGTCAGGTGGCCTACAGAGAGTCCCATGGTGGTGGAGGTGGGGTGGGGGGACTAGTAGCCCTTCGGTACCATCATAATGGCGCATATGCTAGTACTCGTTTCTGAATCCGCCTTTGATGATTGCCAGTCTTGAAGATAAATTCTCGGCCAGTCTTGGACCGATACGGTCTACTCTTTTGCAACAGGAGGGCTAATGAGACCAGGACCAATTCCTTAAGCCAATTCCGAACAGCTACAAACATCTGTGCCAAAGTGGGATTCGAATACATGAACTCCGGTACCGAAAACCAGCGCTCTAACCATTTGGTTATCGTTAGTTGCCAGCGTTATTGGAAAAAGAATCGTAAACTGAATCCGTTGAGTTTTCAACTCTTACAGGTTAACGTGCTAAAAGTCACTAAAAGTCACTAAAGTGACTAAAATTCATTGAGTTGGACATGCTTGTTCTACACACTTTCAGGGCCTGATAAAAGCACGGGCCGACTATGACTAGGCCCTGGGCCCCCTAAAATTTGGTACTTAATTATTAAGTTTTAAATAATTTAATTAGCACAATTTGAAAATGCTTTTTGTTAATTCTTCAAGTAATATTTCATGAAACCTTATTCAGAAATTAAATAAAAACAGTTAAAATGTTGACAATTTTATCTAAAACACAATCCAGTTTACTTATTTACATCACTCCAGTCACTTTCTTTACTCTTTACTTACTCCATGGTTCTGAGTAGAAAAATCGTTTGCTTTTCAGGTTATACTAAATTGAGTAACTGCATTCATAACTGTTCAGCGATTGTTTACTGTTTACGGTTAGTGATTGTTACACACTGTGCGCACGTTTCTGTGTAGTTTATAATATAATGTATTCCTGGTTTTGTTTGGAGTGCTACGGTCTACATTTTGCAAAACGAGGGCTAATGAGACCGGGAACTACAGCTTAAAGCCGATTCCGAACAGCTACGAACATTGCCACAGTGGGATGAAATCCCAGGGCTCAGGTGAGCTGGTACAGACCTAAAAATCCCTGGTTCGAGGATAACCTAAAAAACAATCTGCGGTCAGGTGCCGACAGATACCGTTGTATAGAGGTACAACTGGGTCTCCTTGAGTCCCACACAAAACAGGAGAAAGGCTCTCCAAAAGAACAAACCGCAACTCTCCTTGCCTTCTGCTCGTCGCCTCTTAATGAATCTCTCTGGTAAATAACTTTCGCCTCCTAACGTCACCTTTCGCCTCTTCGCATTGGCTTTTTCTTCCATATTCGCCGTCCTGATAGCTTACAATTGGTCCGTTAGTCACAGGCTGACATTTCGGCGTCGCGTCCGATCTTCTAATCATCTCGGACATCTCAAGGCGTGTAGAAGCGAAAACCGTTTGTAGTATAGTGTCAAAAATCCAGACAGAAAGTCGCCTTGGCATGGGTTTTAACAAAACTTCTTTGTGAAGTCGATGGGGAGTAGCGACGTCCCATTGAGCATCTTCTATGACTTCTAATATGTTCATTTCGTGTTTTCCTTTTTCAAATTTTAAATTGAACAGACAAAGTATAGTGTACGAGTATAGCTGTTTCGAATGGGACTTTTTTTCTTCTTTTTCAAAAGTTTTTGCAAAACTCAAGACTGAACAGTTTCAAACCTATTCGTTTGTATTTTTACCTGTTAAAACATATTTAACTGGCATATAGCCCGTCATATGACGGGATCAGTAAAATTTTTAATTTTTCAGAATTGTAAAGTACCCTATGAGGCAGGTAAAAAAATGGTTTGTTTTTTGTGCTTTGGTTGTCCAAAGTTTAGCGAATCGATTGCAAACCGTGTGGTTATGAATAAAAATCAAAGGAAAGAGCGAACGAGCAAACTTCTTAATTTTCAAAGATATGTAACTTAAAGGCTAGATATTTATTAATCCCTGAAATAGACTCCTAGACTTTTATGAAAAGAATTTGCTGTTAATACCGGTGATAACATTTTCATTGCAACAAAAAATAAGCGATGATTAAATTTAAAGTGATCACCTATGTACCTAATCTATTACTTAATCCAAATAGAAAAGAAAATTATTTACGTCATATCTAAATTCAGGGATAAAACATATGAAAATAATGCAGACGATATTTAAATACTTTAAAATAAGAAATGATTAAATAGGAATAAGATGATTAAATAAGAAAGGGTTAAAGGAATGACGTCATAATGCTAGAAAAAATGTTATTTTTACCTATTTATTATGTGATAAATTTATAAATTCAATCGCTTTCTCTTAATCAGGGAAAAGAGGGCTTAAAATAAGGGCATTAATAGCTCGAAAAAGGGGGAAGGGGTGGATTTCGAACACTATAAAGAAGACAGTATTTTTCGAATCCCACTCAGGCATAGATGTTCGTAGTCGTTCGGAAAAAACTTTAAATAGTAGGCCCCTGTTTCAATAGTTCTAGTGTTGCAAGCGAGTAGACCGTAGCTCTCCAAACCAAACGAATGTTTCTGATTAACTGTATTTTTCTGAATGTCTGCCCAATTTCAAGCAGAACATAGGGAAGGAAAATAACTGGTTCTGGTATCGAGGTGTAAGTTTTTTTTATTACTGCTAAAAATTGTGTTAATTAGATAATTAATGTAATGAACTTATTTAGTATTTTTAAAATTAAGTTTGAAAGTCAAAACCTGTTTACATCACCTCGAAACAAATTCACTACCCACCAGCTTTGTCTTCCTCCCGGGTGGGAGAGCGGTATCGCCCCCGTTGAGAACCACTGCATTAGAAGAACCGATTTCGAATTGACTAAAATACCATTCATCGAATCGAAATACTGTTTTTCTCTTGCCCAAATTTGGGTATTACAAATTTGGAGTATTTGCCTTGACTGAACGGAGTACGGGAGTCACAGGCAAGGAGTTAAAGCCAATTCCGAACGGTTGCAAACATCTACGCAACAGTAGTATTCGAATCAACAAGCTACGGTACCGAATCATCAGCGCTCTAAATTTTCGGCCATCGTTCGGCTGGAGACATAGTCAAACAAGGCTGAAACAAATTCTACTCCACATGCAAGATGAATTTAATTATAAAGAAATATCCTTCATGTAAAATAACAACTAAACATCGAATAGATGGATTTAGACTAGGAAGTCCTAATTTTAATGATACAGAACTGAAACAATATTGAACTCCAACAAGATTCAATATTTACAAATGTAAAACTTTTTAAAATTCTTTATAGGCGAATGACTTAAAAGAGCTCTGAAATTATAAAAATCCGAAGGACTTAAATTCGAATGCAGGTGGAAGACAGTCTTAAGTCTCTTCAAACGATAAATGGGATGTTGATTCAGCTGACAACTATATGTACATATAACGGCAAGGAGTGTTGTTAAAGGTTGTTAGCTAAGACAGTCCACTGCTGAAATAATTTAAGCGTCGTTCAAGATATTTTTTCAGTGCAGCAGGTAGAATAACCAATTATACACAGATCAAATAATCAACCTGTTACTCTTTCAGAACCAGAGACCGCGTGTAGCTTGAAGAATGCTTGAAGGAGCGAGTAACAATGCTTTCCTCAAAGTGAGTCATCATTATTTAGAACCAAGCAGAATGCTTATCCAGCTCTCTTTAGAGGTCTCGTTTGAACATTGAGGACATTACGAACACGAATCCCATCCGCCCTTATTGAACACGGAGGATGTTTGCGCTACTCGATCCTCGAACTGGCCACCCTCCGATTATGAGATCGACGCCTATGCGTTCAGAGATGTAATCAAGATGGTCAAGAAACGGTTGAGACAGTTAACTGTACCACCATTTCTGTTGATCAATGTTGTTTGTTGTTATGATGATCAATTTCTGTCTATCAATATTGAGACATAAAATTTTTCTTTCTTTCTTTATCATTTTTAAAGAGAAATTGTTTTATCGTTCTTATTATGACGCCAACTACAGCAATATAAGAAGAAAAGAGTTTTATAATCAAAGACATGGATATTCTAATAGTTAACGCTTGTGCCCAGATTTAGCTTGTCTCAAGCTCAGTTTAAGATTTGTGTAACCGAAACATGCCAACGAAGGCTCGGTTAAAAAAAAATTCCAACTTTTCAATCCGTTCTGTTGTACAGGGGGGGGGGCAAAAATATTGAGCGTATTCCATGTTTGTAAACAAAAACAAAATCAAGTCCGTACATGCTTATTGTTTTTTTAGACAGACAGAAAACAGTTATTTAACATTTTCTAATAGTTAGATCGATCGGGGGCAGGGGGATACCATAGCCGTCTAAATCTTTACCGGCATTACACCCTTGACTGTTTTGGAGGGGGATGTGATGTTAGATCTTACTTCCCATATTGGATTTTTTATTGTTCCTGTATAGGATTCTTATTGTTACTATAAGTTAAGATTAGTTTTAACCTATAGGAACAATAAAAATCCTTTTGGCGGTTTCAAATTTAAAACAATCTTTTAACTTTTTTTTTAGAACTTCAAAATCTCTCGGTACCTTTTCCTATTTTTTTTTTAAATATGTGCGTTATATGTCTGACAAAGAGTATGCTAAAATTTCTCTCAAATTTTACTCTAATTTAATATTAAATGAATTTTTCGAATTTTTTTTCTTTTTTAAAAAAGAGGAACGATAGCTTCCTAACAAATTTACTGGTCTATCAGTGGTATTACTTTTCATAAAACTCTTTAAAGTCAAGCAGGCCAGAGGGAATTTTACTTTTCCCTTAGGTTAATATAAAACAAAAGGAATCCAATATGGCAGGTATAGACCTACCTTACGGAGAGAGCACGGAACTCTAGTACTCGAATGACTTAAAACGTTTCAAACCATTGAAGGATTAATTTGGTTTGTAGCATTATGGTTTACTTTTTTTCAGGATAATGAGACCGGGATCTACTGCTTAAAGCCTATTCCGAACGGCTACGAACATCCATGCCACAGTGTGGGTCGAACTCTGGTACCGTAGATCAACGCTCTAATTATTCGGCCATCGTTCGGTTCAAACCATTGAAGGAATACCCGCTAAAATGCTACAAAATATATAAAACACATAAATATGAATGTCGGTCTACATATTTTGTGGTCCAGAAAGAGAGGTAAAATTTCAGAAAATAGCAGTAAAGGAAAACAAAAAATCCTCTGCAATAAAAGCCGCAAGATTTTGAGTAAACAAAAAAGCACATTTGAGTAAATCTGTGGTTTGGTTTGGAGTGCTACGGTCTACTTTTTGCAACACGAGGGATAATGAGACCGGGACCCACAGCTTAAAGCCGATTCCGAACAGCTACGAACATCCATGCCACTGTGGGATTCGAACCCACGGACTCCGGTACCGAAGGTCAGCATTCTAACCAATCGGCCATCGTTCGGCTAGAGTAAACCTGTGTTAATGATACAAGGTCGGTTTCTCTTTTAGATGATTACTAAACAAAGGTGTGTTATACATAAATATTATCAACATCATGATTGCAAAATTACATCGGGTTTGTTATTTCGAATGGTATTTGAAATGACCTGAACGGTTTCTTCAAAATCTTTCCAAATTTACTTTACCTACGTTTTTTATTCGATATTACTTTTTTATGTGTGTCGCAAATAATTTCAGATATTTTTCGCCTGCAGTCAACCATAAAAGGTTGAGAATCACTTGTCTTGAGCCTTAAGTTTTATGTTTACGTCTTGGACACGTAAAATTGAAAGATAACCTTACTCTGGTCAATCACTGTACGTTCATTTTAGGTTAAGTTATCCAAAGATATTTCCGTTGAATTACGATTTTTATTCAGTATCTAAGTTCAAACTACTTTTACATTTGAAGACAAAAAAATAGTTTCGTAAAAATACCCCGATTTTTTTACGATTAACTATGAAACTAGATTACTCGTCGAAAGGACGGGTATGCTCAGAGATAGGAATACATCATACAGAACTCTGGATTTAAAGGGTTTAGTTTAGCTTGGAGTTCTACTTTGCTACGACAGCTAATGTAGAATTTTTTTTAACCCTCTAAGCGGTTCGCACTTACAATTCCACCAAACGGATTATGTCTCGAAAACATACAATTTTCGACCACCAAAAACACTCCAAAAATGAATGTAGTGTACATTTCTGCCAGTGCTTTCCCCCATGGAGTTCTGCGGTAGGAGGGTCAGGTCGATTGTTTAGGAACTGCACTCCTCTTTGACTAACATTTATTGAGGGATGCACCTCTACTCCCTGAGGCACAAAAACGCTGATAGCTTTTCATGGCTTTGTATATCTCTATTTCGAAGTATTTCGTTTGCAGCAACTGATGTATCTCTAATTGCACCACTTAAATATCTTGGACGACTTTAGTAAAAAATATAAATAAGTCTCTCAAAGAATATTTTTATTTGTACTTTTAGAATCCATTATTTCTTATGGGATGATCTTCGAGACTTGACAAGCTTTATGTGTATTAAAAATTAACAATCTATAATATCTATTTATATATCTATTTATAACCGGAAGTAAAGGGACAATAACGAGGGTGAGTTTCCCGTACTAGTCAAGTAAGGGTGAAGGAAAAAATCATAGAACTCTTTGGCCACTGACACAGTAAACCTTTAGCGTATTTTTGGAGACTTTTTTCCTCGATGTGTTCCACTCGGAGGGTTAATCGTTAAAAAACTCAAAAAAAAAAAAAAAAAAAAATCAAAATCAAGACTGCAATATACATTGGGTTTGTCATTTCGAATGGTATTTGAAATGTCCGCAACAGTTTCTTAAAAATCTTTCAAATTTACTTTACCAGCGTTTTTATTTGATATTACTTTTTATGGGTGCCACAAATAATTTCAGGTATTTTCAGCGTGTCGTCAACCATAAAAGGTTGAGAATCACTAGTCTTGAGCCTAAAGTTTTAAGCTTAAGTCTGTGACAAGTACAATTGACAGGTAATATGTGTACCTTGCTCTGGTCAATCGTTGTATGATCATTTTGGGTTAAGTTATCCAAAAATATTACCTTTGAATTATGATTTTTATTTAGTATCTAAGTTCAAACTGCTTTTACCTTTGAAGGTAGAAAAATAGTTTCGTAAAAATATCCCGATATTTTTAAGATTAACTATGAAACTAGATTACTCTTCAAAATGACGGGTATCCGCAGAGATAGGAATGCATCATACAGAGCTCTGGACATAAAGGGTTTGGTTTAGCTTGGAGTACTACGATGTACTGTTTTTGCTACGAGGGATAGTGTAGAACTTTTTCTAATCGTTAAAAAACTATAAATAAAAGAATTAGAAGAAAAGGTACGACTTACCTTTTCTTCATCACTTAGAAAGATCGGGATGACGAGCTCGCCAAGTCTAAATTTCTAACAAAAACTAATGAAGCCATTCAGGAAAAATTAAGTAAACTTCAGAGAAGGTTTAACATACAACACACTAAAAAATAAGTGTATAATCTTATCGAACATTACTGCACGATCTACACACACACAGAAAAAAACAAAGAAATCACACTGAAATTTCTATTTCCTTTTAAAAAACGATTGCAGCGCCACTCTGTGGTAATTCGCGACAGCTAATGAGACTGAGATCTGCTGCTTAAAGCCAATTCCGAATGGCTATGACTATTCACTTATCAGTGAGATTTGAACCACCGAACTTCAATACTGAAGAGCAGTGACCTACCCATTCATCTATCGGTCGATTTTGGAACCTAAAAGCTGAAGGAAAATAAATTAGGATATCTTATTGCATCGACAATTGTCAGCATAAATTAGAAAATTATAAAATAACTGAGTTTTGAAATTTTGCCAATATAGTTTGAAATCCTTCAAAATAACTGGTTTCGTAAATCTTCTGTTAACACTTTACCGACTGGTAGGGGTTCGAACATACTATGCCCTTTCAACGCCCGCTCAGCCGCAGATCATCCGAGACACCGGCTCGGTTTCGGTAATTTTTGCCGGATTATATGTTTCTCTCCACGGAATTAAACATTCATCTAGAGGCAATTGTTGATCTGGTTTATATACGTTGTTAAATTTTTCATTGAAATAATCAATGACCGGCTGGACCTTCACCAGCCTATGCGAATTGGGAGAAATATCGTTATTATTACAAAAATGCCAGCTTTGCATTATTTGTAAAAATCTGTTCCTGCTCATAACCTTCGAGAAGAACGGCGTTTCTGTAGAATAATCGTAGAGAACGTCCTTCTTTACTTGTCCCATGAGAATGATCAGGCCCAAAAATTTATTCATTTCAGTCACCATGACGTCTTCGTTTTTGATGTAATTCTATATTTTTCCACAATTTGATAATGATATGTATTAGACTCCCTCACGAAGTGCTCAATCAGGTCACTTCCAATGAATAAATTCACAATATCCGTTACGCTTTCGGAGGAACTTGGCATCATTTTTGCACCAGAGCTGCCTTCGAAAGGTTCCAAAATCATACTCTTGTCGTTCGTTGACCATGTATCATTGCTGTTTTCAACATTATTATTCATGTCCTCGTCTTCTGAATCACTGTATATTAGCGGTACAGGACGTCGCTTTCGAATGGCTTTACCATTTCTATCACTTTCGTCATCAGTACCACTTGCTGAACGGCAGTCAAGATAAAACTCCGAGACTATCCTTTCCATTCATTTCTAAGGGCTAAAGCTTAGAAAAAAGCACCGATTATCTGAATAAAGAATGCAAAATGCTTGCTTCTTGCTACTTGTCAATCTAACCTAACCAAATCTAACAGAAAGATCAAAAGATCCGGTCAGAAAGATCAAGAGACCGGTCGTCGATTAATCGACTACTGGTCGGTAAGCGCTGGGAATCAAAAGTCGATTAATCGACGATCGGTCGGTAAGTGTTAAAAACTTTTCTATATTATTATTTCCAAAAATGCAAGAGATTTTTCATTTCTCTGATGACGAAATATAAATAAAAGTATATAAGGCAAATAAAAGTATTTGACATCATAAAAAATTCTCAAACTTAACTAAGAACATGTTAAGTAATTTAATTCGTATAAGTATATTGGATAATTTAGGGGATAAAGGGTTGAGTGCGTGTAATGAATTATTACGATCCCCAAAAAGTCTTTTACACCCTCTCAAACGATTTCGCAGTTCTTTCACACTCTCTTCTTCCGACCCAAACGTGAAAATTTTATTCCGCGTTCTGTATATTAAATAAAACCGCGAGACCGCAATTTGTTTTCATTACAGACAATTTAAAACTTTTTTGGCCCTCATCTAATGCCTGCTAAAAGTTTTCCTCCCGAATCCACTAATAAAAAATTAAACTGAAAATCACTTTTTTTTTCTTCTGTTTCCTACTTATTCCCCTTGTTTCATCTCGATCGAGCTATTATGAATATTTCACCCGTTCAAGTAAGTGACGCTTACTCCTATAGCACACTTCTCATAAGACAAAATAAAAAGCACTTAAACTTTTATTACTTTCGGTTGCCAGCGAGAGGAGAGAAAAAATACCGAGAAAAAAATAGGATGGGGAAAAAAATTACAAGCTTGTAAAACATCGGTGGCGCTTGGAGGGAGGTATGAGGTAGGGAGAAGGGGGAGGTGTGTCTGATTTTTATCAGTCCATGAATATTCATGGCGAAGTTTCATTGAAACGGTTTTGCCATAAGCTAATCTGCATTGCAGAACAATCTAACGCTGATTGCTCATTTAGCCGGTAGCGAAACAGATGGGGACGATTTTAGAGCGAAAAAAAGGCTTCGGGAAATAAAGGTTTAACAACTAGTGTAGTTTTAATAATTTATGAAATAAAATCGGTCGCAAGGGGTATCCCACTTCAAAGAATTTTGTTATTAACTGATGTATTATAATAGGGTGCTCCGCAAGGACCTTCCAGAGGGTCCTTGGAAATTTTCAAATATTATAAAAAATTTTAAAGAAAATCTGCAAATTTAGTCTCTAAATTTTCACCTATCTCTTTCATAGAATCAGTAACATCAAGTAATACAGCAGAAGCGCAACAGTAGGGAACGAGAAAGCGTATGCAACAATGAGCCAATCAAACAACATGCTACAGTTGATTGATTGATTGGTTTGGAGTGCTACGGTCTACTTTTTCTAACATGAGGGCTAATGAGACCGGGACCTACAGCTTAAAGCCGATTCCGAACGGCTACGAGCATCCCTTCCACTGTGGGATTCGAACCCACGAACTCCGGTAAAGAAGGCTAGCACCGTACAGCAGAAGCACAACAGTAATGAACGAGAAAGCGAATGCAACAATGAACCAATCAAACAACATGCTACAGATTGATTGATTGATTGGTTTGGGGTGCTAGGTCTACTTTTCGTAACACGAGGGCTAATGAGACCGGGACCTACAGCTTAAAGCCGATTCCGAACGACTACGACATCTATGCCACTGTGGGATTCGAAACCACGAACATAGGTATCGAAGGGTAGCACCCTAACCAATCGGCCATCGTTCCGCCAACACGCTACTACAGTACAGAACAAGAAGGGAAGAAATATTCTTTAATACAGCATTTTACTTGTATCCTTTCATTAAAGAATTCTTTCTTCCCTGTCAACTTTTGTAAATATAATCTACATTTTTTATACTGCTTTATATGGTTTAGAGCCGTCATTGTTGGTGTTGGTAATGCCAGTTGGACGAGCGAAGTACGTGATCCAGAGGTTACTCGTATTAAGGCGGAGGGGTGCTTCTTTCTTTTGCAGAGCCCCATCAGGGTGAAAGAACGTTTGCTCAAGTGGGTCCTCGTAATATAGAAGACAGAACCGAGTAGAAAATCCCAAGTCTTGGCATGCGAATGCCAGAGGCTTTGTTTGGAAATTCCGACGATATTGCGACCACAAACCTATTTTACGTGCCCCAGCCTCCGGAACACGGAAGATATTTGGCTGGCTCGAGCCTCGATCTCGTAATTATACGGTTATGTCTTGAACATTGCCTTGCGATTGGTTTGGTTTGGAGCGCTACAGTCTACTGTTTTGCACATGAGGGCTAATGAGACCGTCCTTGCGATTGAGTTATGTATTTATGTTTATGTCTAATCAATGATAAATTATAGACCCTTAGTTTCTCCTTAAGTAATACTTATTTAGAGGTTCCGTTGAAATGTAAAAGGTAAGAAAAAAGATAAAAAGTTTGAGAACCACTGTACTAAATTATGATTAACAGATTACATTTACACTACAGCTCTAGTGAACGACAGTCGCTCATAGACAGTATTAGATCTGGTGAATCAATCTAATCTAGATAAGTAGAATTGCTAAATCATCGTAAAATCCCTACTGACTGTTCCCTTTTCCTCTACTGTAAACTGAAATTTTGTAATGTTAGCTAATCATGACTGTGATGTATAATGGCTAGTAACAAGACAAATCTTATAATTTCCTTGAAAATATCTAGCGACATACAAGTTTCCAAAAGTATTTAGAAATTTGGAATTTCTCCTCCATATTTAATACTTGATTTACGGATGTTGATCATATACCTATTTTGACTGAAGTGAGCCAATTTGACTCATACAAGAAAATTGAAGTTTTTTGTAAAGAAAATAGTTCCAAATTAATTTAAATAAAATGTTTATTATCAAAAAATTTATGCAAAACAATTTTCATTTATAAAATCTGTTTTTGAAACCCATTTTCCGCAAACATTTCTATTACATTTAGCACAATGGTTTCTACATCTGTTTTTTTCGCATGATTGTTGAACTTGACAACTCTTCCGTGCGTCAGTAGAATGAATTTCTGTCATTGGAATGGAAGTGTTCTCGACTTCTTCTCTATATTTACTTCTTAGCTCTTCAGCCAATTGGAAAATTAAAACTTTTTGTGAAATATTTACTTGAGTCTTCTCTTTATACAGAACTGTTAAATCCTTCTGTGAGTTATATTTTCTCACAACCGTGGAAATAGGTATATCACATTTGAAAATGCGATATGAAGGGGTCTGCGGGGAAGAGGAAGGAAAGTTTACATATGTTTTATTACTTAACTAAAAACCCACGTATGTTTTTGAAAAGTGATATTAAAGTTTTATATATCCCTATATAATAATAGCCTAAGTTATCTGTAAATTTATGAAGCGGTTGGACCTGGAATGGATAGAGGCATCCATAGTTAGCAAAATTCAAAGAGAGTAATGTTTATCTTCTCCTAAACTATAGATCCTATTCGAAAATAAATTGGTATAAATAAGCTTCATATCACAGCGAAAAATACTGCCTTCTTTAAAACGTTCGAAATCGACTCCTTCCCCTCTTTTCGATCTTTTAATGCCATTATTTCAATTCCTATTTTCCCTGGTTAAGATCAGACGATTAAATGTATCAATTTATCCCATAATAAATAGGTAAAAATAACATTTTTCTAGCATTATGATGTCATTCCTATAACTACATCATTTAATCATTTCTTATTTTAAATGATTTAAATTATGCCTTATTTCATACGTTTTATCATTGAACTTAGATATTACGTGAATAATTCTCTTTTATATTTGGCTTAAATAATAGATTAGGTACATATGTGATAATTTTAAATTGAATCATCGATTATTTCTTGTTGCAAGATAATTCTCAGAAAAAAAAAAAAAAAAAACACTTTTTTTTTACCTGCCTCATAGGGTACTTTACAATTTTGGAAAATTAAAAATTTTACTTATCCCGTCATATGACGGGCTATATGCTAGTATATATATAGTGATAAATTTTTAATGAGTCAAATTGTCTCGGTCCTTAAATCTAGTGTTAAAGAACACTATTGCCTTGAAATGTACCCTTTACACTAAATCTCTTGTTATTAATAATTTAAAATGAAGTTATTGTTTTAATTATATATAACAAGAGATTTGGATGTGGCAGACTGACTGTATTGATGTTTAGTTTTAAGCGTCTGTTAGTGGTATTATCAACAAAGTATAGTGATAGAAACAAGTGGTATTATACTTTTAAGAAAACTTATCACGTTTAGATAAGTTGATTTTACTTTTGATAAAGAGGATATGCCGATGTTTCTTCTACATTTACTAAACAAAAATGCCTAAGCACGAAAGAAGCATCAAAGTCTTTTTTTTTTTTTGGTTTTGGTTTGGGAGCGCTACGGTCTACTTTTTGCAACACGAGGGCTAATGAGACTGGGACCTACTGCTTAAAGCCGATTCCGAACGGCTACGAACATCCATGCCATAGTGGGATTCGAACCCACGAACTCCGGTTCCGAAGGCCAGCACTTTAATCATTCGACCATCGTTCGGCAGCATCAACGTCTTATTGGGTACTTTCAACCTATCTATCACAGGAATTATAGAGTTTATTAACATCATTTCAAGCAGGTTTCTGTATTTTTAGTTACAAGTCAATCGCACAAAAGGAACAAATGATTTCTGTTGAACATTAGCTTCATTGGAATTAATGGGTATAGGAATTTTTGCCTTCGCGTGCCTTGGAAAAATGACTACCCTGTTAGGATTACTTGGACTTAACCAACGGTTAAGTATTGGTCTGATTATATCCAATTTTCGACGCTTTAAGATTGTATACGGTTTCAAATGTACTAGTCATCATTTGTAATTATATTTTCTTTATTTAGTTACTGTGTGTGTATTTAAGTTTCTTGTATGAATTAATTTTCAACTTTATGCAAATTTACGTGTATCTGGTCAGCCCAGTCGTATATAAACAATTGTAGTTTCTGTGGGCTGACTCTAACATTTTTTTTTGATTCCCTGAGTGGGTTTCATGCTAGTCTTATTTTATTGCTCGTGGAGCAATGTATAATGTTATTATGTTTTTATAATGCATGTTAACACTAAACATACCATATAACGGGTCAAATGACCCATAAGTTTTTTGTAGAAAATGCGATGATTAATGAATTAAAAATACTTAATCTTTTTGTTTGCAATACATAAAAATTGACAATATACAATTTTGTATAATTATAATAAAGTTTATTTGTCTATTTCCTTCCAATTTTCATATTTCATACATTTATAATCAGAAAAAATAAAGTCCGGTCATTTGACCCGCTATGGTAGAAATAGGTATGTATTAAGTGTTGGTATGTTTAGTGTTAAATAAACGGCATTTTTTTTTAATAGTTTCACTCTTCATTCACCATATTGCCACTCTGCGTTAAATGTCGTATGAGACTGACATACCCATTTACATGATCTTACAAAATACACTTGCGGGAAGCTTAAACTCACTAAAGACATGCTAACATACCGTGTTGTATTAGTTCTTCAGCTAATAGACTGATATTTATCCAAAAGAAACAACCGTCTTGCTAGCTGAAATATTTGGTGACATGTTTAGATATGCGCTCAGTCACTATATAAAATCATACTCCAAAGCTGGTTTCTAATTATAGATGTTGTAGGAAATGTATCACTGAAGAAGTGTTGCATATGTACAAATGTGAATATGATGTAACTTTGGACATTGCAATATGCTTTTCATCTCTTCACTGCAAATAATGATCATTAAATTGATTTTTTATATGACCGTAAATGGTTCCAGGGGATATATATTTCACACCTCTAGAATTTGAATATAAACATAAAAATATTCGAACAAATAAAATACATTTCTATAAATGTTATTGTTTAATTGATAAAAACATAAAAACTAGGTTTAACTCTTTAGTGGGCCATTTATTTCTCACACAATGTTTTCAAAACTTCAAAACAGAAGTTCTCATTATATTGAATTGATTTAATAATAGATGAAAGCTGAAAATTGAAGGGGAATCAGTCTTCTCATCAGTATAATAGCAAGGCCACTATATCAGAATGGGTTTTGCGTTCCCCACAGGTATATTTTGTATGATCGTATAGATGGGAAGTAATATTCCCAAGGCCTTCGAAAGGAAAAGAAATAAACGACAGTACAAGCCCTGTAAGTTATTACTAATGCCACTACTTAAAAATGTAGTTAGTGGTTAACTGCTTCTTTATTACTATCTACGGTTACTAGATAGTCAAGCCGAACGATGGCCAATTGTTTAGAGTGCTGGCCTTCGGTACCGGAGTTTGTGGGTTCGAATCCCACTGTGACATGGATGTTCGTAGCCGTTCGGAATCGGCTTTAAGCTGTAGGTCCCGGTCTCATTAGCCGAATGATGGCCGGTTGGTTAGGGTGCTGGCCTTCGGTACTGGAGTTCGGGGATTTGAATCCCACTGTGACATGGATGTTCGTAGCCGTTCGGAATCGACTTTAAGCTGTAGGTCCCGGTCTCATTAGCCCTCGTGTTGCAAAAAGTAGACCGTAGCACTCCAAACCAAACCAAACCAAACCAAACCCGGTCTCATTAGCCCTCGTGTTGCAAAAAGTAGACCGTAGCAACACAAACCAAACCAAACTACTAGATAGTCAAGAAATCTAACTGCGATATTTTTGATACCTTGCTTAATTATCTCAACATTAATATTAAGGTATACAAAAATTTATTATTCAGAAATTAAAAACTCAAATCTAATGAAAGATTTTAAAACACTTTTAATAACTAATAATATTAAAAAAATTAATAAATCCATAAATTATAGAATCAGTCATTCGCAATTCTCATTCTGTACACGGTAACGCACGTACCAACTGTCCGGTTCGAGCGGAACCTTAGGTGTTGACCCCTAATTTTGGAAGAGGGCTCGTATCAATTAGAAAACGCTCTGATCGTGTTACTCGCTTATTACTTTTCTTCGCTGCGGAAAATTGAATTAAAGCCGGCCCATCCAACTCATTAAAAGATTCAAAAACTAATCTTCTCTTAGTTCGCTTGTTCTTGTGCTCGCCTCCGGATGGAACAAATTGAGCAATCATGGCCGAGCAGCTTTACAATGCAGATGAGATGCAAATACTAGAGCGATAAAACCCCGGTCATGAATATTCATGGCCTAATAATATCTGCACACAATCCCGTCCCCATCAACCGTGGTTTACAACCGTGTTACTCTCTCCACCCGCGAACCCCCTTCGTGTTTTTTTTTTCCTTGCCGGTTAAGTTTTTCGCGCGCTTTTTAGAGTAGTGTTGTTTTTTTCCTTTTGGGGGGTGTTAAAGGAGCCGAGAGTAATGAGACTTTCATTGCATCGTATTTTGTCCCACGACGTTGCGTTATTGCCCGTATCTCCGAGAATTTATTGCCCATGAAATATTCAAAGTGAAAAAGGTGTGAAGCACGCGCGATCATTCCACTTCATCGGTGCTGCTTTTTTTCTGTCTCTCTTCACTTCTTTTCCTGTGCCTATCTCGATCGTTTGGTTTGTTGTCGAATTGGCCTCAATTTCAACTGTAAGCCTTTTACATTAGAAACGTAACGTTACAACCTACTGTGATTAAGCAGGTAATTTATTAGGTTTTGGAATGCTGAAGACAACCATTTTAGTAACTGGAAGCCTCACTGTAAAGTAGCATTAGACTGGGCCTTATTGCTAAAAGCCGATTTGGAACGGCTTCAACCATACGCAATAGTTGTAGGATGCAAACCATCGACACTTGTATAAATAAAACATTTTAACTCTTTTTTTTAAATAGGTTTGGTTTGGTTTGGTTTGGAGTGCTACGGTCTACTTTTATGCAACACGAGGGCTAATGAGACCGGAACCTACAGATTAAAGCCGATTCCAAACGGCTACGAACATCCATACCACAGTGAGATTTGAACCCATGATCTCTGGTACCGAATGCCAGAACCTTTGGTACCAGAGTTCATGGGTAACCAATGGTTCTAACCAATCGGCCATCGTTCGGCATTTTGTTTTAATAGATTTAAGGCCGGTCACACCAAAGTCGTTTAACGCTAACCACAATTAATCCATGGCTCCAACTAATGGCGAGAGGCAATTCTCCGTTTAAACAGAGATTAATCGGGGTTAGCCGTTAAACGACTATGGTCAAACCGGCCCTTATAGACAAATGCGGTATCTCAGTCGGCAAAGCAGGCGATCTCGTAACCGGATGATAATGGGATCGAGACTTGAGCTGGACAAAGATTGTATGTGCTCATTAATGATGGCTTGGGCATGTAAAAAAGGTTCGTGGTTCCATTGTCCTCCAAGTTCCCAAATGTAGCTCTGAAGGTGACAAGCTAATCCTGGCGATCTTCTGCCTCGTGATCTTCTAAATGACGAGGATCCACACGCTTAGAAGTCCAACCTCTCGAAGCAATTGCAACCATCTTTTCATCAGAAGTCATATGACTTCTAAATGAACATGACATCAACTAACCAACCAGAAGATTTAAAAAGGTTTAATTTCATACGGCAGTAAGTGAAAATCGATCAATAGCAACTGATAAAAAATTACCATTTTATATGCTAAGCTGCACCCTGTATAACAGCAGATTAAAACACTGATTAAATGTTACAGTTCCTTCCGCTTAGTCATGAGTTCAATTTTGCAACAAATGATCGAGCAAGTTGCGTGAGTCTTTCTCAGATTTTCCCTCTTATGTGAGAGATTTTAAAACTTGACCTGGTTCTCTGAATAACCCTCATGATAATTATTGAAGCTTACCCAACAGTGGCAAGAAGACAACTACCTGCGCTGAAGACCTACGATAGTCCAGCCAGATTCCGTGTTACTGTAGTCTTCCTATGGATGAGGAGAGAACCTCGACGCACGGAAGGGCAATTCTCTCACGGAAGTGTAATCTTACCTCGAGCCGGGGCTTTGCCTGCCCATATGTTTAACTGAGTAACCTGACGCAACGAGGGTAACCTGAAGTAACTACCTATCTGTTGCTGATTTACGAGAGGCCGGTCAAGGTTCGATTTTCATTTAGCCCAAACATACAGAGGTGTCGTTTAGCCAAAACTACAGATGTAAGCTAGAGACTATCAGGTAGAACGTAGGGAAGATCACTGAGGTATTTCGGGAGTGTGAAACCCATACAACCTAAATTAGGTGTGCCCTTGAGGGATTCTCTCACGAGTAAAACAAATGTGACCTCTTTACTCACTGAAGACAATCAGAAAAAATTTCCTGCAAAACGTGTACAATTGAAAATTAAAACTCTCTAATAATGGATAAGGCGCTCATCTTCGGTACTGGAGTTCATGGGTTTGAATTCCATCATGGGTGTTCGTAGTCATTCGGAATTGGCTTTAAACAGTAGGTTCCGGTCTCATTAGCCCTCGTGTTGCAAGAATGTAGACCATAGCGCTTTAAACCAAACCAAACTCTCTAATGTACTCAGACTAAAATCTACAGCCCTCGTTTCTTCTGTTCAAGAATTTTAGCCTCTTCCTTTAATAAAAATGTAACGTGACAACTATTTTTTCTGTCCTATTAATTTTCTCGAGTAATTTTATCCATAGAGTGAACAAACAAGTAGGGCACTTTTTTCATATATGAGGTAGGTTTGAATTTTGCTGGCATGCCTATGTGTAGCTGTTCAACTAGTAGATTTTAGGGTTATGAACTCTTGTTTCAAACAGTTGACTGTATATCGAACAAGTCTCGCCACCATCTACTAACCGATACAAGAGTGTTATATGATAGTTTTCGATGTACATGCATTGGAGTATAATTATTATATGACGAAACTGATCTAGATGTGTCATTTTCGTATAGCCGCATTGATTGCAAATTATACCAAATCTTTTTAAAAACTCTCCTTTTACTTTACTGTGTACTTCCGCATTTTCTATAGAGAGAGGTATTTTTAAACACACACACACACACACACACACACACACACACACACACACACACACACATATATATATATATATATATATATTTATATATATATGTGTGTGTGTATACCAGGGCTCCTACATATATATATATATATATATATATATATATATATATATATATATATATATGTGTGTGTGTGTTGTGTGTGTGTCGTGTGTGTGTATACCAGGGCTCCTATAAATATATAAATATATATATATATAATATATATTTATATATATATATATATATATATATATTAGTATGCCTATAATATATATATATATATGTCAACGTATGTGTGCAACGTATGTCTTATGTTCTCTAGTATTCTTATTCGGAGCCATAGAAAAGTTTTATAGAATTACTGATTAAAGATACAGAAAAAAATTCATAGAAATTTACATGAGACATTTTACAAATCCTGTTTGAGAAAGAACCATCCTTTTTAAACATGCTAACAAAAATGTGCCTTTTTTCCTTATATTGTAAAGTGCTAGGCTGCTACTGGTTGCAGGCCACTGCTTGGTTTACTGGGTTATAGAAAAAAAACTTTACAGGAACATATTCGTATCTTCTAATGCAAGTAAATCACACAAAAAACTTAATAATATTTTAGCTGAATGTTTGGTATTGGTTGCACTACGGTGTACAGTTTTGTTAGATGAGCGACAGCAATCTCGCTGTTTAAATGGAGAGCTATAACCAATCTCTTAAGAAGTAGGTATAGGTTTCATTAGAACTGATGTAGCAAAAAGTTTATATTAGCGCTCCAAACCGAACGCAAAAACCATTTCATGTAAGTAGTAAATTTTTTATAAATTTCGTCACTGTAGTTTCTTAGACGTGGTTCAACCGAACGGTGCCGAATGGTTAGGACGTTGATCTTTACCGGAGTTCATGTCAAATCCCACTGTGACATGGATGTTCATAACCGTTCGGAATCGCATCGCTTTAAACAATAGGGGTCCAGTCTCATTAGCGCTTGTACTTGAAAAAGTAGGCCATAGTGTTCCAAAGCAAACCAAACCTTAGACGTGGTACGCTGTTCATATAAATATCCAAGAAAATACCGATTGCATAGTTCTCGTTTCAAATAAAATTACAATCATTGTTATTAATTTAAAAGCCCTCTTTCTTTAGGAAAAATAGGGTATTTATATAGGTAATTAGCATTTTATAAGCACTTAACACGACAAAAATATGAAGACATTTAAAATATGGGTGATAAATGTGGGACAATTAAGAGGTTTAAATGGAGTATTACGTGCTATCTCCCTTTACCATTAATGCTTCAAAAAGCGTTAACAAGTGCCAGTTTATACGAAAAAATAACCCATCTCTTGTATCAGCGGACCTTGTTGATTTAGCTGCGGAATCTCGTGTTTTTTTACATGTTTAGCCCGTGGCTCATATTCCGGCAGAAGTATCAATAACTATTCTGCCGTAGCCAGAGGTGGATATATATTCCTCCTAAAAAAACATTTTCTCCTTATTGAGGAGCGAGAACTCGTGAAAACTTCCTAAATATACAATCTACCGGCGAGACTGGAAGTTTTGCGTGAAGGGAGAGAATCACAGAAAGGCGTCATTTCTTAACCGTCTGTTGCCGCTCGCAAGTATTTTATTGGGATGTGTGCGTGTATAACACGGCGAAATTAATCCGTACAAGTGAATTTTAGCCCCTATTATTTTTAATTGCCCGGGATTACTGGGAAATGAGAATCCCCTATATAACAATAGCCATAGTTATCTGTCCGTCTGTCCTCCAATTTATGAAGCGGTTGGACCTGGAATGGATACAGGCATCCATTCAAAGCGAATAAAGTTTATCTCCTAAATTATCAATCCGATTCTAAGATAATTGGTATAAATATGCTTCATATCACAGGAAAAAATACTGTCGTCTTTAAAACGTTCGAAATCCAACCCTTCCCTCCTTTTACAACTCCTCTTCTTAGCCCACTCTCCTGTTTCTAATCATGGATCTTGTTGGTGCTTCAACCACATTTGGCGAAATTGGCGTGCTTGCAGCTTGCGTGCGTGGCGTGCTTGCAGCGTGGCATTTGAAATCTGGCGAGGGGATCGTAACTCAACAAATTGATACATAAACAAAAACAACATTTTGAGGAAAAATTTTACGAAAATTGAATATTTAAAATCTAATTGAATTAACAAAGAAAACACAAAGGAAACACATAACATTCATACTAAATAGACTGAAACATTCACTTAATCACAAATTAAATAAACTGAGTGTGATTTTCATCACAAATTTGTGATCTAGTGTAAATTGTAAAATTAATTTAACACAAAAATATTGGAAAATACCAAGAGAAAGTTAGTCCAAAGGGATGAGGGAGGGTAGGCGGGATCTCATCCAGCAAAAAACTCTTTGACTTAAAAGAAACTGTATTTTGAGTGGAAGTTGAAGAGGAGTTGTAAAATTGAAATTTTTTTTCAAATCTCTTATTCGAGAATTTAATGTCATTATTTCAAGCCCTATTTTCCCCGTTTAAGAGCAGGAGGTTCAATTTATCCATTTATCACTTAATACATAGATAAAAATAACAATTTTTTCTAGCATTGTGACGTCATTCCTTTAAACATCTCATTTAATCATTTCATATTTTAAACTATTTAAATATCGTCTACACTATTTTAATATCTTTTATCACTGAACTTAAGATATTACGTTCTTTTATATTTGGCTTAAATAATACATTAGGTACATACGTGATAATTTTAAATTTAATCATCAATTATTTGTTGTTGCAATGAAACTTTTACCACCGGTATTAACAATAAATTTTTTTCATATAAGTCTAGGAGTCTATTTCACGGACTAATAAATATCTTTTAATTTATATATATTTGGAAATTAAGAAGTTTGTCTGCTTTGTGTGTGTTTCTTTTTTATACATAGCCACACGGTTTGATTAAATGTTATTCTATGTGATTCTAAACTGCATTCACACGATCGGGAGGCCGAACGATGGCCGAATGGTTAGGGTGCTAACCTTCGGAACCGGAGTTCGTGGGTTCGAATCCCACAGTGGCATGGATGTTCGTAGCCGTTCGGAATCGGCTTTAAGCAGTAGGTCCCGGTCTCATTAGCCCTCGTGTTGCAAAAAGTAGACCGTAGCGCTCCAAACCAAACTAAACTGCATTACAGGATCGGGAGACTCTAGAGGAGTATGACGATAAATAAATTATTGAGAGTGAACCAGATAATTCTCAGCCAAAAAACAAACCATTTTTTACCTGCCTGATTGGGTACTTAACAGTTCTGGAATATTAAAAATTTTACTAATCCCATCATACGATGGGCTATATGCTGGTCCTAATTAATAAGCAGTCTTGGCTGCATTGAAATAATAGCATAGTCCATGGTGGAACTTTATTTAAGACTAGGTAAAAAACACATCTTTCTTCGGCAAGAGCAGAGCAATTAATGATACATGAAAAGAACTTTCCTATTACAAAGTTGGCTCTACCGTGAGAAATGGGACGAATTCTTTTCTCAAGAAATTAGCAAATTAGTCAGCGATATTGAGAGTTAAAAAGAACTTAGATCATTGGAAAAGGGCAATCTGAGTTACTGTAGGATTTGATCACATTGTCATAACCATTATTAAACTAGCATATAGCCCGTCATATGACGGTGTCAGTAAAATTTTTAATTTTCCAGAATTGTAAAGAACCCTATGAGGCAGGTAAAAAAGTGGTTTGTTTTTTTGGCTGAGAATTATCTTTCAACAAAAATAATCGATTAAAATTATCACATATGTACATAATCTATTATTTAAATCAAATAAAAAAGAAAATTATTTATGTAATATCCAAGTTTAGTTATGAAACGTATGGAAATTTAAACAGAACACATTTAAATAATTTAAAATCAGAAATGATTAAATGAGATGGTTAAAGGAATGACGTCATAATGCTAGAAAAAAATGTTTTTTTTTTTTACCTACTTATTATGTGATAAATTGATAAATTTAATCGCTTGCTCTTAAAATGGGGCTCGATATAATGGCATTAAACGCTCGAAAAGGGGACGGGGTGGATTTCGAACGTTTTAAAGAGGACAGTATTTTTCGCTGTGATACGAAGCTTATTCATACCAATTTACTTCAGAATTGGATATATAGTTTAGGAAAAGATAAACTTTACTCGCTTTGAATTTTGCAAACCCTAACTCATCAAAAATCCAATATGGATGCTCTATCCATTCCAGGTCCAACAGCTTCATAACTTCGAGGACAGACGGGCAGATAACTTAGGCTATTATTACATTACGAGAAGAAAGTTTAAGGATACACAACATGAAATGTTTATGTGGCCAGGGACATCCGTACAACAATACGTGAATTTAATAAAATAAAAATAATAAAAATTATAAAAAAATTGAAAAAATAGTAAAAATTTATTTTAAAATTAATAAAACAACTTTTGGAATAGGAATTTAAAAGAAAAAGCAGAAAATTATTAGACATTAAAAAAATTGGCTGCGTCGGGAATAGAACCGTCAACCCGAGAAATACGACGATCAAGTGAGCGGTTATTCTACCAAACGTACAACGCCTGCACGCTTTAAGCCAACTAATTAGAATATATGAAGGTTCAAGTAGAAGCAGTCCAGAAATTTAAATATTACTCTCCGTCTTTGCCATCCTGTCAAGAATGAATTTCGTATAGAATAAGAGGAAGGATAAGGCTTGAAATAATAGCATTAAAAGCTCGAAAAGGGGGGGATGGGTGGATTTCGAACTCTTTCAATTTTACTAACCCTAACTCATGAAAAATCCAATATGGATGCCTGTTTTTATTCCAGATACAACCGCTTCAAAAATTCACGGACAGACAACTTAGGCTATTATTATATAGGGGATTTGAAAGTTTTTTAAAGGATTCAAATCAGTTATATCTAAAACCCCTTTTTGAAATTCTTATTGCCGAAAATTCTTACCTTGGGTATTTCATTTTACTGAAACTTTTTAATGGGTAACAATTTGTTGACAAATTTCAGCGATAAAAGTTTTAAATTTTTTGATATTTATGTACTAATACTAATTTTTTTTCTTATTTGAATTATCAAATGTTAAGCAATTGAAGACATAGTTTATTTGTGATATGATCAATCGAATTTCGCCTTTTTCATTCTTCCCATTCGAACAAGTGTATCCAAGAGAGCATTTATAAATATGCATGGGGAAATGTTAATTGTTATTCGTAACAGAATATTCCCTCCGTCGCCTGGCATCCCGAACAGTTCTCCGAACAAAATATAAAATGAATTTTTCATGCTCGCACCGCGCATCCTCACCCCAATCAGCCCGACTCCGATTCGAAATTGGAATTGTTTTGTTTACAGGCTTTTCAAACAATCACTTCTGAGGCTAAAATGTTAAACGTAATTTGAATTTATGTAAATCACGACGGCATCGACTCGTGCGAAGCATGTCCGACGAGCTAACAGCGATTTGTGTTCAATCGTGTTTCCATTCGAGATGTCTGAGGTAACACGCTTCAAATGTTCAGGGAAAATCAATCGGAAACGGCATCGATGCGTTCTTTTTTAGCCTGTTGTTCTTTCTTGGTCAATATTTACAAAGGGGGTTAATAATTCAGTGCCACTTGCGAGTTATTCGCAGCTAATCATTTTGTTACTATTTCAGCGAAATTCGACTCCTGTCGTTATGTTGGGATCATAAAAGCATGCATCCGTATCTTGTCGTACGTCAAAACACATAAAAAAAGATTTTTGAATTGGATACCAAGATATCATTTCATAATCTTGGTATACGAGTCACGGTAGCTAAACTGGTAAAGGCAGCGATCTCGTAACCGGAAGGTTGTAAGTTCGGGGTTCGAGCCTGTCAAAGATCCGCCATGTTCATGAATAGTGACTGGGTACGTCAAACAACTTCTTGGTCGCAATGTCTTCCAAATTCCCAAATGATACCTCTGGGGAGGTTAGGAAAAGCCTGGGGGGTCTTTTACTTAGTCGCTCTTTCTAAACGATATGTACCCTCTTTGAATGCTTGTCTTGTTCTAGGTTACGAGCAAAATTATCTTTAATGGCATTGTCTTCTTCTCTCGGTTCGCTTCATCTTCACTAATTACCGGCGTCAGGAGGTTCGCTAACCATCCAGTAGTATTCCAAATTCCCTCTCCTCAGCAGCTCACGTCTTCTGCGTTCGTCCGCGAACGGCGTCTGCGGCGCGACGGGCGCGGGCCGGGTACTTCAACGGGTTTAGTGTGAAGTGAGTTAGCCCCATACTTGCGATCTGCCCACTGCAGCCGGGATAAGCCTGGAGGGCTTCACGGCTATATGTGCCCGGTTTGCTCTTGATTGTCTTGTTCTAGGGAGTAATGTTGGTCACCTATAGGATGTTCCCACCATAAAATGCCGAACGATGGCCGAATGGTTAGAGCGCTTATCTTCAGTACCGGAGTTCGTGATTTCGAATCCCTATGTGGAAGAGTTGTTTATAGCCGTTCGGAATCGGCTTTAAGCAGTATGTTGTACACTGGGTCAACCGAACTTTTAACCTGGGCAGGACTCCTGCACAGTATCCCCCGCACTTTCGGAAACTGCATTGGTTGTACTTATTTGTCTAGATTGTCTACTTTTTTTTGTTATTTTAAATTATATGGGTGGAATGCTGACTTGGACCCTGGGTAACGCATTGTTACCATACGGTCAGACCGAACAAGCACCCGACTTTGGGTGGGTGGCAGGTTACAGGTAGTACACGGCTTTAAGCAGTAGGTCCCGGTCTCGTGTTGCAAAAAAGTAGACCGTAGCGCTCCAAACCAAGCCAAACCCGCAATAAAAGGGACAACAAATATCTGCGGCTTGGTCGTGACGAAAGCCACAAAAGCAAGTGCCGTATTAGAAATTATAATACCCTAGAAAGCTTTGAGAGTCTAGAAAGCTAATACTCTAGAAAATTTTGAGAATAATTCTGAATACCAGATGAAGAATGTTTTATATATTACTAGCTGCTTCTCGTTCAGCTTTTGGTCTGAGTATACATAATAAGTAATTTACGTAGTCTCTCTTGAATTCCTTTTTGGGAGTTATTTTAATTTCAAATAAATTATGACTTACAAATGAATTATATTTTGCTTTTTGACTTTGTACTTGGTTCCAATAATTAATAATGACCCCTTATTTCTGCTCTGAAGAGCGAAATGGATTAATACAATTGTTGGAGGTTAATGCATTCTTAATACCTCTATCTGTCTCAGTTACAGTCATTCAAAGTAAGATTGGTATACTATGCTTTTCTGTTTCATTTGAGATTTTAAAAGTATTGTGTGTGTTATGTGGGAATGTGAGTTCCTGTTGAGAATTAAACCACAAAGATACATTCACATTCTTAATTAAAAGTAAAAAACTTGAAATGGTCTCCTACCTTTTCTTCGGTTATACCCCTATGGATTAATAATCCTATATTTCTCAGGTGTGATCAGCAATCCGAAATTTCCGTGTTGAATTGCATTCTGAAAATGATTTTTGAGCATTTTTAAATACAATCAATGTAATCCACTGAGCTGACAATAATGATACCAGGTGATATTTTCTTTTAATTTTATTAACAAAAAATGCCTTGCGAGTAAAACATTAACAACAATTCCCAGTTTTACTTCTCTCAACAAGCAAAGGCCCGAGTGGAGTCAAAAACGTAGGTTACAGTTTTTTTTTGTTACTTTGTTTACATCTCCTGCAAAACTAATGGATCGAATTCATCTAAAATTTTTTCTTATGCTTTACAGCACTGCTGGAAATACTGCCTATATTAGAACTTTTGAATTCCATCCCTTACTCCTTTTCGGATGTTTAATGCATTTATACCAATAATTAATTTTACCGTTTAAACGCAGGCCATAAATTTGTCAATTTGAAACTGATTTGGTTTATTTAGCTGAAAATAACATTTTCTCTAGCATTATGACGCGATTCATTTAAATATCTAATTTATTCATTACTTATTATATATTAATTAAATATATTCTGCATAATTTCAATCTAATTTTAATCTTAAATTCGGATAACCTGTTATTAATTTAAGTTCGTATATGTGACGAAACATAGACCAACGTTATATAAGGCAATTTGTCGCAACGTCACAAACTACTATAATGCCCTTCCCATTCATTTTACTGTTTAAAACAGCCAATAGACAAACAATAAACTGCCCATCTGTTTCAAACTAAAGCCAGAATTGTTCTAATTTGAGAATTTGCCCTACTGCGTGAAATCGCCTTATTAATATTTGTAAACCCCCACCCAAAATAAATAAATAATTTTTTTTTGGCAATACTAATCGCCAGATATCTCAAGAACAACTTTGACAACACAGGCGTTTAATCAGTGCTTTAGAACATGTTAATTTTTTTCTGTGAGTTTTTGTCCTTTTATTGTTTTTAAGTTTCTCCTAATTTTGTCTGATATTTTTGCCCATATTTGCTCACATATTCACGGAAGGTTCATTATTATCCAATGAAAAACTATTTGCTTCAAGAGAGCTTAAGATATCAGGATCTGGAAATGAAGCCGATTCTATACTACGACCATTCATGTCCATGGAAGACTTAGAATCTACAGATTAGGATAGTGAAAGGCAGGTTCATCATTATCCAGTGAAAAACTATTTGTAGCTGTTTGAAACCAGGTTTAAATAAAAAGAGATCCTAGTTTCATGACTCTGAGGACAACAAAAAACAAACAAATCACGTAAGGTCTTTGTTTTTCTCAATTACTCAGGAATAAGGTGCTAGTTTAACAGCGGTAGATCTTGTCACCAACCCCTTACGTACGCAGGTGTTTATTAATAAGGGAATCAGCGATAGTTATTTGTACATGGTCTTGAGTTTTAAATCGAATAGTGAAATCCAAGGAACATGCAATTAGAAAAATATTTTAAAATAATTCAATACTGTTTAGGCTCAAAAGAGGATTGAAAATTCTTAGCTTTGTGTATTAAAAGCAGAGAAATCGAACTGGTGAAGACAATGTACAAGGGAATATCACCAGTCTAAAATGTTCGTTTCAAGCTGATGTAACATTTGTTTTTTCACCTATTTTTTATACTTTGATTAATCATACATTCTTTTCGGTAACATTCAAAATCGTTAACAAATAATTTATCTAGATTTCTAATGGTCATTAGTATTCTGATATATATTCGACAAAACTTTTAGAATATAGAATATTCTCAATATACCGAGTACCTCAGTGGCACGACTGATGTTTTAGAGTTGAAACTTTTCTCATACTATGTCTATTAGAACTTGGGATTTTCAATTTTGTCTTGACTTTTGGTGGTTGGTATTTAACGCAAATATGTTTGTTTCCTAACACGTAAGCATCGAGATAAATCGAACAGTACCATATACTGAAAGGATCATTTTTGTTAATGTCGAAATAAGTAGTGCTAAAAATCGATGTTGACTCATATAAAATTCTTATAGCCGTTGACTTTATGCTTTTATCCCATTTCATGTTGGAGTTGCTCCTGTTTAAAATTTTTCTTTCTTTAAAACTATCTGTTAGGTGGGAGTACTATCAATAAATGAAAATAAGAATTTCTATGTTCGTATCAAAGGAATATGTGAAAGTTATATTTGGATTCGCCATTAAACAAAGGTAGATATGCAGATATAACCTTATGCATTTGTTTTGGTATTATTGTTGTATCGTATTATCAGCTGCAATTTTGTCATGGAAAAAAGCATTTTTTTAATTTTAATATGGAAGGGAAATTTGCCTTTAAGAAATTCATTAGGGAACACATTTAAGAACAGTGTAACTATTTACAAAATGTTCGTAATTTTCCTTTAAAAGGATAATATACAGAGAAAAGTGTTTTAAAGATATTGCTCACGCAACCGTTGTACAAGATGTAATCTTATGGAACTGAAAACTGCTATTTAAATGTTTGTTTAGAAGCATTAAACATTCCTATAGGAAAGGAAAGCTTCTTGAAAAAACTTTCTGCAAATCAATTTTCTTATTTGTTTTATGAATACAGTAAAGCTGGAATGAACCGCTTTCTGGTTGGGTTAAATTCTACATTCAGCTACAAGACCAAACAACATGATTGCTGAGAAGACTGAGATTAACTACTGTCACATCATCTGTTAAAACTGATGTTCTATCGGCATATTATCTTTTTTATTTTATTTTTCTCTTTGTAAGCTGCGAGTGACAACGAACGATATTTTTTTTAGTAAAAACATGGTTGTTCTTTCGTATGCGAGAAAAAAATGGCTCTTGAGTTGCTTTTGTGTTTTGATATATTAATATTATATATGCCATAAATTCTTCTAAGTGACATTTTGTGTGTTTTAAAGATCTCGCATACGTAGATGTAATAAAAGGTATTTTATATTAAAAGAGCGTTGTTTTTGAGCGATTAATTAACGTTTTTGAGAACATACTTCTGAATATCAGTATCATACTTCTGATTTCGAAACTCAAACGGGACAACTACTGAAAGCCAATTTCGAACGGATTCAAACATTAATACGATACGGCCTATAAATACATACATACATACATACATAAATACATATATATATGTATATATATATGTGTGTGTATATATATATGTGTATATATATATATATGTATATGTGTATATATATATATATATATATATATATATATATATATATATATCAATATATATATATATATATATATATATATATATATATATATATATAAATACATACATACATACATATATATATATATATATATATATATATATATATATATATACATATATATACATATATATATATATATAAATATATATATATAAATATATATATATATAAAAATATAAATATATATATATATATACATATATATGTATATATATATATATATATATATATATATATAAATATATATATATATATTTATATATTAGTTTGGTAATCTAATCCTGCTTTCAAACAAATCTAATTAAGAATCTAAAAAGCACATTCTGCCTCTAAAAAATATTGGATGAAATAAAGTACTTTGAAATTTATTTGATGTTAAGTATGTTAGTAAAATTAGTCAGTTGCCATCTTTTAGGTATAAAAGTCATTCATATAGAGAAGTTAATTTGTCGGAGCAAATATAGGTAAATGAAAAATAACAGAAAAAAAATTCTAATATGTGCTTGTTTAAAGCTTCTTATTAGCTTTTATTTATGATATTTTCATTGTATAATACAGAAATAGGTGTAAAATCTGAAATAAAACGTGGGTAATGAGGAATGAAGAGTAAATAGAGACAATGTTATTTGCCAATGTTTTTTTTTTATTATTTCCTTTCGTACAGAAACAAGTGGGTGGCATCGGTGAGATGTGCCCCATAAACGTCTAACTCTCTAACTGGAACACAGGGCAATTCATTCAGCGATCGACATCATAGTAAATTAAATATATTTTCAAGTTCTTTATTATACAAGGACGTCGACATGATGATGATGAAAGAGTTTGAGCTGATATGTCACTAAATAGTAGAACTCCATCTACCATGTCTACACTCACTATAGCGTTTCAATGGATTCTAAAAAAGAATGAAGACAGGAATTTGTAGAAAGACAAATGTAAAATGAAACATTCGGTGACGGTGCTGGAAGGAGGCCCTCTTCAAATTTTTAAATATCTCGTCAGTTTCATGAATTGATCAAGATGTAAGAATCACTGATAAAAGGACAGAATTGTTGACACATATTTTACTCAAATTACCGAATCCTCTATATATTAATAGCCTAAGTTATCGGTCCATCTTTCCTCGAATTAATGAAGCGGTTGGACCTGGAATGGATAGAGGCATCCATATTGGATTCTTGATGAGTTAGGACTAGCAAAATTCAAAGCGATTTCGAAAACGTTAGAAATCCACCCTTTCCCCCTTTTCGATCTTTTAATGACATTATTTCAAGCCCTATTTTCCCCGGTTAAGAACAGTCGATTAAATATATCAATGTATCACATAATAAATAGGTAAAAATAACATTTATTTCTAGCATTATGACGTCATTCCTTTAACCATCTCATTGAATCATTTCTTATTTTGAATTATTTAAATATCGTCTGCATTATTTTCATAGTTTTTATCACTCAACTTAGATATTACATAAATAATTTTCTTTTATATTCGGCTTAAATAATCCCCTATATAATAATAGCCTAAGTTATCTGTCATCAAATTTATGAAGCGGTTGGACCTGGAATGGATACAGGTATCCATTCAAAGCGAATAAAGTTTATCTTCTCCTAAACTATCGATCGATTTTAAAATAAATTTGTATAAATAGGCTACATATCACAGCAAAAAATACTGTCGTCTTTAAAACATTCGAAATCCAGCCCTTCACCCCTTTTCGAGAGTTTAATGCCGTTATTTCAAGCCCTATTTTCCCCGGTTAAGACCAGGCGATTTAATTTAACCATTTATCACTTAATAAATAGGAAAAATAACAATTTTTTCTAGCATTGTGACGTCATTCCTTTAACCATCTCATTGAATCATTTCATATTTTAAACTATTTAAATATCGTCTACACTATTATAATATTTTTTATCACTGAACTTAGATATTACGTAAATGATTTTCTTTTATATTTGGCTTCAATAATAGATTAGGTACATATGTGATAATTTTAAATTTAATCGTGGATTATTTTTGGTTGCAATGAAAATTTCATCACCGGTATTAACAACAAATTCTTTTCATAAAAGTCTAGGAGTCTATGTCCCGGACTAATAAATATCTAGAGTTTAATTTATATATCTTTGACAATTAAGAAGTTCGTTTATTTGTGTTTGTTTTTTATACATTACCACACGGTTTGCAATCGATTCGCCAAATTTTGGACATCATTCATATATACCGCCAAATAATTATTGTTAAAATTAAAACCTCTGCTGTCCATCCTATCACGTAATATGACAAGATAAATTAAAGTTTGCAACTAACATGCGGTCAGTAAATATAAACAAATTATTGAGCGTGTACCAGACAATTCTCATCCATAAAACAAACAATTTTTTTCCTGGCCTTATAGTGTACTTTACAATTCTGGAAAATTAAAAATTTTAACGATCCCGTCATATAACGGGATATATGCTAGTGAAAGAAAAATCAGAGATTATTTTTACGCTATTAAAAATAGTTCTCTCAGAAATGTGGATTTTAGAAATTTTTAAATGTACAATAAATCTGGATTTAATTAAGGTAAGAACTTATTTTTAACAGTTATTATTTTTTAAACTTAGAAACTTAAAAAAACTATCTGTATAGAGAATTTTGATACAATGTCTTTTTGCTATATTTTACTTGATTTTAGCGTGTAAGTTTTATTATATGATCGATAAGAAAAGAACTAATATTGTTTACTTATAACCAGTTGGCATGCATTTGAAAGATTTTGAATTTATAATGAGACATTAATAGCTATTCATTGGTAGTCAAAATTGATAATATGGAAATTGATATATTCATACTTTGATAATATTCATATTCATATAATTGATAATATTCATAATTTTGACTGCCAATTTATGAATATTTTAGAAATTAACGAATTGATGTATGGAATTGGTTAAATTAAATAAAGTCTGCGTTTGCATATTTCATATAACATTTAAATTACAGTTAGAAAAAACTCTTAAAAAGCTTTTTTTAGATATTATTATATACTTTTGCATTGATAAAGTCTGTAGATGTAAATTAATTTACAATTATATATACAGTTTTTTTAGTGTTATATAGAAGAAAATTAATTTACAGTTACATAATTAATTTAAGTTTATTAATTCTAATGTATAACTAAAACCAAATATATGCCTTGTTTAAAATCAGAATATAATCACTTCTTCTTAGAAATAGGCAGTTATAGATTTGAGACTGTAAAGCAGTTTATATACCTAGGTTCGGAAATTAATACACAAAATAATATATCTGTTGAAATTCATAGGAGAATTACTACTGCTAATCGATGTTTTTTTGGATTAAAGAAATATTTAAAGTCTAAGTACATTAAAAGATTGACTAAAATAACATTGTATAAATGCCTAATAAGACCTGTTTTGACTTACTCAGCTGAAACCTGGGCATTGACAGAAAGAGACAAGGAAACCCTAGCAGTTTTTGAGAGAAAAATATTGAGAAGTATTTTTGGGGGAATTAATGTAAATGGTATATGGAGAAGAAGAACAAATATTGAATTATACAGAACATGTAAAAACCCAGATATAATTAATTTTATTAGCTTACAAAGATTAAAATGGGCTGGACACCTAGTTCGACTTAATGACAATAGATCCACAAAAAAAGTTTTTACGGCCAAACCAATAGGAATCCGAATGAGAGAACGACCAAAACTTAGATGGTTAGACTGCATTGAGAAAGACATAAGATCCTTGAAAATTTCAAATTGGAAATCCAGAGCCAAAGATAGGACTGCCTGGTATGGAATTCTAGAGAAGGCTAAGGCCCATCCTGGGCTGTCATGCTACTGAGGAAGAAAGGAATTCTAATGTATATAGA
>CM063510.1:150376788-150396788 GCA_032207245.1 Pardosa pseudoannulata
CGTGGGAGAGGCAGAAGGAGAAGCCGGGGGCGAGGAATCGCTTGCCGATGACAGTTCCACCCCCTCCCCCGCTTTTAAGAACATCCGATGTTATTCAATTTCCCTCCCCAGGACGGTGAAATCTGTTGTCCGGAATAATGCTACGAAATAAGATAGAGTTTTCGGAGGGTGGAACAGTTCAACCAAGTACAGGTGGGGGCTTAATTAACTCAGCTTCATGCTCAGGGCTAATTTTCAGAGACTTTGTGCATAATTAACGAGGGTTGAGCGACCCACCCATTTCCTCCCCCTCCACTCCCCCTGTGTGTTCGAATGCTCGAATGCTTTCACTGCGGTATCCAATGATAAATACGGCGCAAAACTGCAATTAACCGAAGAAATTTTGTACCTCGCCTCTCTCTCACACACGACCTTAAACAACACTGTCCCGGGGTAGAGTGGGCTTTTTCGTTCCACACACCGACGAGTGTCTTGCGTCTACTCACACGTCATCGGCTCCGCACGTCTTATCGTTGTCCGCACGATGAAGGGGGTCTGGAACCAAGATATACTATTATTATTGTTCTGTTTTTCATTTTTTTTAAACAAAAAATTTTATTCATTAGGAACCTTAAATAATATTGGAATCGTTTGTATCTTTGCTATGGTATAGGGAACGAAAATTTTGAGGGCACACACAGGGCAACATTAAGAAAGAGAGTTCAGAATTTTTCATTTGACCGATGGTTACTCGTGTTGCAAAAAATTGACCTTAGAGCTCCACACCAGAAGTCAACCACGGATAGTTCAAAATAAACGACTGGAGACGATTAGAAAGAAAAGGGATTTTAAAAAATGTTTTAAAAATCTAAATACCAAAATCGAGGGCATAGAATACATGTATTTCTTTTTTTATTCCTTGAATATTTATTTATTTTTTTATTCCTTGGAGTAGTCTACTTCTTCGAAATTCAGTTAATTCTTTGGTTGAGAAATACACTGTAAATAAGCTTTAATAATATGGCTAAACCTGCACACGCGTAAGTTCAGTTGTGTAACTTTTCAGTACGTAAATAATCTGTTAAATTACATAAGTTCAGTTACGCAGGTTCCTCATTAAAAGTCAGTGATTCTTACATTTTTTTTCGTGATGAATATGCAGTAATTACTTATCTGAAATAACATTATTTAAAGCGTAGATCATCATTATTATTTCCTACAACATGTCTAAACGTCAGTGTAACTGCGCAATAAACTTGCGTTTTAAAAAGGAATTGTCTCTATCCCCCCCAAAAAAAATAGATTAGATTAATGCTGATTCAGATTTTAAACTATAGGAAGAAAACTTTTTCGTATTTTTTTCTGAATAGTAGAGTTTAATAACTTACCCTTTCTGAAAAATTATCACGACTTTATAAAAATTATACGTAGTTGACTTGTTTGGTATTTTAGAATTCCTTTATAATTTTAACTCGTTTAAGTTATTATCTAAATACTCAATGAGAATTTTTATTTTTTACTTTATAATAGTAAATTGTAGTTTTAACTGCCCATAAGTTGAAGAAAGCCTTCATGATGCGATATTAACTAATGAAATTAATGAAAAAACACTTTCTGATTTTTAAGAATTTGGAATTCTGTTTATACTTTTCTTATTTCAAAAACTTATCAAACATTTAAAATTACTTAAGAATATGAGATATGGGTAAATAAACAGTTTTGAAGTTACCAGATTCAGCAAGTTGTGGTTCATCCAGCACAGCACCAATGTCATTTTATTACTGTAGGCAGATAATCACTCAGGTGCACATATTCTTACAGGAATAACATGTGCTGTTGCAAGTAATTTACAGTCTTTGTGTTTATCAGCTCTCAAACAGCCGACAAGGGTCCTTCGGCTTGACCGAATAACAAACAAAATATCAAATTCATATGTAGAGGCCTATTCACAGAACAGTTCTTTTTATAGACTCAGAACACGCAAACAGCACACACTACAGAATATGTTTTTTTTCTTTATGAACAAATCTACATAAAGTATACAAGTGTCCTTAAAAATTGGTCTATACACTCTGCAGCAATAGTCCAATGGCTTGGTTGAGCTCAATTTAAAGTGAGAGTTTTGTTGAAGGTTTGTGCAGTGGTTTGTCGGTTCCACAGTCCATACTTTCGAACCAAATGAGAACAAAATTCGGAACATACTTAGCTATCAATTCATATATATGAAATTAAAATAATATGACTAGAATCATCCATTTGAATATCATTTACAATGTGCATTTTATTATGACTACATGAAAAAATGAGCAAGAATTGATTTAATCTTGGAGATCTAAACATGTAGGGCTACTTTTATTGATAGAATAAACAATTTTTAAGGAAATGGTTATTAGTTATTTGTATTCAGTGATTCAGAAGAGATTAACAGCTTTCATACTTTAAGATAAATTAAAAAATTCAAATTATATTTTGAAGTTTTAACAGTTAAGGATATTTTAATTTGAGTAATTTTCTTAGCATCGTTTCTTTTCGAAATTCCATTTGATTTTATGTGCACAAACATACATACAAACATAATACAAAATATGTACTGTGTATATATTTGTTCACACTGTTATGTCTGTTACACATTTAATGATGCTATTAGTACATAGTTAATTCAAAAAAGCGTACAACGCGCTTATTTAGAGAATTTCTGATTAACGAAACTTCATTTAGAAGAAAAAGTTGAAGCTAGTTGCAGTTACGAATTTCCTAAGAAACTGCCAGATGTAATCTACGATGAATTCCATGAGTTGGTGTATTTTTAAAGTAATTTATGAAGTCAGTAAAAATAAGATGAGAAAATATCATACATACCGAAATACTGACGTCTTAAAAACTAAAAAAAAAAAAAAAATTCCTAGAGTAGCTCTATAATTTTAAATCTTCAAGACTTTTCAAATAAAAATAAATAAAATGACAATTCATTTCGTTGCATCAAAGATAAATTTACTGAGACAGAACATATAAAACTAATTATATTATTTTTCATTATAAAATGTTAAAAATAAATTTCCATTTTAATTCACACAATATGATACTAAAACTTATTACAATGTACACTTGAATCTGTGCTATTATATATTTAAAATCCTGAATGAATATATCCATAAAGAAAACTTGTTACTTTTATACACTTTTAACAAAGTTGAGAAAAACTTTGTATATTAGGGAGTAACTGCAGACATTAATTTGGAAAGCCATAATTCCATAAGGCAACAGTGAACTTCCATCTGGTCGAAATCGGAATAAAAATTTTACACACTTCTAACCCAATGAATTGGGAAATATAACAAAGATGAAAAGTAAACATTTTTTCAACATACGTCATCCTACAACCGAATGTATTGTAATTATTACCAATGAAAAATTTAAGTCTTATATCAAGTTTAAAATCAAAGCTTTTATATTTTAGTGATGTTTTAAAACAGTCTAGATACATTTCTAGACTGTTTAAAACATTCCTAGTTATTAAAAACATGTTATATTAGTTTGTAACTCACTGCTTATTTACTTATTAGATTATAAAATAAAACTTTGGCCAAATTAATAGGCTTTGAAACTTAAATTTAGTTCTGTTCTTAAAAAAAATATTATAGACGTTTCAAACTGTAAAAATGAATATTTCAACACATTGTGTGCGGGTACATTTCGCAGCTGAATTGTACCGGGAGAGGGAGTTTTGCGTGTAAATTTAGTTATTCAGTTAAATCTCAATAGATCGAAAATTATTTCATTTTTTAACCAAATTTTCGTATTTTATATTGAAATATATAAACAAATATATAAATAACAACCATAAGATTTTTGTAAACAAAAAATATATTTTTTAGTAAATAAATTTATAATAGTATCGTAAATATGAAAAATCAAATAGAAATAGTAGTATATAGTTTTAATTTTTTCGAATTATGTTATATATAAACATTTTTACATTATAAAAAAATGAAAGAACATTCGGCTTCGTTTTCTTGTATATACCGTTATTTTTGTGCCCACAAACAAACCATGTTGTTACACTAAACCGTGCTAGTACGTGACCCGTGCTCAAGTATCAGTCGTCAGAAAACGTACTAGTACGTGTCCCGCATACAATGTGTTAATATATTCAGTATTTGTATTTTTGTCTCTTTATATTTTTTCTAAATTATCACAATAGCAGCTAAGTTTAATTCAAAATTCAAAACGTTATCATCTCAGTAAAAATTGTCATAGTAAATGTAATATGACTGCGAATCGTAATTTCCAAAGGAATAACTTTTGGAACAATTAATAAATAATATTTATTAAAACAAATTATCTTACTTTCAAATTATAACCCCATTTATTGAAATATATTACTGAAGCCACGTTAAATTTTTAAATATATAGATGAAAAACCAAGCGAATTAGTTTTGAAAGTCCACTGTGTCCTTAAATTGGTTAACATTCTGTTTTGACTATTTAATTATTCATTTGGTTACAGTTAAGAAACTATCACAATCAAAATTTAAAAAATATTTATAATTATTTTACTAAAACTGTTCCTGAAGTCACATTAAATTTTTAAGTATATAGATTAAAAACCAAACGAATTAGTTGAATTTTTAAGTATATAGATTAAAAACCAAACGAATTAGTTGAATTTTTAAGTATACACATTAAAAAGCAAATGAATTAGTTGAATTTTTAAGTATATAGATTAAAAACCAAACGAATTAGTTTTGAAAGTCCACTGTGTCCTTAAATTGGTTAATTTTCTGTTTTGACTGTTTAATTATTCATTTGGTTACAGTTAAGAAACTATCACAATCAAAATTTAAAAAAATGTTTATAGTTATTTTACTAACACCATTTGACAGAAAATAATCAGAGGATATATTCAAAGAGAATTTTATTTTAGGGAATTCTGTGAATGGAAGATTAACGAGCAAAGTCAAATTTTTGTGAAAATTATAATTATGTGTTGGGAATGATTTGAGAGGAATTGTTTTATAATACATAAAAAACACATAAATATGCTTAGGATAAATTTTACGATGTTCAGGTAACATTTAACATTGTACATAAAAGAATTATTTACAGCATAATTTCCGTGACTTATGCCTTTTTTCTATCCACAGAATATTATTGGAAATTTCAAAATAAATACAAACTTAATATTTTAATAACTGGTTCTTCCATCAATGGAGTTTTTGTTCTGAGGCATTTCAGGGAAAGACTGTTATTCATTTTATTACAAACAAATACAGTAAATATACTTCTAAAGGAATAAAAACATGAAAAGAATGGAACCTGAAGGCAAAATAAATACTGGAAAAATAATCCGTTTGTTTTCGATGAAAATCAAATAAATATGTGTATATAAATACTCTATCACAAATAAAATGTAAACTGAGCAAAAAAGAGGATAATGAAAATAGTAAAATAAATAATTGTAAAAATTTGTATCACAGAATAAAAACGCGCGTTTGACACTTTTTAAGCGTGTGATTAATTCAGTAGAAATATTCCAATTTACAAGTGGATCTCTTTTCCTCTCTGTTAACGTTCTAAGACTAGCTCGCCATTTCTACAGCGATAGCTTGAAACTAGGGACTACACCTATGTTGAAAAGTTTTTATGAATGCGTATAATACTGCCTGTACAGTTTCCGTAGAAGTCAGATTGGTCAAGTGGTAACCAGTTGCACTTGTTGATTGCCCATGGACACGGTACTGGAAGGATGCCATAGTTCTCCGCCTACTCTCGCTTTAGGAATGTTCAGATTCCTGTTCTCAAGAAAATTCTGTTTATTTTTAACCCCTTGCCAGTGACGCCCGAACTCAGTTCGGCCAACGCAAATGTGCCCAATTTGGAATGCCCGACGTGAGTTCGGGCTTGAGAAAAAAAAAAAAACGGTATTTCAATTCCATAAAGCCCGAAATCGGTTAATCCAATGCATAATATTTAATTTGCCCTTTTCCCAATAGATAGATATACTTTCCCGCGCGGCAGTTTCGCGCCATGGGTTGCTATTTCTTGGATACTGTAAAGGATTTATGAAATACAAAGGAATCTGAGGGACATGGAATTCATGACAGATGATAGAGATAATACTGTTGTATTAGTTTATTATACTTAATCCAGAAAATTATGTCATTGGATTTATTTTGCTGTCTTTTGAACAAAAATTACTGTAATCCATTAACATCTCCTATATATGTAAAAATATTGAAAATAGTAATTTTGTTTAAAATTGAATTTTTTTCAAAAATAATCTAGTCCTAACATTTTGATGATAATAACGAATACAAAGATGAACAAACAAAAAACGAACAAAAAAAAATTTCTATTTTTTGCACGTTTTTCTCAAATACATTTCCACAGGCAAGGGATTGACCTAGAAGCAAATATTAAATTTGCATAGAAAGATATACGAAAAGAGGTATACTTTGAATTTTAAATATTTCTCCAGAAGGAACAATTATTCCAATTTACTTTTATGTGACTGGCAATAACTTTTAAGGCAAAAGTTCTTTCTTGGATTAATATTAATAATTTTTCATGCTCTATAAAATTACGAATTGTTCCATTATTTAAGATACTGATCATTTTAATTCCTGTTGAAAGTGTTTTTATACATCTTATATTCTTCTGCCTAACAGAAATACGTATTGAAGTACACTCTACCATTTATGACCACTGAGCTGGCTTTAAATACTTAACAGTTATAGCAGATAACTATTGAAGTTCCAGGACATAAAACTTTAGGTAACCATTAAAAGATGACATAAACTTTAAAAATGAACCAATTCCTTTTTTTTTCAAATTTTGTTTCATTTAATTTTATAATAACTTTAAAAACAGACCCACGTATATATAAACTCTTAAGGCTGTACATCTTGTAGGCTATATTTTACGCGATGAATCTCATTTCAATGCGATGCAATTCATCAAGAACAACATATTTATAGGCGGTCCAGGTGATCTGGACCCTCTCCGAAATATCTTCAATGTATGTTGTATGTCAAAGTTGTTTTAAAGTTATTAAAATTATTGTACTTTACTAATTCCACCGCAAGTGCCGAAAGATAGTTTTGAACCCCGAAAAGTGTCAAAACATTTCTTCGCAATAGAACTGGTCACAAGAGGTTGACAAATTTAACATTGCTATTGATGTGTATAAGCATGGTTATAAAGGTAGAAGTTTGGTTTGTGTTCTTTAAAAGTTACAAGAATTAATATCCTTATATAAAAAGATAGTTTATAAATGACTGATTATGTTTTGGATTTATGGATTTTTGTTGTCGTACAAGATTTTAAATTTTGTGAAGGAAAAGTAAAAGGATGTGTCATATTTCTAAATATATATATATATATATATATATATATATATATAATATATATATATATATATATGTATATATATATATATATATATATATATATATATATGTATATACATATATATATACATACATATATATATACATATATATACACATATATACACATATATGTATATATATATATATATATATATATATATATATATATATATATATATATATATATATATATATATATATATATATTATTCTCCTAGTTATTTAGGAAATTGTTTTCATTTGAATTCGTCTATTCTTTTTTCAAACATTTAATTACATATTAAGGATAATATTATGGATGCAAATTTAAAAAAAATAAAAAAAAAATCCTATGCATGGGATAGGATAATTATCTGGATTCTGGGTTTTAGTTTCTTTCCTCTTGTAAATTTTCTTCTGTTTTTATAGATGCATAGGATCCCAATTTTGTGAAAATCAAACCTTACACGATTTCGTGTTAGAAAGAGACGAAAATTTTATGTCCCGGATCCTCTAGCAGGAACTAAATATATTGAGTACTTCAGAAAACTATTTTAGGTTACGCCTTCGAAGAGGATATTAAAGGGTGAAATTTGCAAAACTAGATAACTGCTATAGTAAAAAAAAAACCCCATTCAGTCCTTGAGCATTTTGTTCATCACGTTTTGATAGAGAAAACTTTCTATTACTTTTACATTAATTATATATTATGGATGAAATTTTCGAAAATAAAAAATCCCTCTAACCTCCAGGTTAGATAGTTATTTGGATTCTGGTTTTTAGTTTTTTCCTGCTTGTAAAATGTTTGTTGTTTTTATACTTGCATATGATCGCATATTTGTGGAAAGCAAACCTTACATGATTTGTGTTGTTAGAAGGAGACGGAAATTTTATGTCCCAGAACCTCTCGTACGAACGATTTTGAATACTCTAGAGAAAACGATTGTAAGTCTAGCCTTCGACGAAGGTACTGGACGTGAGAGTAGAGAAGAGCAATGGCATCGCGACTCCGGGCCGTCTGTCGGGCAGTTGTTTAAAAAAAGGGGGGTGTCGGTGTGCCACGGCGATGGCGTGGCAGATCCTCGTCGACACGTCTCGCGCGTGTGGGTTTCCCCCGTCTCGTCTTTTTGTTCTTTCCAAACGCGCATGCTTCTGTTTTTCACGTATTCCCTTTCATGTCAGGTGTTGGTAGTCAGAGCAGCAGCGTATCGGCTTCGAGTGCGCGGGCCAGTTGAAGAGAGAGAAGGCAGGGGCGTGTGTTCTCTTCTCCCCCGACTACGAGGTGTTGGCCGTCGGACTGAGGTGCAGTAGGTTGGGGTGGTGGTGGTGTCCGTTGAGGTGGGCGTGGTGGTGGTGGTGGAGGTGCAGCGAGGGGCCCTTGCCTCCGCCCTTGCCGCCCTCGTCTCCCACCCCGCCCCCGTCCTGCCACTTGTCCTGCGACCGGCGCCGCGCGTTCATGAAGAAGTTGCCCACCGTGCTGAGCTCGAGGCCGAGCTGCTGCGAGATGGTGATCTGCATCTCCTTGGAGGGGCGCTTCGTCTCCTTAAAAATGGCCTGCAAGGTGCGGCGCTGCAGGTCGGTAAAGACCAATCGCGGCTTCTTGGGCGTGTTGGGGTTCTTTGGCTGCTGCTGCTGTTGCTCTTCTTTCCGTTTGCAGGCTGAAACAAAAGAACACAGAAATACAGTTAGCATCTCCAGGGGACACATTTACACACATTAGCAGCAAAGTGTCAACCACGAAATTCGGATTTCATTGACGGGGCATTGTTGTTTGTTTCTATTACGACCGACGCCAAATGATGTAAAAATGTATCAATAAATTCTACCAGAAGCAGATTACTTTTCTAATTCTAGGAAATGATTTATGGCATAAATAATACCTATGGGAAAATTTCTTTCTCAAAGATATTACTCGTGGTATGTTTCAACTACATAAGTAGAAAAAGTTTACGTAATTTTCTTTAGTGGAAACTTATGTGTTGCAATTTGCTATGTCTCTTGAACGCTGGTTGTAATTTCAAACAACGTTCTACACGATTTATTGATTCTATACCAGTTGCTAACGATGCTGTATGCAGAGATATTCAAAGAAAATGACCTGATTTTCAAGTCCTCTTTTTCAAGGAATGGACTGTATACAATAGCAAAAGAATAAGTTACAAAGTTTTGAAACCAGATCAATGTTCTGGTGGGTCACTTCTCGGTATTTGTTGGTAGAGTCTCTATGGATTGGTCAGAAGGGCCAATGGATTGGATGGAAGAGGAGCTACCTCTTTGTACATGGATTCCAGGTATTTCAAACTTTTACTGCACAGGATCTTTCATACCCATACAAGATTACCTAAAATATCGAACAATGGCACTTATCCATTCTACCAACATAATAAAGAATTCTTATCTACCCTTGGTGAGGCACATACTGCAAGATGTGGTAACATCAAAAGCTTTTAGGACAAGAAATAAAATTTCAGAATCAGTAGAATACATTTGGAATTTTGACGTACTTTTCACTAATGAAATACAGCTGCGTGAAATCGTTTCATATCTTTAAAGTAACACTGCACTGAGATCGTTGCTAATAACCTTACCAACAACGTGGAAACCAGGTCTGACACAACTTACTGAAACAGGCCTTCTGTCTTTGAGCCCATTTAAAATTTAGAGAAATAAACGTTAATTAAATAGCGCGTTTTAGAAAATTATCTAAAAAAATTAAAACTTTGGTTTTTAATAAAGGTTTCTTTGCTGCAATATATTACTTCGTGTACAAAATACAGAATTCCGAAGTTGACGCTGTGCTTCCAGTCATTAAATACATCTAGAATAGAAAACATTAACATGGAAATATAACATCACAAAAGATGCCTGTGATTTCAATTTAAAATGAACACAAAGAGACTTTTCAAGACTTATTTCAGTCTCCATAGTGTTATTTTTTTATTTCACTTCACTCATATAACATCCTGTCTTGTTAAACATTTTAATTTGTTGGGCCACATAGGCAGTCAACAATACTCCCTATGAGAAAAAAAAAACACAAATACATCCAAGCCTTACTTTGGAATCAAACTCAAGGGGGTGGACACAATCTGTAAACTACTCTACAGTAGGATTTAACATTATAATCGGCATTAACGTGACTATTTAACATAATTATCTAAAATATTGATAATAGGTTTTGGTAAACAGAATGTCTATTTAGCATAGGTTTCCTTTGGCCTCGTTTCGAAATATAATAGTTTTAGGGGTGAAATGCATTTCATGTATTCAGTATATCTTTCTCTTATTGGTAGTTCTTGTTGAAGTGATTCATGTCAATGAAACCTAAAACTGGAACTGTTAAGTGTGCGTCAAAATCAAAAAATTGAAAGTCGAAGGTATTGGCAATATTTGCGGCGAAACTGCATATGGAGTTCAAATAATACTAAAAGATGTCCTTTATGTTCCAGAAGTAAACGGACAGTTAGTTTCTGTCAAGAACATCGAAGCAGCGGGCTTAAGTGTGATTTTTAAATATGAAATTGTTTATATTGAAACTAAAAATAAACGTTTTGAATTTGGAAAGTTAGAGAGTCGCGGACAATATCTAAGTAACTTTTCACCGAATGTTAATGAAGCTTTAGTTGTGGAAGATGACTTGTGGCATAGGAGACTAGGGCACTGTGGTGATCGAAAATTGAAAACTTATAAATCTGTCTGCAAAAGAAATGTTTTGTGATGTTTGCGTTCGCGCTAAACATTGTTCTACACCCATGGGAAAAGGTCCTCGCAGAAGAGAAACCAAGCCGTTGGCAATGATACATACTGACATATGTGGACTGATAGAACTCTCTGCTGTTGAAGCATAATAAAAAGCCGCAGATCGCAAACACCTTTTATTGAAAACACCAAAATAATCAAGAAATAAGAGGTACATTGGGCTTTTATAGTTTTAAGATCCTGCGTCCAGCCAATCAAATTACAGGCAAAAACTAATTAAACACAGCCAATCAAATCCCAAAAGGATCAACTAAAGGAAACCTCGTACGTCAAAGAAAGCTATTACTTATATACAACAATAATAGGCCAAGTCTTCAAGTATGAGTGCGATTATATATTTCAACAGTTCTAATTGACTGTGGGCTGTTCTACTGAAACTTGCGAACACCACTAAATTTTCCTTATTTATCATCTTTTTTTTAAGGCTCTGTATTCTCTTGATTTAAGAACTCTCGCTTTAGATAAGTTCTCAATTCTGCCTTCCAATAAACTGCCTAACCTGGAGCCTACAGATTCACCGATCTTCAAGAAACGCGAGCGCCCCCTGGCTTCTATGATTGATGGCGCGGCAGTCAGCTGGCGTTAAGGCCACAGCCAATTAATTGTTCGCCAGCTGGCGTAACTTTTTTTTTTATTTATTCCTCCCATTTTTTTTCTTACCTCTCAGCGGTTTCTGCCTTTTCGGAAATTCATGGCTCCAGCTCCCTGGAAAATGTGGTGGTGATGAAATTCGGAAATGTGGGTTTAAATAAAGTGGGTTAAAATGAATGCAGAAAAGATGAGGAAAATGGAGTTCGAGTCTTTTCTGGAGATTTTTTTTTATTCATGAGCTTATTTGCGACGCCACTGGGATGTTCCCTTAATGACATTAGCCGATCGGTAAAAGACTGAAACAACGTCAGAATTGGCAGCACGAACAAATTTCTCTTACGTGTTGAGCAGAGAAACGTATTTGCAGTGTTGGTTGCTAGACGCTCAAGAAAGATTTTCCTCCACATTCGGCTTTGTTTCATTTCTTTATCCAAAAACCATAAACATTGTTTCAATAAAAGTTAGTGATCTTCAAACTTTGTCGATCCACGTAATGCTTCGAACTATAAAGACTTTTTGTGGAACTTTATCCAACGATTAGAAAAATATATCCCCTATATAATAATAGCCTAAGTTATCTGTCCGTCTGTCCTCGAATTTATGAAGTGGTTCGACCTGGAATAGATAGGGGTATCCATATTGAATTCTTGATGCGTTAGGGCTAGCAAAATTCAAATCGAGTTCGAAAACGGTGGAAATCCACCCCTTGTCCCCTTTTTGAGCTTTTAATGCCATTATTTCAAGCTCTATTGTTCCCCGTTAAGAGCAGGAGATTAAATTTATAACATAATAAATAGGTAAAAATAACATTTTTTCTACCATTATTCCTTAATCATTTCTTATTTTTAATTATTTAAATATCGTCTGCATTATTTTCATACGTTTTATTACTGAACTTAGATATGACGTAAATAATTTTCTTTTATTTTTGAGTAAAATAACAGATTAGGTACATATGTGATAATTTTAAATTGAATCATCGATTATTTTTTGTTGCAATGAAAATTTTATCACCGGTATCAACAACAAAATTCTTTTTATAAAAGTCTAGGAGTCTATTTGACGGATTAATAAATATCTAGCGTTTAAGTTATATATCTTTGAAAATTAAGAAGATTGTTCTTTTGTGTGCTTTTTATACATAACCACACGGTTTGTGATCGATTCGCTCAATTTTGGACATCATTCATATATACCGCCAAATAATCACTGTCAATATTAAAACCTCTGCTGTCCATCCTATCACGTAATATGACGAAATAAACTAAAGTTGGCAACTAACATATAGTTAGTAAAGATAAACAAATTATTGAGCGTGTACCACATACTTTTCAGCCAAAAAGCAAACCATTTTTTTACCTTCTTTATAGGGTACTTTACAATTCTAGAAAATTAAAAATTTTACTGATCCCGTTATATGACGGGCTATATGCTAGTATTAAATATTATTTGAATTAATCAATATGTTATATATTAGGTTGAGATAAATAAAGCTGAATTTTTTATTATATTTATTGAAATTTACTCAATAACATTAATTCGTGCTCCAGGTGTCACCTCCTTTAGGATTACATTGAACGTCTTATACGATAATTTACGTGATACGATTTTTTATGCCTCTTGAACTTGGCATGTAGTTTCCTTCAAATAACCTTCTACACTATTCTTTGTTTATTTGCCAGATGCTAACACTTAACTTACTGATATTTTATATCTGCTTATTTCTTCCAATGTAATCAAATGACTGCTTTTCAAATAAGGTTTAAATTATTTTTCAGATGATAATAAACAATACAGAATTTAGTACAGGAAATAAAACGCAAAATAACTATCATGTAATAATTATAAAACATTAATTTTTTCTGACTTTACAAATATACTTTTTTTTTAAGAAAACTCGAAACTGAAAAGTAATATGTTACTTCAGTAATTTACATAGATATCGATATTTAAATTAAAATAAAATTTAATCGTCGTCACACATTTTACAGATCGAAGGTCTCTCCCGTAAACATTTTCTACAATTATGTCGTAAAGACTTGTATTGACGTGTACAGAGTCAGTGCCCGAAATTGAACGATCGTTATTTTTGGTTACCACCAGTCGCGGCTGTGTACCTAGCATGAAACTAACAGCACAAGGCATGTTCCTTAACACAATCGGATGATATTTTCTCGGAAAACTTCGATTTAGTAGTAAGTCGGAGATTTTAATGCAGATAACTTAACAGATTTTCATATGTTTTCCAGCGGTCAAAACACTGCACACGGTAGATAAGGGTAAAGTACATACGATTATCAGGAAAAACGAAAGAAGAAGAGAGATAGATATCGAAAAATTAAGTAGCTATATGTTAAAGAAAAAGTAGTGCAGTCCGTTCAAGAAAAAGGAAAATCTGGAATTGAACAATTGGGATTAAATTCTCAAAAGACCACTTCACCTACTAGTAGGTTTAGTGTTTGGTTAGGTTTAGTTTGGAGAATTACGGTCTACATTTTTGCAACACGAAGGCTAATGGGACCGAGACCTGCTGCTTAAAGCTAATTCCGAAAGTCTACGAACATCTATGCCACACTGGGTTAGGTTTAGTTTGGAACGCTACGGTCTACATTTTTGCAACACGAAGGCTAATGAGATCGGGACTTATAGCTTCAAGCCGATTCCTAACGACTATGAACACCCATGCTATAGTGGGATTCAAACCCACGAACTCTGTTACCGATGATCAGCGTCCTTTTGGCCATCGTTCGGAGTAGGTTTAATGTTAAAAATGCCACATGCAGAGTTAATCGAAGAGAATTACCGATTTTCAAGTACTCTTTTTCAAGAAACTTTACTGCACTGTATTTTATTGTACATACAGTTTTAAAGAGCAACAAGATCAGTGTTCTAGTCTGCCACTTCTCAGTATGGATTGGTATAATATGTATTGATCAGAAAGACCAATGGATTGGTTGGAAGAGAAGCTACCTCTTTGTACATGGCTTCCGAGTATTTGGTACGCCGTGATATGTGTACCTTTACAAACTTCTTCTACAATCAAAAATTGAGGGTAACCTTCCCCCGACATTTTCGTTTATTCCTAGACCAGAAAAGTAACTATTTTCCTTAGTCATGTTTTTGTTCTGAGCCTTACAGAATGTGATACGATTCAGCCATTACAACACATGAATCGTATCACATAAATAACATCTATCTTTTAGCTACTCCAACACATTATTTTAAGAACTAAAGGTGAGTCTGTACCGGTCATATTGGTTTACTCTCGCTCCATGTTAACGGAGCTGATCTCCGGTACCAGAGTTTGGGGATTCGAATCCCACTAAGGGTATGAATGCTTGTACCGTTCGGAATCGGCTTTAAGATGTAAGTCCCGGTTTCATTAGCTCTCGTTTAGCAAAAAAGTAGCCCTTAGAGCTTCCATCCAAATGAAACTTCGCTAAATGTTTTTCTTCTTCCTAGAATTTTGAGAATTCGTTAAACTTATAGTACACGATAGAACCGGAAATTTTCTAGGTTTTTTTTAAATCTCTTTTATAAAAAGCACAGAGAAAAATGCATTTAATCTTAAATTATTTCTGAGAAATTTCTGTATACTCTATTTCAAATACAAATCAGAACATTTAACTGAAAACAAGGAGAATATACGTCCCAAAGAATTTGTTTTTCTATCACTGAGTATAAGTTTTTTGAAGATTTCTTATAATACGAGCCAACAAAGGAATTTTCCCCCATAAATTAACAGGGAGCGAGAGGAATGTAGTATGGCATGTATACATCCACCTTAAATAAAAATGGGGATTGCTCAGGTAATGCTAGGGGAAATAGCAGGAAAACCTTTCCCGGCTGCCGGAAGTAAGTTAAAAACTGATAGAAAACTAATTTTGTGCTATAATAATATATGCATTTAAAATTGGATTTTTCTAAGTCAAAAAGCACCCGAGTTATCGTGCTCACACACAGACATAATTCCGAAAATCGTCCTTTCGGATTCATGGAGGTCCGTGAAGATCATTTGAATTTTTAAAGTAGAATTTCGAATTTGTGTGCGATTAAAATATTTCCCTTATACTACGTACACAAGAAAGTAAAAAGAGACCTAGTTGAAAAAAATAGGGTAAAAAAAGCTCCATTTTTGAGAAAGCAGGTCAACATTGCGAAGAGTCCAAAAATTACTGTCAGTGTTTCAGCAGGTATTTTTTCAGTTTACTTCCCATTTTCGAATCGTTTGCCTACATTGAATAGTTCTTTGATGGCACATGCTCTCATTCAAAAATGCGTTTAGAACCACCCTTCGTGTGTAATAGCAGTATGACGTTAGATGAAATACACCCTTACAGAATACAATAAACAATTTTATATCTTTAAAACTATTAAGTTTAATAAATATAGATTTTTATACTAATCGATTTAAAATTTTATAAATATTAAAAAACATAAATGTTATTTTTTATGATTTTTGAACAAAATTTATGAAAACTGTGGTACTAATAACTGATTATCATTGAACTTAAATCACTTATATTGAGCGTTTTGAAAACGAACAGGACATATGCATTCGGTATAACTTCGCACTGCCACAGTATTAATGTAATACATTGCACAACCCGTTCTTAACAATGCATTTTGATCACTTTTATTACGCGTTGGGAAAACAAACAATAGCTATGCGCATGCGGTAACATTACGCTCGGTCGCAGTATTAAAGTAATACATTATTCCGGACTGATGCTGCATAACGCGTTATTAAGTGGAATATACAGAGCAAGAGTTCCTTTCCCCCACATTCTACGTCGGCGGTGAAGTGTTAAGTGCCGTTAATAGCCGAGAGTGGCAATACCGAGTGACTCGTCTGCGTTGACCACATCACTCGACCCGAACTCGGAGCGCAATTATCGAAAGCCTTCGGATTTTGGCTGCCCCCCTTTTCCTTCATTGTTTCTTCCGGGAGTTTATAATTACGAAGTGGGCCACGAAGGAGGGAGAACGAGAGAGAAGGGAGGAGAGAAAAAAGGCACAAAGAGTGGAAGCAGATTTCAGTAAAAGAATGGCGGCACGGTGATTCAATTGGTGGGGGGCCTCTCGGATAATCAGCGGTAATGAAAGCCATTAATTTAGGGCCTTAATCGCTCACGGCCCCGCGGAGTTTCCCGGTAATGGCGGGGCTTTTGACACCTCATCGGGCCCTCATCGCTCAAAGTCGCCGTTTTTTCAGAAGCGTTTTGAAATTTATGAAGGCAAAGAATATTTGGTGCGTGGACCTGGAAGCCCCTTCTCGTTCGCGCCTTCCCCCTTTCTCCTTCTGCAAACCAGCTGAAGTTTCAGCCGCAAAAATGAGGACGAAGCAATGGGAGTTTCGTGTTGTTGGATTTATACCCTACCGTTTCGACTCGGGAACTTCCGGCTAAATCCCGGTACAAAATGGTGCATCACGGAGTATTATTTCATTAGTTTCTTTAAGTCCAGGTTGGGCCGCAAACGTTAACGAGTCCTTTAACACTAAACATACCATATAACGGGTCAAATGACCCATAAGGTATATGTAAAAAATGCGATGGGAAATGAATTAAAAATTCTTATTCTTTGTGTTTATAATACATAAAAGTTGACTTTTATGTATTATAAACACAAAGAATAAGAATTTTTAATTCATTTCCCATCGCATTTTTTACATATACCTTATGGGTCATTTGACCCGTTATATGGTATGTTTAGTGTTAAAACCGTTTAAACTATTGCGAGTTTGTGAGCACGAGAACGTACATTTTAATGAGAAACAAATATATCTAAATGGCTCATATAAACCTAAAAATCACAAAGTTTAAAAATATTTTAATTGAATTTGTTTTTGAGTTTTGTCAAAATATTTCTCACAAAATTTTAATAAATAGGATTGCCAGGCATGCTCCGAATACTCGTTCCTCCCAAGCCTTTGGGTTGTTTTACAAATTTTTGATTATGGATTTTTAATCATAGTTTTTTTTAAGTGTTTTGGCGTTCTAAAATATTTGATAATGTTAATTATCAAAATATTTTAGTGTTAATTAATTAAAATGTTAATTTTAAATGTGAAATGTTTATTTTATTTTTGGTGTTAATGCGAGTGGGTTAATATTGTAGATTAAATTTGTTTATTTTCCCATATATAACAACAAACTTTTAATAATTGCTAGAGTAAAAAATAGTAGTGTTAAAAAGGTTCATTATTTTGTGGGGGTTCAAAATTTCAAATTTTTAACTTTCAAATTTATCCTTTGTCATTAAAAACATTAAATAAAATTAGAAAAAATTCATTAAAAAGTGTCCGTATACAAATTCAGAGAGACTTTTTAAACTAAATTTGGTATACATCAATGTGATTGCCACCTACATAAATAGCGGTAAAGCATGATTAAAATATTGCAAGTTTGTTAGCACGAGAGAGTACATTTTAATAAGGATAAAAACAATCTAAATGCTCAACAATTAAAGCTTAAAAATATTTAAAACTAATTTATCTTCAGTATTTGTCAAAATACTTCTCGCAAAAATTTTAATAATCTTTAGACTAAAAGAAAAAGCTGTATTTAAAAGTTCATAGTCTGTTGTGGGAAACGTTTTGAAAACTTTTTCCTTGTTATAATAAACTCGAATAAAATTCAAAGAAGATGCATCAAAGAATGCCTGTACAAAACTTCGAAGATGTTTTTAAACTGATTTTGGCATGTATCAATGTAATTGCTACCTCCATAAATAGCGGTAAAGCTTCCGTATAAAATTATTATTTAAGTCTGAAAGTATGGTGAAATGTGCCTTATGTTTACTTGAAGTACCTTGAAATTTTTACAGTTTTAAAGTTAAATTTTTTATAATCAAGGCTAGCGTGGGTAACTATTGCCTTTGAGGAAGAGTAAAAAATCTTCATTGTTATATCCCAGATAGCAAGTTGAGCTTACAGCAAACTTGCTTCGTAACTTTGCAAGCCTGCAAACTTGCAGCAAGTTCAGTATCACAAGTCTACAAGTTTAAAACAAGACTGCAAGTCTAAGAATTATCGCTTGCTTCAAGGTTGCCATGACAAGGTTGCCACCGTTTTGCAGCAAAATAGCTATGCAAAGGAGTGGTCGCTTTATGTTCTGTCTAACTTGCAGGAATTTTGCTACAAGTTTGTCACGTCCCATTTGTTATGACAAGGTATTATCCAGAAAAAATCAAACTTGCTGCAAGTATGCATGCTATCTGGGATACGTATATACAACATGTGTCTCACAATTTATTTTCACTTTCCAGGGTTCTCAACAAAATTTATCTGATAAATTCAGACTTACCTTGACCAAATGATACGCAATATTAGCTCAGATTTCATTAAATTTAAAAGTGACATTACTTATTATCAGTGGGCAGAAAATTATTAATTTAACTCAAATACTTTTACTCATTATTGACTCAAAAGTAGTATAATTCAATAGCTTTTTCGATTGATTTTAATAAAATCAACAAAAAATAAACCTATAGCAAGTAACTAAAAAAACTGATTGAATAGATTTAGCTTTCATGACAATAAATTGTTATGAAAGCTAAAGGAAATAAGAGATTATATACCATACATTGAGACATAGCAACAATTTTCTAAAAATTGAAAAACTGAAAAATTTTATTATATTATTATAGATTATTTATTTTTATTTTGGGATTTTCCCTGACTTTTAGAGAATACTTGCAAATTTCTCAGACTTTTGATAACTATTCTTTATTTGCCATAACTTTCCCTGATTTTTCAGGTCGATGTAAACTTTCTTTTCTGTTATTTTTTATCAAATCAAATGAAGTCAGTTTTTAAAACAACTCTTATAAATTTGAAATATTTTAGGCGTACTTCTACATAAGACTGAGTTTAGATATAAAAAGGAAATATAAGGTATTGCTAATTTACACTTTCAACCTGAAATGGAACAAGTTAAATATAATAACCCTCAAAATATCCGTTTGAAACGCTTCCTAATAGCAGTATTGTTATGAAAGGAATGCGTAAGTAATAAAAAGCATGAAAGAGAAGAAATTCATTAAATATCAAAAGATTTCTTAAAATCGATTTCAACGTAAGGTCTTTTCTAAACATATAGAAGCAGTATACCGCTTTTGTTTATGGAGTTCGTAAACATAATAGACTCAAGAGTTGGACTGGATATCTAAAAGAAAATCTTTATTTTTAAACCAGAAAAACCGATGTAGCATAAGAAAACAGTTAAAAAAATTTGCAAACCGAAAAAAAATTTCCAGGTGAATAAAATTGATATGACTATTTCCAATTAAGAGTACCGT
>CM063510.1:150409288-150421788 GCA_032207245.1 Pardosa pseudoannulata
AATGTGATAACAGAGATCTATCGAGAAAGAACAAGGATAAAAACATAACGAGCAAGGATTAATAGGAAAGTACACGTCAACAAACCGTTTGCCGCTCCGGAGAAAGGTACGACCCTCTTTCTTTTGATTCCGATTAGTCCCGTTCATTGAAAGGCTTAAACGAGGTTTGGTTCAATGAAGAGGTATATATCGACACAGCAGATTGTTTGGCTGTCTGCGCCGCTGTTACATTTTGCTGCAGGGTTTACCAGATCTGTAATTATAGTTTGGAAAGGGTTTCAAACGTATGCTTATATCTATGCTAACTGATGTTCATTCCACACAGATTGTAAAACCCAAAGTCAGTATCGTATTGATTCGGCTAATATATAATTATTGTATATAGGAGTTTTCCATCTTTATAACTTTTGATTTATATTTAACTACAGTTAGACAAATTTGAATTTTTAATATAATTTTTTCATTTGTGAGATGACGAATGTGAATAAAAGTTTCTGGCGCAGAATGCTGATATAAAAATAAAATAGTACTTTATAATAATTCTAGCTTATACTTTACAGGGTCTGTATATGAAGTAATGAGACTTTTTAAGCTACTGAATATGTAAGAGCGAGGGTTTTAGGTGGTTTTGATGCAGAAAAGAAACAGCCTCAAAGCCTATCTGCATCAGTTACACAGAAGCAACCAAAAAGTTCGTATTGTCGTTTTAGAGGACACATATCAGTTGAAGAGTTAAAATGCAGCAAACCGAAGTACGTCTTTCAGTTATAAAGAAAAGATGTTGATTTGCGTTAGAATGTAAATCCTGCGTTGGACATGAAAAATCGGTATTGGTGATGTTGGCCATGATCTAGCAAGTGTTCAGGAGGGAATGCCTTTTGAAAGCGGTTATTTTGAGATGACACAATGAGGTTGCTATTTGAGAAGCCCATGTGCTTTATTGAAAGATTGGGGAATGGGAACCACATGAATACATACATAAAGTAAGGGCAGTATTCAATGTGTGTATGATGTGCTGAACTTATACCGGCAGATAACTGTTTGAATGATCCAAATCACATAAGAATCTATAAAATTATCATGCCCAAAATCATTAATGAATTTGTAGATGAGGAAAATCTGTGCTAACTGGAAACTTCCCCATGACTTCGAGGTCATCAACTTTCCATCCTCAAACGGTATCGCAACTCTTTTCCAATTCTCTTACAATCATTATTTGGCTCCGATGGCAGACTTTTTCCTGTTCCTCTGAGTGGAAACAGCTATCAACGAACACTGCCGTGGGACCATAATACAGGTACAAGCGACTTAGACGGACTGTTTCAAGTAATTCCTACAAAAGCATCTTCTATTCGTAAAAAAATAGTTAAAAGAAGTAGGTCGGTACCCAAAGGTCTTATTTGAAAGAATTTTAGTTGTATAGGTATTTTCAATATATTTCAAACGGTACATGTAAAAGAATAAAAAACGTATGAGTAGATATAGGCAACATGACATAAATCTACATCCTGATTTTCCTCAAAACACATTTATGCTGTTATTTTAATAGATTTGTACTGCATGCGTATCCTTAGTATGTATACAACAATATTCGATTAAATTTAAAAATATAACAAAACAATGAAATTCTTTATTAAACGAACTAAAAATATAGGTAAATCCTTCCAGCTACATTGTGCACCGAGGAAAGCTTTTTAAAAATATTTAAAGGCGTAAGGATAAAACGAATAAAGTTTTAAGATTAAACTGTCTTGGATGTATATACATAAATTTATATATAGATACTTATACTACATGACGACTAGTACATTCCAAAACGCATTCTCTTCACATAGTAGCGATCTACATTTACAGATTGTGCCGGGTAGATCCATTTGAAAAAGCCTCGATCTTATAAACGGAAAGTAGCGAGATCAAGACTCGAACCAGTGAAATATCTGTCGGGCTCATTAATGGCGGCTTGGGTATATAAAATAGGTTTAAGGTCCAATGTTCCCCAAGTTCACGAACAAAACCTTTCGAGGTGGCAGGTCAAGCTTGCGAGAATGGTCTTCTGTTTGGTTCCTGCTTCTAAGTGACGAAGACCACTTTGTTTGTTGGTATTGTCCTAACGAGTCATGTTGGTGCAAAATGGTCAACAAATTCCACCGCGTTGTATAAGAGAAGGTTTAATGGGCAAGTGCCACCACGTTATTATATAAAAAAGGATTTTATACATCATAAAAAGACGTATGAAATAACAAAAACAATTGTATATAATTAGAATGACGTTACACTGAAGGCATTCCTTACTCTGGTGTAATAGATACTTTTGTCTTCCATGAAAAGAAAAGAAAATTCCCACAATTAGAGGACGTAAAAAACTGCGCACCTCCCCATTCAGGTTTCATAATTGATCACTTTTCTTCAGAGCACAAAAATGGCAGTTCGAAAAGCATCTACCTGTTAAAACAAACGGCTTGTGACACGAACAATAAATGAAAAGTCAAACGGGAGACCGTTTCGCCAAGCAATTATAATCCTTAATGAATTTTGTGTCGTTTTTAATTGAATTTGTAAAGATTTTTCCTCACGCAAAAAAACCCCTAAGAGAAGGGAGATAAAAAGGAAAAAAATATCGACATCACGGCTGGCAAATCGAAACCTCCTTTCGTTTTTAGTCATCAAAACCTATGTTTTATCTACCCCACTCGTGGCGCGAAGTCACCTGTCAAATCAGATATTCCACAATTTTACTAGGCTCCTAGTCTAAACACAGCGGGGAAAAAAAAGAGAGCCAAAAACAGTAGCTTGTTAAGAAGGAAGAGATAAAAAAAATATCGCCAAGTCAAGGGAAAAACCCACTGCGCCCGCGAAACATGTTTTGTGTATTATTGATGATAGGCCTCTGCAAACGGGCATCTTCCATAATTGATGCCACAACTTCAATTTTCACATCGCTTTTCGCAAGAATTTCTCCCCCCCCCCTCGCGGTTGCAGTTAATTACCCCAGCCAATGCTTTATCACAACACATACACACACTTTCAATTTACTCCGGCGAAAAAGGGGTGCCCACTGCATTAATATTCGGCAGCCTCGGTAGCAGTACGCGTGATTATGAACAAAAGGGTGAGAGAGAGAGTTTTGCGAATTACGATCGCTCCCGGTAATCAGTTGAAAGAAGCGAACATTAAAAAACGTATTTATATGTGAGGTGGTGAAGAAATTTTCTTCTCAGAGTGAAAATGGGGTGGCGACATGGAATTGATTGAAGCCCCGCAAGAATCGTTTAGCGTTGCAGAAATCAAGTCTTTTCTTCTTGCGTATGTTCATCACCGTTAAACAACAACAGAAACAAGCGCAACCGTAGCATCTTTCCTTAATTGATTGACTGGGAGAGAGAGCTGCTTCTGACGTTCTCTCCCCACCCTTTTTTTCCCTTTTCTTTTTCCCTCACCCCTAGTTTCCCAAGTAAAGGGAATAAAAGTTTGAAAACGTATTACGCTTTATATGAAAGGGCGAAAAAATGAGATCGATTTGAGATTGAAACAAAAAATAAATAAATAAATAAACAGCTGAACGGATGTTAACACAGTGATGGAAGATTATCCCGTGCCCTGTTAAACTCCATCTAATACACATGTTCGATGCAGTAACGTTTCGAATAAACACTTAAAGACACGATTTATGGTTTCCAACGAGAGCGGAACGAATGTAGGAAGTTTATTTTAAAAACAATGGAAGGGAAAGATGTTTTTTATAGTTAGCACAAAATAAACTGAGAATAAAGATATCAAAAGTGAGTAATAGAGAAAATCTTTCGAATGTAGTTGACCCATGATGAAATCGACTTATTATTCCGGCAAAGTTTGGAATGGAAATAAAATGGTAAGTGGTCTTAGAAAAGCCTTGCCTTAAATTGGTATGTAAATTCACCACTATAGACAGAAGGATTAATATGCTTATATTAATCCTTCTGTCTATAGTGGTGAATTTACTCTACTGAAGTAAAATTTAGTTTGAAGAGTTATGGCTTACTATATTTTTTTAAACTGGGGTAATAACACTGGGGCCTACTTCTTAAGGCTGAATCTAAATGGCTGTGAGCCGAACGATAGCCTATTGGTTAGGGTGGTGGCCTTCGGTACCTGAGTTAGTGAGTTCGAATCCCACTGTATCCCCTTCGTAGCCTTTCGGAATCAGCTTTAAGTAGGCCCCGGTCTCATTAGTCCTCGTGTTGCAAAAAGTAGATCGTGCTCTCCAAACCACGTCAAACTAAATGGCTGTGAACATTTATGCCGGCCACGGGATTCGATCTCACGAGCTCCGGTAACGAAAAGCAACACTTACTCATTCGACCATTGTTCGACGAAGCTTGGACACTGTAGTAAATATTTTGTCACTCGATGATTATTTTAGATCGGTACCTTCGGTTTGAATTTGATTCTGAAAAGCAGGATATTAGCGAATAGCCCTATCAATTTGACCATTGTCGGCCTAGCCACAGTGAAGAAGAATATTACGAATAAACATTAACTCACATTATCCAATATATATATATATATAATATATATATATATATATAATATATATATATAATATATATATATAATATATATATATATGTGTGTGTGTGTGTGTGTGTTGTGTGTGTGTGCGTAATACTCAGTCACATGAGGAACATTGACACTGCAACTTACAAAACCCGATTCTGAACGAATAAGAATAACCCTGCCTGCAAAGCGATTCGACCCCATAACAACGATTGGTTTGGTTTGGGTCGGAGCGCCACGGTTTTGCTACACGAGAGCCAATGAGAACGTGACAAGTTGCTATAAGCCGATTCTAAAACCACATAAAAAAAACTCTTTAGAAGACAATAGATGATACTCAATAAAGAACGAAATTGTGTTTGTAAAAACTTATCATATGTCAGACACGTACGTTTTGAAATAGCAGCAGTTTCAGTTTGGGATTCCTTGATAGGTTGAAGAATACGCGAATGAAGATTTTTTGCGTGAAAGTGAAACAATTTCAACTGATTAAATGCCTTATCCCAAGTCAACCTGAACTCAAATAAATCTGTTGAAAACGTTTCGCTGTAACACAAGAAATTGGCACATTCATCACCAGTAAAATGAATCAAAAACTAACAGGCACACGTTAACGTGTGATACATTGTTTAAACTTTGTAAAGTCCTTTGGGTAATATATTATTTATTTATTTGTTGTTTAAGCAAAAAACATTCACCTTTAAAATCTTAAATTGAAGAGAAAATGCTCGTTGTTTTACTTTGACTGGCTGCAGCTATCCATCTGGCAATATGGAAGCAAGAAGTACTATATCTGGATATTATTAACATTCTGTTAGAATTGTTACACAACATCTTAGAAGAAAGTAAAATATGTTAATACAGATGTGTGTTGAATATTAAACTAAAAATTATGCTTTTCAAGCTCTTCTGAACAACTACAATTTTTTTCTAATAACTTGGGGGCATTATTAGAAAATTTCCTGTAAGTATTTGCTCATACAACATGGATTTTATTGACCAATTTATTATGGGAGCACTACATAGGCGGTTAGCATCCCTCCCTAAGATAGCAAGCTAAAAGAAAGTGAATTCTCATCATTTAGAAGCAGGAACCCAGAAAACCTCAGGTTTTGCTTGTCACCTCCAGAGGTATCATTTGAGAACATTACGACCACGAAGTTTTCAACGTACCCCATCCACCATTAACGAACAAAGTCGATCTTTAGTTTTCTCGAGCCTTGATGCCGTGATTCCACAACCCTCCAGTTATAAAATCGAAGCCTTCGCCGACTGAACTACCAAGACTTACTACTATTTAACCTTTTGAGGGCGGGCGTATCATATATGCAACATCTTTTAAATTGAACCAAATGATTATCTATCGCTGTTTAGATATCTCTAATAGATAAGTTCACCTGTAAAAGACATAGGGATGCCTCTATTGGTAATAATAAATACTAATTAAATGTTCTATTTAAAATATCATTAATGATATACTTGTTTTCTAAGTCAATTTGAAAGACGTTGCATATATGATGCACCCGTCCTCAAAGGGTTAAAGAAGTCAAAATTATTTTTGACTTTTCTTCCTTGTTTCGTTTGAAGTAAAATTTCCGAATAAACTGTATTTAGATATTAAGAGTTATTTTTTAGCAACTGATTCTAAAGATGTAACATGAAAAATTTGCATATTTAACAAACAAACAAAAAAAGAAGTTTAAAGGATTGCGAAACAATGTAAAAAGTATGCTTATTTTCTTCTGAATCGAGTTATGTCCCACTAGGGATGTAAGAGAAACGTGGCTTTGTATTGTGAGTGCTGTTAGCATCACCAAATTAATAAGTTCTCTTGAGTTTTTAGCGTGCACTGACACAATTATTTACAAAATGCCTTGCAGCTATTCATGCGAATCCCACATACTACCTAAAACATTGCATCTCGTAATCTACGGAAATTTCCAACAAGTGAAAATGCAGGAAGTTATTGATCTCCGTTAATTCGTGGCTGCACTAAACATTGTCTTTCGCGTGCTGGATGATTGTCAGTTTACAGCTGGGCAAGATTATAAGGTTCAAAAACAGAATTTCAGAAAGGCTCTGGAGGAGTAACTCACGCATTCTTCCTATGCTCTAGCAAAGAGCTTGTTATTAAGTATCGTGTTCGATTGATTTTTTAAGTATAACTGTTTTATAGTGAATTTCTCGACAACATATGTCGTATCCTGTATAATGAAAAATGACTATGTTTTTTTAACGATCTTATTTCTCAAATGGTTTTAATGGTTTCTATCAAAAATTGTGAGAAACATAAGATCTTGCATTTTGCTTTCTTTGGCTACTTTTTTAGCAAAAAGTTAACAGAAAGTGTAATTTCAAGGTTTATTCTATATTTTTAGCATGAAAAATTTGGACAAATGATTAAAAAATTCTGATGTAAACTCCCTATGACTTCTTCGAACACCTATTAAATTATCGACATTTTTAAAATTTTAATTGTATGGGTCATTTAAATTATCATTTGCAAGTTCTTTAAATGTGAAATGCAAATTTCGTTTCTCACGGTAACAGTGTTGTCTATACAGAGTTTACTGCCATCTGGCGGAGACCCTCAGAGTTAATTTTCGTTGTATTGAGACTTTTCGTTAAACAGATGTTTCTGAAAACTTATACACAATCTTGTGTAAAAAGCTTTAGGAAATATTAAAAGAGGTTTAGAAATAAAATTATTAATTTTAAAAAGTTAGTATTTTTTGAAAATTCAAATTTAGAAAATTAAAAGTTATTAAATTTTTTTATTCAATTTTAGAAAGTTTAAAAATAGTATATTTCCATTTTAGTACTTTATTGTGTATCCTGTATATCACCTTACATGTTCTAAACATGGTATGGATCGAACGAGACTTACACTATAATATTAACAGGCTTGCAACTGCTGAGGTTTTTTCAAAAAGGTGAGAAAAGTGACAAATAATACAGAATAAGTGACCAAAAAGTGATTGAACATTGAAAAAATAAGCGATTTTTTTTTCCTCTTAATTACAGACGCTATTATTAAGATATTTCTATTTATTTTAACTCTAAATCAAATGATTCATGCAAAACATGATTTTAGCGTCAAATACAAAAAAGGTTAAAAATTTTGTTTAACTCAACTCAACATTGCTTTTTATTCAAGAAAATCTATAAATTAGATTTGAACACATACAATACATTAATTTTATAATCACAATTTTCTGCATATATTAACGATGTTTTGAAATATGTACATAGCTAGATTAGAGTATCTAAACAAAAATTGTGAAGAAAAAGAAAAAGAGAAATGTGTGCTTTGACATAAATTACTTTAATGTATTAAATGTAAATTTCAGTACAAATGTAGATTTCAGGAACTTCTTCACGACTTTTTAAAATCACTCAATTCTGGAAACCATATGACTAATTACATTTTAATAAGAAAAATAAGATTAGAGCATCACATTTTTGGTCTTTTATTAAAATATTTTGTTATTAATTCAGATTTTCTTTTTTCTATAACAGACTTTTGCTGTGATACACCATGAAAAAAAGTGACTAAAAGTGACTGTTTACTTAAAAAAGTGTCTAAAAGTGATCAACAGCAAAAAAAGTGACTAAAGGTGAGAAAAGTGACGGAATTGCAAGCCTGTATTAACCGATTTTCTCTCTCAGAACCCCCTTAAAAATTCATTGCTTTAGAAACATAATTTTTTACCTCAACTGATATAGTACATTTCTATAACTTTCAAAGATGGTAATTTAGCCTTGTTTAGGTAGAGTAGAAGATTTTGATGCAATTGTATAGCAGATATTGACAACAGGATATTTGGGGTCATCACTCTCATAGCATTGAAAAGTTGTTGTTGGATTTCAAAATTTTGTGCATTAGATTATCTTTAAAAAGTTTATATAAACAAATTGACTCATTGTTGATTCTATTAACACTAATTAGACAACCTCATTTAGCTATATATCCTCATACCACCACATTCCCTTCTCAATGTTTTATAGTTGGTTTCAAAGTTGATAGAATATGTTATTTAGGAGTATTTCACAGTACTTTTTATCTCTTCAATTAAAATTCAATCTGCTTTCACCGAAGTATAAAAATATGACCCTAAAGCAGTGCCCGATCAAGGCAAAGTTGGGCCCAGGGCCTGGTAGTCTTTTGGGCCTCCCATCTACCCTACTTTCAAGTCAAAAAAAAAAAAAGTTTATAAAAGAGGATACAAACGAATAGTTTTGGAGGAAAGTTTATATTAATTTTTTTATGTTTACATGTTCGATTGCCAAATATCTGTATATCCTCAAGGATGTGAACTGTAACACTTGCAATTAAGTTTTTATATAAAAAATAAAATAAAATAGCATAGGTAAGGTTAAGAAATAATAGCTATTCGTAGATTTTAACCCTTTAAAGGTCACTCATATCAATTTTTTGGGATTTAAGGAATTTAGTTCATAAATGGTATGTATGAACTTTATAAATGCATATTTTTTTTTACATTTCTTGAGGGGTGGGTGGAATTTGAGTGGTGTTTAAAGTGCAAAACCCTTCTACGGAGTGAAAATACTTTTATAAAGGTTTAATTACGCTGGGAAAACAATGATAATAATAAATAGGTTATAATAAAGGAGAAACGAAACAATTTACAGCCAAACGATGTCCGCATGGTAGAGCGCTGTTTCTAGGTACCGGAATAAGTGGGTTCAAATCCCACTGCAGGCATAGATGTTCGTAGCCGTTCGGAATCTACTTTAAGCTGTAGGTCTCGGTCTGATTAGCCATCGTGTTGCAAAATAGTAGAACGTAGAGCTCCAAACATAAAAAAAAACAATTTATAAGTGTTGTTTAGATAGATATTTTTTATTTGGGGTTATAAGTGGAAAAACCATATTAATGATTTTTCCAGGTAAAGTAAGTTTAACCACGTATATTTCAAATGAAATATGGAACTCTTGTATGCTCTTTGCTGGGAGTAGGAAATGTCATAAACATAGAAGACCTAAAAATCCATCGTATGTCTTTCAAAAGCAGAGAGAGCCGAACGCTGGCCGATTGGTTAGGGCGCTGATCGTCGGTACCAGAGTTCGTGGGTTCGAGTCCCACTATGGCATGGATGTTCGTAGCCGTTCGGAATCGGCTTTAAGCAGTAGGTCCCGGTCTCATTAGCCCTCGTGTGCAAAACAGTAGACCGTAGCGCTCCAAACCAAACCAAAAGCAGAGAAAGAATTTAACATGTGGTTTCGTTCCGAAACCACTTTTCGTTAAAGGGTTTAGACAAAATTAATAAGAGAAAAAAATAATAAAATAATAAAGTTCTTAAGCAAATAACAATTGTACCCAAGTTTCAGAATTATAACAAAACGTGCTAATATTAGTGTGAATTAGTATAACTTGAAAAGCAAAGGATTTTTTTACTCAGAACCATGGTGTAAGTAATAAGTAAAAAAAGTGACTGGAGTGATGTAAATAAGTAAACTGGATTGTGTTTTAGATAAAATTGTCAACATTTTAACTGTTTTTATTTAATTTCTGAATGAAGTTTCATGAACTCTTATTTGAAGAATTAACAAAAAACATTTTCAAATTTTGTTAATTAAATTATTTAAAATTTAATAATCAAGTACCAAATTTTAGGGGACCAGGGCCTAAACCCAGTCGGCCCGTGCTTTAATCATGCCCTGCCCTAAAGATTTGCATTCCAGTCCTACACCATCAAACGCGGAACATCTGAAAAGCTTGATGGAAATAAATTACTATGATTTAAAGCACAACAGTTATATACCTAGAGAAAGAACCAGTAAAATACTTTGCATGAATTATTGCACTGTTTTCATGTGTGTGTATATATATGAGCTTATATGAGTTTTGTCTTTGAATTTCAAATTGTATTTTTCCAATATTATTTTTTTCGTATTTTCATATGGATTATATTTTTTTAAAATTGATTTTGAACTTTGTGATTTATGGAATATTTGGAAATATAATGTTTTTTTGAGAAACCACATTCCACATTAGCGAAAATATGTCTCAAAATAATAAATTACTTCAATATGTTATAGGTACTTTATGTAAAAGTAAAGAAATTTATTGCATTTAACATAAACTTAATGAAATTTGATCATTAATATCACGCTCCAGATGTTACCTAGTCACGTATTATATTGAGGGACTGGGGTGTGCTGACATTTTTTAAACACTGTCGAAGCCTGGCTCTACTGATATTATCTTCAGTCGTGTTTTGTACTCTACGTTTAATTTGTTTTGATTACCCGTATGTTGAGAATCCTTTTTGATTCAAATACATTGTTCCGAATGACATTAAAATGTTTATAGCTGTGTGAGATTCTTCTGGGTATCCTGTATGAATCTGCAATCGGAAATTGGGAAGTTACTAAGCTTAATAAACATTTCTCGACTAATAGGAGTGTTTAGTATATACGTTGAATTTTGACTTATTTTTAATTTTGAATCACATTAACCTTAAAAATGCACCACGGAATCCCGGGATTTCACGCTACACAGTGTGTAGACCATTGGTTTATTCACTATGTATCTCTAGGCTTCTTTGATCGATTGATTAATTGTTGGACATTGTTCTATAATTAAGACATAACCTTTCTGGAGATGGACTGGCTGTAGACAACCCCTCGTATGGTCATAAATGTATTTCTTTTTCTATATTTGTATACAAGAATTAAGTTTTGTTTGGTGTAAACTTTCCTCATAGCAGCAGTTGAATGATTTGCACAACATTTTTGGTTAGGCTCTACTCTGTTGGTAAAAATGAAAACTGGCTATGTTACCAATGATGTTCATCGACAATGAACCAAACTACAGTAAATTATTGATATTTATCTGAGGTGTAGGTAAGTAATCTGTATTTCTCAGTTTCCATAATGTGATTATATAATTAATTTTGTTTAACCCTAAACTTGTTTTCCAATTTGACAAACTCAGCTGATCATCGGCAGTTTTGCGTGGCGGGTGATACAGTGAGGGGACTTTTCTCGCTCGAAAGAAATGTGTGTGAAGTCCTCTTGGATAGTGTCTGAGAAGCACAGATGGTTTCGAAATGGAACGCTCTTTCGTTTTCATTTATTTGTGTTCTCTAATATAAGGCTTGGTGGATGCGCTCCCCGTTACAATCTGTCCCGGGCGTTTTACAAGCTTGTAAAAGTGTAGGGGAACCAGAGCATCTCCGATGCCGAGCAACAAGACACAAATGATTCACTTCAGTTCACTTCGGTGACGCGGCGCGGCTCATAATTAAGCGTTTTGTTGTTCCCACTCGCGTTGCCACATCCGATTTGTAAATGTCGTATCGGAGATCGATAGCCGTGTGCACGCTGCTGTTTGCCTTTTGAAATCAGCGACAGCAAAACTCTCTTTTTGTGTGCGTGCGTCTATAACAATTTCGTGCCTTTTTTTCCGAGCTCTCTCTCTCTTTTTTTATTCCACCCGCAAATGAAAATTTCCCCAGTTTTTACTTCTGCCTCTCTGCATCGCGATTCGAGATAAACGCATTTTATTCCTGACGCCACACACCCCTTTTCCACCGACTCAGTTAGGGTAAAAAAAATGGAGGAGAGGTGGGGGGTACGTGTACACATACTCCGTCATATCTCTTTCGATTAAACGAAAAAAAATCGAAAAACACAACGAGAATGGATAACTAAAAATAAAAAAAATCGCGTAAAAAGGAGGGGGTTAGGTAGATTCGATGGAACAAAAATAAAAAAAACATGGAATTATATTAAAATCGTGGCGTATTTAATTGCCGCTGATTATCGCTAGCTGTAACCGTAATGACAGAGCAAAGCCGGGTAACCTTTAACACGCTTCAGGGCCGGGAACAACAAAATGTTGGGCACAGTGGGGGAAAAAAAGGGCCCTAGGATTAACAGTGAAAATGCAGTCAGGGAAGAGAGGAAGGACGGTTGGGAGGGGGGAGTTAGGGAAAAAA
>CM063510.1:150426788-150439288 GCA_032207245.1 Pardosa pseudoannulata
TAAAGGGGTCTGACACTATTATATCTTTGCATTCCTATTTATTTATTTTGTATATAAAACTACAAACATTTATGCACGTTTTTAATAGTATCACTTGACAGTTTGAGTGAATTAAAGTATTTGAATTATGTGTCACGTCTGTACATGACTTAAACTTTAAAATGCTTTTTTTCAGGATCACTATTTTTTTATTCAGTATACGTGATTCCGTACTAACTATCTCCAATAATTTCCTATAATTGAGTGAACTGATGTAAATATATACATGTGTGTGTATATATATATATATATATATATATATATATATATATATATATATATATATATATATATATATATATATATATATATATATATATATATATATATATATATATACACACATACATACTATATATATATATACATGTGTGTTTACATGCATATATATGTATATTTATGAATATACATACACACATACATACACAAACATATATATATATATATACATGTGTGTATACATGCATATATATATATATATTTATGAATAGACACACACACACATATATATATACACATATAATCCAATAATTATAAAACTGCTGAACAAGGAGAAAGCTAAACAGCTAGCAGTAATAAAAACGCATTCGGCCGACATTGAAGAGAACGGCACAAGCCTAATTAAAACTTTATTTCAGAGCTGCTAAAATGGACATCTTCACTAGTCAAGGACAAGAGAAAAGACACAAAAATCAATCTGTTCGAACAGAGGTGCACCCAAGAGTGAAGACAGAAAGAATTTTACCACTTACTCAGCGAATTTAAGTCTAAGATCAGGAAAAAGGTGGAACCATTTGCCGGCGACAGCTGGGAAACGTGTTGAATAGACATAAAATTTACATATGTAGCATAGAAAGCTATGGGAAATGGATCGAAAGAATTTTAAGTCAAGAACGCTTCTTTGATTAAGATATTCAGAGGCTGTGAAAAAGATTTTAAGGAATTAGAATGGGAGAGAGGAGTTTTTTAAGGAAATATTAAAGTTAAATAATTTTGATATATTACACACACACACTTATATATATATATATATATATATATATATATATATATATATATATATATATATATATATATATATATATATATATATATATATATATATATATATATTCGTGGCCTAGCCAAGGGGGTAATGGTGAAAATTATAGCCTGCTGCATATATATAATGTATGTAAGGGTTGCTGTTTCAATTTTGAGATACGAGGTGAAGAGTGTTAAACCAATCCCATTTAAAATTTCTCTCCATAATAAAATAGTCAACAAATATCTAGGGCATGGTAGTGGCGAATGTTATAAAAGTAAGTATTGGAAATATGTTTTCATATGGGCAAATACTGTAGAAACAGATATTAACACATTAATTTCTGTTTTTCAAAATACAGTATTCTAATCAGTTGTTTACCTTGATGAAGAGAATTAAAGTTAAAAATGTCCTACGATCAATATTCGTGTTTTTTTTTTTAATAAAATATCGTAACAAAGTGAACTCTTCTGTGTATTACGGCAATTTGTAGGTTTTGGGAGAACTGTCACCCGTAGGCGAATGCCCGTCTGTCTGTAAGTGTTTGAGGTCGTTTCGAATGAATCCCCTTTTATAAAAATAAATAAATAAAATAAATATTTGATGTCCTTTAGAATGAAATAGGAAGTACGGGTGCCGTTGAAACCTCTACACCGTCCTCCCTATTCATGTTCATTTCCCACACATACACAAAATCCCGTCAAACCGTGCGTCGTTTTGTGAGCAAACATAGCGCGCGTTTCCATGGCGACGGGTCGGCCAAAAATTCTACGCGATCCGAAGTGTCGCCTATTGGTGCCCGCGTTTTGAAAGGTGTCAGCTTGCATTGTCCCTCTTTTGGTCCCGTGATTAGCGTGCGTTTACCTGTCCCTTTTTTTACCCCCTTTTGTCGGCAAACGAGCCAATCGATAGGGGAACTGAAAGAGAGGTGTAAATTCTTTTCAACAGGTAGTGAAGAATTAGCCCTGCGTTTTTTGTTTCGCCGGAGTTGTGTGCTTTGAAGGATGGTTAGAGGACGATTGTTTTCATGGACCTGATATCCATAAGCTGTCCATATAATACTTTGATGTCTATCAGTAGGGTAGGATCAGGGAAATTTAACCTGAAATTGGAAACTACATTAAAGATGATGTCAAATGTCTTATCCGACTGGTTTTTAAATATATCAAAAAATAAAAGCTACGAGCGTAGGGCAATGTTTTTCGGTGTCGAAGAAGTTCAGAATTCCACTCTCATGAATGTTTGTAGCCTTCCAATTTCCTCTTTAAACAGTAGATACCTATCTAATCATCCTCGAGTAAAAATGCAATTAATCTCAATGGTCGGAATGGGTAGGGAGCTGCTCTTTGGTAATGGAGTTCATGGGTTCGAATCCTATTGCTGACATGGATGTTCGTGACTGTTCGGAATCGGTTTTAGACACTAGGTATCGGTATCATGAGTGATAGTGTAGCAAAACTGTAGACCGTAGCGTTCGAATCAACCAAAGTGACCAGTCTATGCAGGAAAAAAAAATCTGTAGACCTGAACTGTAGACCGCAGCGTTCGAATCAACCAAAGTGACTAGTCTATCTATGCAGGCAAAGAAAAAAAAAGAAATCTGTAGACCTGAACTGTAGACCGCAGCGTTCGAATCAACCAAAGTGACTAGTCTATCTATGCAGGCAAAGAAAAAAAAAGAAATCTGTAGACCTGAACTGTAGACCGCAGCGTTCGAATCAACCAAAGTGACTAGTCTATCTATGCAGGCAAAGAAAAAAAAAAGAAATCTGTAGAACTGAACTGTAGACTGCAGCGTTCGAATCAACCAAAGTGACCAGTCTATCTATGCAGGCAAAAACATATCTGTAAACCTGAACTGTAGACCATAGTGTTCGAATCAAACAAAGTGACCAGCCTATCTATGCAGGAAAAAAAAAACTATTTTTCGAAATTTTAGCTATGAATTATTGATTTCTATATGAGTACATTTTATTCTTATTGCCAGGCAATTTCTTACATTTAAACGAGATTTCAAGTAAAAGTATGTAATTTAAAGAAATTCTAACGAAATTCACCTTCATTGCTTTGTAATAACTATCAAGTAATTTTAGTTAGTTATCAGAAACATTTTCCTTCAAACATCATTAATAATTTTTCAGGCTGAAATAATCTAAGGCTATTTATAAAGGGTCGATTTATCTTTTTTGTTCAGGTTCAATTTAATACCGAAGTGAATAGAAATTTTACTCAGATGCTAGTAGCCGTTAAAAATAGGCAGCAGGCAATAAAATCCTGTTTTATTAGAAGACTTCGATTAGAGGAAGATCATTGACTGTATTGTTCACAACCAGCAATGTTTCCTTTACTTTGTAATTAGAGATCATTTTATGATAGATAATTCTAACCAATCAAAATTACATTATATGTTTAATCTTTGGATGCCTTTAATGGACTTAAATGGTTCTAACATTAGCGACTAAATAAAAAATATGCAAAGAAAGAGTTAAGTGGGCTGGATAAAAGAAAAACTGAAAAAAATAAAGCCAAACTTTTGCCTTTTTGTTTAAAGAAAGTTTTAGTGGGGCATAATTTAAAGAACAAAAGTTGATATTTTAAAAGTTTTTATTCAAGTTCACATCCAGAACTTAAAAACTTTATTATGACTACGTACTCAATCAATGAATTTTCGTATAATACGAACTTTTCATTTATATATAAATCAGCTAATTTCTCAGATTTTTAACTAGATATGAGTGCCAAATAAACACAAGTAAAATGCCTTTTTAACTTAATTTTCTTTTCTTAAAATCATTTCAAGTCGAAAAATTGTGCTTATCTGTTCAAATTTGTTTGGCAGTGTAAATTGTAAAACATTTATCCCATATTTTCTCTATTATCAAAATATTTGTTCACTAAAACATGCAAGAAGAAAAATGTATCGTAGCCAGAGTTTAGCAGGATCGATAAAATTTATAGAAATATTAACATATTGATGGTAAATATAAATTGGTGTGTTACTACGGTAATATAAATTTATATGTAAATATGAACTGATGGTACATGTAAAAGGATGAAATGGATGATAAGCATATTTTGATGGTACTAAAACCTTAATAGGGGTTGAAAACAATCGTATGTACAAAATTATTAATTATTGATACAAAATATATTTTTGGGATAACATTTCTAAAAAGATAGAATTTAGCGAATGAGTGGCTCTTAGTTTTCAGTGTTAAAAAAATGTTTGATTAAAACTTCTTGATCCTTTACAACTGTTGTGCACCATCTTTTCCAAACAGAAGAAAGATGATGGAGAATATTGTTTAACCTTGACATCAACTGATTTCGTCAACCGTTATCGCCGAGTCAGCCGTTCGTCTAAGTAATATCGGTTTCGTGTCCAAGAGCGCCATTAGGGGGCATTAGCCATTGATCATGGCCATAAAGGAATAAGCATTTCTTAATTTTCACTCTTCACCTCCCTTCTCATTCCTTCCCAAGTCAGTGGAGGTTAATTGTCTGGCCCGTAAATTCGCGGTTAAACATTTCGACAAGATCCCGGGATCATCTCCATACTTGGCAGAGGAAGAGGGGTTGGGGACCTCCCCCCAAATCACTTTTTGATGGCATCGCCGAGAGACGCCGAGTGAATTTTAAAAACGCAGTCATCTATCTCCTAAGGATCGACCGCCATCTTTGGACACGGACTTCCTTCAAGCCACATTTCTGACTGGCGATAGAGTCGACCAAAAGAACTGCTCTGTTAATCCTGTCACGGAACCAAGAAAAAACCTGGACCTCCCCCAAGCTGTGGTTAATGCTCCTAGGTCATTCCAAATCACTTACTACTCTGGAAAAAGACTTCTGAAATACAGCATTATTTCTTTATAAGAGGAAATTTCTCCGCAAAATATACGATTAAAATAATAGCTAAGTGGGATTTTATTTCATATAATTGTGTCACTACATAGCTACATTGGTTTCCTGTGTCTTATTGTTAAATATCTTTCTCGACAAACAACAAAAACAATAATAACGATTTGTTTGATTGATAGAAGTATAAACGAATTCATTGATGAGGGGTTTTATTTTTTTAAATTTTTGAAAGTAGTTTAGGGCTTTTAAAAAATGATAGTTTTGCTAAGCTTAATCTGTAGTACTGCTTTGAAAGGTGTTATTATGCCGTAAATATTGGAGAATCCTAAAAATACATAAGGCTGTTGATGTAAGAGGAAAAGAAAAGTACATGAATATTGTAATTCAATATTCTGGAATAACTTTACCTCCAGAAAAAAATTTCCAAAACATTTGAAATATGGAGCAGTATTAAACTAAAATATTTTAAAAATTCCAATAAGTTATCTTTGGTTGATGCAGTATATATTAATTGGTAAAGACACTCATGCCTTTTAAACCATTTAATTTTTAAGTAGGTGTTGATTCAGAGGAAGTCAAAAGAGTGTAAGAAAGCAAAATGATTGTTTTTCAAGAACATTTTGTGTTTTTACTATCTTAAATGAATTTCTTAAATGTTATTTTACTTCTTAAGCATTGGTCTAACTAATTTGTTATGCAAACATACTAAAGTCTTCTGTGTAACACAGTCTGGTTGTTTAAATAAATTAAAGATGGGCAGTTTTAAGTAATTTAAAAAATATATATTACATTTCTTTCCTAAGTAATGGAATACAAAGTAGTTTTATTCTCTCTAATCTAAAGCGAAGTGACTTGCGCAGATATAGCGGACCTAATCATCGTCCACGCAACTGATACATATGAAATTATTTTTATTAACTTGCATGCACTGAAAGCAACATTGAAAAAATTATCTTCAAGATTACATGCACTCAAAGGAGGATTCAGAAGCGAGTATGAACATAAGAGTCAATATGACATCTAGCAGGACTGAAGGGGTCTAGTGCCCCCTACCACACTGACATTTTCTTGAGGAAGTACGTGAGTAGAATGAGTTACTAAGAGAGATCCCAAAATAAATTGAAAATTTAAGCCCAGTATGGCCTTTTTGTTTTTTTATATTATAACTAGCATATAGCCCGTCATATGACGGGATCAGTAAAAGTTTAATTTTCCAGAATTGTAAAGTACCCTATGAGGTAGGTAGAAAAGTGGTTTGCTTTTTTGGCTGAGAATTATCTTGAACAACAACAACAAAAAAAAAAATAACCGAGGATTAAATTTAAAATTATTCCATATGTACGTAAGCTATTATTTAAGCCAAATATAAAAGAAAATCATTTATCTAATATCAAAGTTCAGTGATAAAACGTATGAAAATAATGCAGATGATATTTAGATAATTTAAAATAAGAAATGATTAAAGGAATGTGATAAATTGATAAATTTAATCACCTGCTCTTAATCGGGGAAAATAAGATTTTAAATAATTGCATTAAACGCTTAAAAGGGGGGGAAGGGTGGATTTTGAACGTTTTAAAGACGACAGTATTTTTCGCTGTGATATGAAGCCTATTTATACCAATTTATTTAGAATGTGATCGATAGTCTAGGAGAAGATAAGCTTTACTCGCTTTGAATTTTGCTAAGCCTAACACATCAAGAATCCAATATGGATGCCTCTATCCCTTTATTAAGGTAAATTTAAGGTAACCGACCAAGTTCGGAGCCAAAATTTTTAAATAAGGTTTTCATGAAAATATTTTTTAGTTATTGCAGTAATAGGTTATAATACATAGAAAAATATGAAAATAAACATTAATACATATATATTGTCTTAAAAATTGGGAAAAATAGAGAAAAAAATGAGCATTTTTTTACTTTACGCCAACACTCCTAACTAAAAAATACGTAAAACATATCCCTTTTACTTGGATAAATGTAGACATATATCCATTATGTATACATTGAACCTCCAGAATGAAAATATTCTAAACTATAAATGAGCCAATCAAGTAATTTAGAGCAAAAATTCAAGAAAGAAATAATGAAGTTTGTAGCATAAATGCCCATAACACATTTCAAAATGAATATATTTATAATCCTGAGGTTCAATGCGTACATAACATCATTAAAAACATACAGTTAAATTCTAATTAAATTCTAAAAATTATTTTAGCAGTTATGACTGTTGTGATGTGGTGATGTAGCAAAAATCACAGTTTTTCAGAAATTCAATTTAAAGATTTTATTGGATAAATTCCTTAAAGGTTTTATAATTTGATATACATTCAGAAATAGGCTGGAGTAATTTATTTATTTATTTATTTAGAAGCTATAATATGCTATTTTTGACATTGTTCATGCTAACACTCAAAGTCAAGCCCTTTAACTACTCCCTTCCGGTATCTTTTTGACACTTCCGGTGATGATTAAACAGCTGTATCACGACTTCTAATGACTCTAGAAACAAACTGAAAACTGTTTTCGAAAGCAAAAGGACTGGTCTTTAAAATTAATAAATAATGTTTTCGATATTTTTCATGAAAATCGCTATTTGAACGTGGTCTGTTACCTTAAGAAAGATTCTGGGTGCAGTGAACATTAATAGTATATGGAGGCACAGATATAATAACCAGCTGTATCAGTAATATCAAGATATTACCGACTATATTAAAGTAAACACCTACAGAATGGACGTCTTTTCTTTAAAATCCAGAGTTTCAAACCGATTGGAAAACCGACTTAGAGGACTAAGGTAGGTTGATTGCACTGAGAAGGACTTTTACCTACTGGAACACTAACAAAGAGGAGTGTGAAGAGTGAAATAGAAGAAGATTCTGAAGAAAACCGGATCCCACAAAAGACTGTCAAGTAAATAAAGAAGATGAAATCTCTTTTTCAGAACTTATGGCCGTTTGATTATGAGTCAATTCTTCTTGTGACAACAACAACAAAACTCAAAAACAAATACTTACATAAATGAAATTTGGTATGTAGATTTTATACAAAAATTGAAGATATGCATCCAGTTTGTGACCCAATCTATAGGTGGAAGGAGGTACTGAAATATATTTGGTTGAATAATATAAAAGAGGTACAGGACACGATTTAATGGTCATATTAGGGGATTTTATAGATCTTGGTATTATTTATAGGTTATAATAAAACACTAGCATAAAAAAATTACTGTTATAAGCCCCATATCAATGTTGGAATCTACGAAAATGCTTATCTACTCCCTAGTTTCCTATTAACACACCAGATTAAATTTTAAATAAAAGACTGATCGCATACATTGCTTCCACACCTTGTTGTGTGATTTATTTTTAATGTCCGACAGTCATTCGAAATGATTTAATGGATAGCGAATGACTGTAATTAAAGCCTCTCAGTCTTAATAGAAGAAACTTGCCCATTCTTTCAACGAGGAATAAAAAATATGCTAATTAGCTTAAGTTTGATGGGAAAAGCTTTTAAAATACGGACTGGTTTATTTGTCCCCACAAGGTTTATGAAACATTAATATGCTGCAAAGTTTTTAGTTTTAATTTTCAAAGGATTTCTCCTTTCTCTTGATTTGGACCCTTTATTCATATTGTGTTGTCTCGAGGTACAGCTTTCTTTCAATTATCTTAATTTATCCGCATTATTCCCTTTTATTTATAAAAGAAACTTCCCTTCCAGAATTTCACCCAAACTTTTTTTTTGTATTTATATATATCCAAACATTCCTCTCCAGCGGGGAAGGGGGAAAGCAAAGGGAAAAAAAAGCCTGAGAGCCCCACGGTTGGTGAAACCCACTTTGTAATTCTGGTGGCATGTTTCCCATTTAAACTATCCGAGAGAGGATATAAGTGAGTAAAGAGACGTTATTGATTTTGCCCGAGCCTAAAACGAAATTGAAAAATTTTTGTCTCTCTCTCTCGCTGTGTGTATCCGATAACCGTGACTAATAATAAAGAGTCACAGATTTCGGATTTTGGAATTTCTCCCGTGCAGACTTACCCCCGTTTTATAAATATGCAAATCCACAAACCGCTAATTCGGGATAGGCTGCAAAACGCAAAATTATATGTGATTTCGCGAAAGCGCACCCCCCTCCCTTACGCCATTAGCATAACGCCGGAAAGTTGACAAACTTAGCAGAAGCGGCCGTTTTTAATGTCCCTTCTCTTTTCTACGCGTAAATGGTTTAAGATGGAGAAGGCGCTCTCCGAGAGGAGGTTTTTTCCCGACCGACGAATCGAAATTATGTTAATGCCAAAAAACGCGGTTGCGGGCTGTCTTTGAAACGCTCTCTCTCTGGAGCCCGCACTTGTTGTAAGTACATCTCATTTTGCCACTAATGAGTCTTGATTTATCAAAAGAAAATGTTTTTTTAAAAAGCGAATGCACAGATCGCGCGAATATCGAAAATTACTTTTTGGAAATTTAGACCCGCCCGCGTTCCAAGTTTCGATTTCTAGGACGCGGCAGTACCGTATGCTGATTTCACTCTTTGGAAGCGTGCGTGAATGCTCACTTACGTAGAAATTTTGGATCACATAAAATAATTTTAGAGCGGAGTTGTGTTTTTCTTTATTTTTTTTCTTGTCCAGTACCTCAAGAATGCGTTCGAAAGTACGTGGGAAAAAAATCAATTTTTATCTTTCGATGCAAATGTTTGGGTGTGGAGATGGAGAAATTTAAATCATTCCTAAGCAGGCTAAAATATGACTGGTGAATAACGCCAGGGCTTCGACTGAAATGGACCCCTTGTTTTGGGTACGTATTGAATTCTTGTTGACTTATCAGAGCACTAGAACCCTTTGGGGCCGACTATCTAAAAAAGTTTTTTCTGTATTCTGATTAAGTGCTATATTGATTAAGCACGACACATGAAGTTCCTACCGCTATTATTCATTTGTGAGCTCTGTCAGTATTTAGCTATTTCCTACGTTCTGGCTGTTCTGGTCTCTTGAAGTTTCCTTGAAAAGCGGGAAGGGGTAGACTGGACCGATATTTTTAATTGAAATGAACTTGCCGAGATGTGAGACACCCGAAACAGTTCTAGAAAACGTTGGTTGGTTGGTTGATTGAAATTTAATGGTGCTAAATCCTCTAGGATCAAACTGCGCCATACAAAATGTGGCAATAAACTAAAGAAGAAATTTAGATAAAATTTTTTGACAAAATATAAAATGAAAGGTTCTAAAACGGTTTAAAGTAACAATAAAAATATAACATTCAACAGAAAAACATGAATAAATATTGAGTTATATACAAATTAACAAGAATTGGAAATTGAGTAAAGAATTAAGTTCTAGAAAAGGACTATTGTCAAGAACTCAGAAAAAAATGTTCTGATGTTTCCTTAATAGCCCAAACATATAGTGAAAATGCCCCTTTGCTTAAAATTCTTAATATAAATAGCAATTATGCTACAATTCTTAGAATTTTGAGTTATGTTTATGTTGGATTAGTAGATGGCGCTCCTCGGAACCCAATGTGGGGAGAAAACCCTCTATGTTTAGGCCCGATTGCCGGGGAGAATTGTTGCTTTCGCAACAGGACTAAGATATACCTTGCGCCTTCTTTACTATACTACAGCCCATTAATAAACCTTTTTTTTTTGTTAAGTTTTAAATGAACCAGTATATTTGATTTATTTACTTATATTCTGCCAAATCGCGTAGAGAACTGGTTTCAATTGTTGAATTTTTTGTTAAGTTTTCAATGAGTTGTTGATTGTGGTCTTCATCTGTTCTTCTGTATAACTTGATATTGTATTTATAATTATTGTAACTTTGTATTATTCATCTTTGCAAGTTTGTTTAAATAAAGAACTGATGAATCTATGTCGAGGGATGTTTCAGTGGATCCGGTTTGATGGTCTGGTTCGGTGTCGCTTCAAAATTTGGTTAGGAAAAATTTATATTTTGGTATTGGGCTCGACAGTTGTTTTTTCCGACGTGTCATTTTCCGTATGGCTTCGGCCGGGGTGGAGTAAGAAGTGACTTATTTACTTACATTTTTTGATACTATCGTTATTTGAACCCATCGCTAAGCTATCTACACTGATAGCTGCAGAAAGTTTTAAAATCTCCATTTTTTTATTAAACCAAAGAGTTATAAAAAAGTTATCTGCTTAAGAGATATTTAGCCATTTTTATATTAATCCCATTTATAGCATCCCCATGTAGGTAACTAACTTAACAGAGTTTGCTCAAAAACCAAATCTACATATATAATCAGAAAAAAAATCTCCAACCTAGAAACAAGTTTATGGCAGTAATACATAACAAACTTGATGTACAACCATTGACAATTCAGCCTAGATATTTGATAATTCAGCCTAGATATTTGAACTATTCAACATTTTCAAAGCTGTAGCCTCCATGACTACAGCTTTGAAAATGTTGAATAGTTCAAATATCTAGGCTGAATTATAACAAAAAATAATATAAAAATTGAAATTATGAACAGATTAAAAATGGCAAATAAGTGTTGTAGACAAAGAAATCACTTTAAATCAAAACACTTACAATAAAAACCAAAATTAATCTTTATAAAACTTTAGTAAATCCAATAATTATGTAGGAAAGCGAGTGTTGGACTATGAACAAATCTGAGGAAAATAAGCTATTAATATTTGAACGAAAAATACCAAGAAAAATATTTGGAGCTGTTAAAGAAAGTAATGTATGGAGAATCGGTTATAATCATGAACCATACTCTAAATTCGGACAACCAAATATTGTGAAAACTATAAAGATCTACCAAGGTGGTTTGGACACATTTATAGATGCAATGATTTAAACCCAACAAAAAAGTTATATTTCAAACAGTTTATGGAAAAAGGAAAAGAGGGCCAGGTGGATTGACTTTGTTGAGAAAACTCTGTATGAAATTGGATTCAATCAGTGGAAAACTGTGGCGTCGGATGGTTCCAGATGGAAGAAACTTTTAGAGACAGCCTTGGTCTGTAGAAGACTGTAGTGCTACAGAAGAAGAAGAAACAAACCTGGCGTTCTAAAGCAATATCCGAACATTTCACGGAGACATCAACGTATATGCCAAGTTTTAGTTTATTCTATATAGATTAGAGATAGCCCTCTTGTAGCAAACCAGCAGACCATAGCACTTGTTTGCGCCGTAGCACAGTAGACCGTAGAGTTTGTTTGGAGCGTTAAGGTCGACTGCTTTGTACACGAGAGCTAAGTATATGTAAAGGAGTAAAGTGGGAGGAAAACAATGGTTATCAAATCGATGTTTATGAAAATGAATTATCTGTAACGATTTTATTTTAGGATTGATTCATGTATTCTTGTTAAAGATACATCAATATACAAAATTTCAGCTCAATCGGACAAGTTAATAAAAAATGAATTATAGGATTTAAACAACCGTTCTTTCCAAGTTAAATAAATGAGCATAAAAAGAAAATTTTAGGCTCTTCTGCAACATAACAAATTTTAATGGTATTTAGCGTTTGATCTTATGGAATGCTACATTTTTTCCCCAATTGAACTTAGAAATTTTAAAACGCCTTTTAGAT